>JAFBJR010000552.1:93338-172122 GCA_016785285.1 Brachirus orientalis
GGCATTATGTGTACCTAATAAAGTGGCTATTTAATGTTTTTGCACTGTGCCAATACATTGACCAAACAAGACTTATAATTAATGTTTTACCTCAGATTTGAAAAGTGTTTATTTTTTTAACTTTCTTTTTCCTTTAAATAAGTAGAATTTTATGTCACTGAAGGTTTTTGATCCATAATACGACCAAATCAGATGTTTGTTTATATGGTTTTATCTTCATATTATGAATGTGACTTTACCTTTTTTTACATTTTCTAATTAAGACAAAATAAAAGGAATGTAATTTTTTTTTGTTTGCGTTTTTCACACTAATATGAAGTTTTTTTGTTTTTTGCTAAACTTGAAAAGCACATCAGCCACAAAAGTAAAGCAGGTAATTGGTTTTTGTTTCCTTTTATTTTTGTTTAAAAAGGGGTTTTAGTCAAAAGTGATCATGTATGGAATTAACAAAAAGTACATATTTGATGCCAAAGCATTTTTTTTTTCTCGTAAATTGTCAAAGTTTGGGAGTTTTTACTTTGAATCTGTTGTTTTAAAACATTTTACTTAATTTTATGTATGAACAAATGAGTAATCAATAAAGAAATATTTGATTATGGATTATTAAATCTTTGAGCTGAGAGGCTGCAACAAGGGAATATTTTTACCAACAGACACTTTTCGAGCTCTTCATTATCAGCAAATTTTGACCAGTCGATCAAACCCAGTGAAAGTGATAAAATGTCATGTTCAATAGCTTTTAAGGTGTGTACTTTTTTGCATTTAAGGTGTGGAGAGGGTTACATTTTTGATTTTTATTCCTCACCAAGTTTCTCAGGAACCATCAGAGTAAAACGAAATAACAGGACGACAAAGAAAAAGAAACAGGCTGATAAAGACTCAATAGAGAGTTTAATCATTTCCCTAATTGCACAAAAAAACCACATATAAAAATTAGAGCTCTTTCCAGATTCAGAATCAACCAGATTTGACCTGAAATCTCCTATGATCATTTTTCCAGCTCCGTCTGGACGCAGACAGTTCATTCACTTTTTAAAAAGACGAGCAGGAGGTAAAATAAAGGGAAAAATGTCTAGGAAAATAAAAATAAACAAAAAAAGTAAATACATAAAAAAAATATATCACTACAGTAAATGTGTGAAACTCTTCAAGACCAAAACGTCAAATGAAACCAAACACAAAAAATAAAAATAATAAAAAATAAAACTACAATGGAGGAGAATCTTGATGCAAGAGCTGGCTGACGCTGACGTGTTTGTTTGTTTTTGTTTGTTTGTTTGTTTGTGAGGTTCAGAGCTGCAGAGCACAGAACTGCTGGTAAACGGCCAGGATGTGGTGATCGAGCTCAGCCGTGAACAGCAGGTTCTCCAGGGTTCCCATGTACTGCTGGATGGTCACATGGTGCTACACACACACGCACAGAGAGAGAAAAGTGATGAGTCATTACACAGTGTGAGCAACACAGATTTAATAGCAAAAAAAAAAAAAAAAATAGTAATTTTAAATCCTATCGCCCCCCTGAGGACTTCCAGGTAGTGACGCGACAATATACGATATTTTTAAAAAAAACCGCACTTAAAATTAGTTAATCATAGTGAATTTTTAAAATGTGAATGAAGAAAAATGAGCGACTTGTCGAACTCACCAAAATACAGTCATTGCGATTTATTTTTTTAATGCAACACAAGGGGGAGCTGCAGGAATTAAATCGGACCGTTTGCCTCGACTAAAACTTGGTTATGTTTTAGTTAAAAGCAGTAGGAGCTTCCTCCGGTTGTCAGTGATTTACTATTCAGTGATTTTTTTAGTGATGTATGAAATGAAAACTAGCAGTGCTGTTAATAAAGTTAACATATTTTAAAATGGTAAGTAAAGTAATAATGACAACTGTAAAATCTGTAGTTTTAGGGGAGTAAATGTATTTATTATAAATAAATATAGATTTTTTGAAAAAGTGACAGCGTGTGTGTGGCTGGTATTCCTTATGTTGTGGGGACCTAAATCTGTCTCCACAGTCACATTATGGGGACTTGTCTTCCTTCTGGGGACAAAAATCAAGTCCCCATAATATAAATGACTACATTTTAAGATGAAGACATGTTTTAAAGTTAGGCTGAGGTTAGGGGTTAGAGCACCAGTAGTTATGGTAAAGGTTAGAGTAAGTATGCAAGCCAGTGAAATGTCCTCTGAAGTCATGGAAACCAGAGAGTGTGTGTGTGTGTGTGTGTGTGTTACCATGAGGAAGACCTGCTGCAGTCTCTCCACACAGTTCTTGTACCAGGGCGTGCTGACATCGACGCTGCCGCTCTCACAGCGAACCAGATGCTCCGTCAACAACATGATGAAACGCTGAGAACAAGAAAACCGCCATCATTTTTTTGCTTTGTTTTGATGTAGGGGTAATCTGCTCTCAGCTCCATAATTATCTATATTTTGGCTTAAACCAGGCTCTGATTTGCTTCTCACCGGCAAGGAATGAACACAACAGCTTTTTCTTGGAAACAATCTTTGAAAATAATGTAAAGACTGACTTGAGGGTTACGAGTTTCCCTGACAATTACCTGGAAGATGACGAGGAAGAGGTTCTTCTGTTCGCTCTGAGCCGACTCCACTTTCTCCTGTAGCCTCTCGATCTGCTCCTCCAGCTGACCCTCCTCATCCTCGCTGTTCTTGTCCATGTCCTCGTCATCACCGCTGTCCCTCTGTCAACACACGTGCACATACATGAGAACTCTTCCTGCTTCAGCCTACTGAATTCATGTGATTTTTACTGATGAAAATGTTCTGGAGGAAGTCACCCTCTTATGCTGCTGTTTCTCCAGCTTGTCCTTGGCCTCCTCCAGCTCCTTCTGGATCTTCTGGACATGTTTGTTCATCTTTCGGATCGTCGAGTGCAAAATCTCCCAAATGTAAAGTCTGCATCAGGTTTAAATGCAATTATTACTATTATTATTTTACTTTACCTGCCACAGGAAGAGGAAAAGACATTTGTATTTTTTGTGTGTCGTTTTTCAAAGTGAGGTTGTATGAGGTAGTGACAACATCAACACTGACTTTTTCTGCTTTATCTCCCCTTGAAACACCCTTTTCAGTCTGTAAACTGAAGTTCATAAACTTCTCTCTTTCCCCCACCAAAATCCATAGAGAAAATCTCAGATTTTACATTACAGCGCACAGGAATTGTTGATCCACTGCTGCCCCCTTCACAAATTTAAAATATGTTATCTTGTGACCTCAGAGTTGGAAAACAGTCACTCAGATTCACCTCAGTGACACAAACTGACCACACGAGGCAGCAGTAGACCTGCAGCACCTGAGCCCCATCAAGCTAAAATCAATGATTTTCTCTATGGACTTTGGTAAGAGAAAGAAAAAAGGTTTAAAAACTTAAGTTTCCAATGAGAACAGGCTGTCTAACAGTAAGACGTAACCAAGGTGAGCCTTTTGTTAATTGGCTTAGCTCGTTTACATGTGGTCCCACAGGTGTTCTAGGCACTACAGTTACACACACAAAGCAGCTAGTTGTATGATGTGTCAGTACCTCATAGAAAACACTTAAAAATCCTTAAATGTTTCTTTAAAAACAAAGACAGAACATGTCTTATGACAGAATGTCAGAGTATTCTCAGTATAAACAAAGCAAATTGCAGAAACTGATAAATACCACCCACTCCCATCAGCCCTTGAGTCAAAGCTCTGCCCCCAAAACACTGGAAAAAGACAGTTACCATTTTGAGAGATTTGTTTAATGGAATCATAGAACAGATTATATGTATTTTACTCATATTTTTATGTTATTATGATTTTATGTAGTTCTTAGTCAAAATCATGGGGAAAAATAAATGTTGGGACATGTCCTTTAAGTTTAGAGAATGGGTTTTGCTAATCATTGATAACAAATAAGTCGTGGTGTCATGATAGGACTTTTTTTTCCCTAAAGAAATTACAGACTGTGGCTTTAACTCACCTGGTGAACTCGTGAGCCATGTCCTGAGAGAAAAGCCAGTTGGCGACGGCAGCACAGTCCACAATCTGTGTCCGGATCATTTTGTCCACCAACACTGCGATCATCTACAACAACAACAACAAAACCAACACACCGTTGTATAAACATCCCACTACCAAGAAAACAGAAGATAGGGGGCACTGTTGTCACCTGTGGGTGGTTCCTCCACACGTCGTAAATCACTTTGAGCGTGTGCAGCTTCCCCTCGTCGCTGTCGGCCAGAGTCTTCAGGATTTCATGAAACCTGGAGGAAGAAGAGGACGATGACGACGAGCACAGGTGACTCTGCATTCACTCACTTAACACAATAAAACACGCCATACCTTTCTGCATTTACTGCAACAGTTTATTCATTAAACGCAGTTAACTTTATGAATTAACTATTGTGATAACTGATTACCCCATTTGCTTCTGCTTTTATGATTAAAACAATGTTTCTGATTGTTCACCTTCTTAAATGTCAATGGTTTTGTTGTTTCTTTTCTCCGGATGACAAAGAAATAAGAAAAAGTGAAAACGTAAAAGAGACCGCCATCTTGAGTGGGAAACACTAACTTATTTGTGAGATTTAAGATGTCTTATCTTATCTGCCACAGACCAAGTCTTTACTACAGTTTGAACTGAACTAATTGTTAGTTTTAGGGACGAAAACTAGAGATGAAGATGAAGGTAAAGGGTAAACGTACTTGGCGAGGGCGCTGAAGGAATGGCTGAAGGATTTGGCAGCGAGGTGAAGGAGAGTCTGCAGGAAGACGTCGATCTTCAGAGGGTTGAAACTCTCGCCTTCATCTGGAAGACGAGAAATAAAAAAAAAAATCAAAATAATGAGACAGAAGTTTCAGGAGAGCAACAATGGAACAGTAATTCCTTCAATACATATCACTTCTTAATACTAAATCAGAGATTATGTAATCATGTGAACAATTTTCCAGCTGGAAAGGAAAATGTGTCTGCAGTTTAAAAATAAAACAGAAAAGAAACAACCATCGTCGTCCTCCTGGTTGGGGTTGGGCAGTTCTTTGAGGATGTTCAGGATCTCCTCGTTGGTCGCTCGGTTCTTGATGGCGTTTGCGAGAGTGATGGATAACGGGTAACCAGGTAACGAGGCTGCGCAGCAGCAGAGACTTTTGTTAGATTCATGACATGTTTTTCACAAAAAAGATGCGTAGAAAATAGTTCACGGTGACCAAGACTGCAGGTTATTATTTTATGAAACAAAACCCATTATAGCTGCAACAAGACTCACCGGTTGAAACTTTTAAAATTAATTTAAACAAGATTTCTCAGCCTCTTTATTAATATTTTTTGGGGGTTTGCTTCATATGACAAAAGGAAATCATTAAAATTGAATAATTTTGGTTTGTGACCCAAATAAGACATTTGAGAACATCAGTTTGAGGTTTGTGAAACAATGATTCACCTTCATTGAGGCTGCAAATAATATTTTCATACTCATGTTCATTGTTTTCTTGATTAATCAAAGTGCAAATTTGGTCAAAATGTCAGTGTTTTCCAAACCTCGAAACTATGATGTTCCTAAATTTCACACTATGTCCACAAACCAAAATTAGTCAGTTTTAATTACTTTTCTGTTATATGGAGCAAGGAAACGCAAGAGGTTGTTTTAATAATTAAAGAAAAATTTAATTGTGTTTACATTTATTTAAATTTAACTTGCGTTCCTGGGCAAGACAACAACCAGGCATAATTACAGATCATTTATCATTTTCTTAAATATGTAAAACAAAAAAAGTGGACAAAAATAGTGGACACTACTTCAGATGTGTGTAAAACATCAGGATTCTTACATGCAGCCTCGTCTAAATACTTGAATATAAAAATGGGTTCAGCAGGGATAAGAGCTGAGAAGGTGGGAGGGACGATGTCCACGATCCGCTGATGGTACGAGAGTCTGCAAAGGAACAACAGGTGAAACTTTACAAATCAAAATAAATGTATATTTAAAAGATAATAACAAACGTAACATGTCATATTCTCTTTCTTTGTGATAAACGACGTTATACCTCATAGACTTCTCCAGAACTTCTTTTACAAACTTTGGCTTGGGCTTCTCCAGATCCACCGCCAGACAGTCAGACCTTTACGAAGAGACAAAATCACATTATTTATCAGATCGCACTGATTTGCCAAATTAAACAATGAACAACAGATGGAACAACAGATGAATCAAAAGTTTGGTTTTTCAGCTTCAGCTTAAATGTGAATGTTTTCTGGGGGGGGATTTTTTGGCTCCATTTAATATAGAAATAATTAAAACTGAATAATTTTGTTTTATGGACAAAACCAAAATGTTTTAGAACGTCATAATTTCGAGGTTTTGGGAGACAAATCAAAATTTAATTGAACAAAAAAAAAACTACCTGATTAATCGAGAAAATAAATGAATCGAATATGAAAAACAACGGTTGCAGCCCTGACCGTGAACAAAATCTCAAAAGCAAATGAATGTATACTAATGATGTACATAAACATACAACTAACATAGCATATATAACATAATATAAACAGCCACATCTTTAAAGCCTAGTATTTTTTTTGAATTGGTTGTTTGAGGACCCTTGATTAATCTCCAGCGACCCATTGGTGGGCCCCTGGCCCAGTCTTTGTGAAACCCTGGATTAGTTGATCACTCACCAGTCGTCCCAGCTCCATCGAAACTGGAAGTTGCTCAAATGATGAGAAAACCAGTTTATTAGTCTGGAAATGAAAAGGGAAAGGATTAAAAGTAGAGCGTTGCGGTGATTGTGTTATTTCACAGACAGAAAACACTCAGAGGAAAATGTAAATATGTGTTTTTACAAACCTGTCTATGCAGGTGGTGTTCATGGTGTCCAGTCTCATGTACAGCATCTCTGTAGCTTGAGCCAGCTAACAGCAGGTGTTAAGGTCAAGATTATTTTTCTTCTTCATTCTCTGTATTACAATTTAAAGGGTTTCCACGGGTTTTTGAAATTCTTGAACGTTTGTGAATTTGAAAAAAAAAATTGAAAATTGCCTTAAATAGACCTTTTCATTGGAAGTGCTTTAATTTTGCATAAGAAAGAAGTTAATATTTAGGTAAATGTCTCTCTTATTTGTTACGACGCCACCTACTGTTTCATGGCCTGCATTGCTTAATGTACTAACTGTTGTGGACACTGTCCACTGTCTCTCTCTCCACCGTTGATGTGAGATTCCATGCAGAACAATGATCGAGGAACATTAAGCAAGAGAGAAATTACGTGACGACTGGGAAATGAAAATTCCAAGATAATCCAAGATAATTCCAAATGTCAAAAGACGGACTTGACCAAGATCCCAAGGACAATCACTTGTCCAGATGCAGAATGTCCTGCAAATCAGTAAAAGTGGACACAATGTTCAAAGCGGCTCTAACCAGTTGCCCTCCCATCTTAAGCTGTGTCGGCACAATCGGTCCTTGAATTTGAGGGTATCAGTCAAAGTCCTTGATTTTGGTGTCAGCCAAGGTGTGGGAGCCCTGAATTTAGGACCATTTACCACCACATGTTACTTATTAATTTACTTTGTCACTGCTGCAAAAGCTCTCAGAGATTTTGCAGCATTATTGAATTGGTTTGATTTCAGTTCTCAAGGCCCTGGTTTGATTCAATTTTCAATTGGATTTCAGTTCATTTTGAGATATTTCGGTTTCAATACCAATTTAGCTTAGTTACGAAAGAGGTTTTTAAAGAACTAATCGTGCAAATTGTATAAAATTTGAATCTATCTGCTCTGCTGCATCATTAAAATATTAATGTTTACATAGAGATTGACCCAAAAGTAGGGCTGCAACGATAACTCGATTACAAAAAAAGATCGAGGAATTTCCTCTGCCTCGAAGCCTCGTTTAATTAAATTTAAAGCTCACGTTTCGCACGGATTCTTTTTAGTGTGATACAACGTGCTTACGTCACAGGCTATGCGTCCCCTACAAAGCGGAAGAAGACGGAGCGGGCTTTGGGGAACGTGTGGACAGGTTAGCTGTACAGCATGGCAGACGCCGGGACTGAAAACAGTGAATGCAGCGAAAATGAGCAAACGCAGCAAAGCGAAAATAATAGGAGGAATAGGATAAAAGTACGTTTTATCCGATTACTCGATGAATCGATGGAATATTCAATAGAATACTCGATTACCAAAATATTCGATAGCTGCAGCCCTACCCAAAAGTGATGACATTAATGCACTTTCTATTTTTTTATTTTATTTTTTAAAGATCTCAGGATATTATGAATCTATATTGGATCTTCTGAATTAAAATAAATATGAATTGGATTCTTTTTTTTTAACCCTGTCATTATTATGTTGACTGGGTCATTATTATGTTAAAACTGATTGTGAAGTGCCCTGTGATGGACTGGCGACCTGTCCAGGGTGTGACCCTGCCTCTCGCCCTATGTTAGCTGGAGATAGGCACCAGCGCCCCCCCCGCGACCCTTAGTGGATAAAGCAGTAGAAAATGAGTGAGAGAGTGAGTGAGTGATTGTGAAGTGCAACTGAGAGAAAAATTAATGCCACCCACATTTATCTTAATCACCTGGAAATCTTGATAATATTATATTATGGGTTTTTGCAGGAATTGAAAGAAACGGCGATATTCAATTTTGATGTATGTTCAAAAAGGGAATTAAACTATAAACCGAGAATAAACAGTCAAGGATACGACTTGTGGCAGTGAACCCGGCTGCAATTTGCAGAGTTCGATGAGCAGTGTAGTGTACATGACGTCAATGTGAGGCGGAGAGGGAAGCTGGAAAAGTTCCCCGAAGATCACCTGGAAAGAGAGACAAGAGAATAAAATTTTCAAATAAAGCCCTTTTTAAAGCTCAGGTCGCTGTTTTTCAAAATCCTCTTTACCTCCACGATGTGATAGTTGAGCGGAATCTTATTTTTCCCTGGATAACTGAGTAACTGGGCAGCACTGGCGGGTTGAATGAAAGAATAATCACACACGAGTTAAAGCATTCCAGCTTGTGTTGAATATTTAAAAGAACTTCGAGCTCATTCGCTCACCATGTTTTCCTCTCTTTCCAGTGAGTCTTGATGATACAGTGCAGGTTTTCTTCAATGACAAATCTCTCCACAGAATGACTACCAGGCATAACGGGACCCTGAGAGCAAAGAGCAGAAAACATATTCACTGCCTCTACACAGGAAATGGCTCAACAAAACACTTTTATGTCTGTTTTCGTTACCACCACCTTGAGTTTCACCAATAACCACATTAGCCTAATAGTCTTTTATCTCTTTAACACAACTTAGCTATTAAGTTATTTGTGCTGACACATTTACCACAGAGATACTGTATAATTTTAAAAAAAGTAAATTGTGTGATGGACATCTGCAGCTCTCATTCACACCCCAGTCACATGACAGTAGCACTTTACATAGATATTTCCTGTCCTTTCTTTAATGTTTATGTTAGATTTAGCATTTACAGATATAATCGTACTTTACTTTTTCCCCCCCCCAACACCTCATCTAGTGATTTTAGCCAGTATCAAATTATACTGGGGTTTGGTATCAGCTCATTCCAGCAGTTGCTGGAAAATGCTATTTTAACATCTCTAATGTCACAATTAGGGGATAAACAAGTTAAACAAAACATCTCAGGGTTAATTTTTCTGACTGATATTGCAATTTTACTGGCAATATAATTAGATATTTAAGTCAAGCTTCAGTTCAAAATTCACTAAGTAAATGGATTTAAAATTTGATGGAACATAAAAAGTCATACCACACCAGTCCAATGTTGTATGCATTACAGTTTTTAAATTATATCATAGATAAAATAAAACAATGATCAATTAAAACATATCATTAAACAAATTGCAGCCATTACAATTCATTAATTTTACACACACATGTAATGTCATGTGCAATCCTGTTTACACTGTAAATACTAACCTTATACTGTACATATTCTGGTTACTTAATCTATATACTGTATAGTCTGTTCTATATTGTACATTCATAGATGTGGAATGCATGTTTATTATTTGTTACGTTTACTGTCCTTGCTGTTGTGACAATGTACACTTTCCAATCACAAGACTAATAAAGGATTATCATATATTATCTTATAAATTTGCAGTTTTGTCTTTGACATTTCAATGTGAACACATACTTCAAAACGTATGAAAACAAAAAAAAAAAACACATTTATCACATTTTTCTTTCCTAACCATTTCATATTCTTCTCCATCACAGTAAATGCAAAACCAATTCAATCTAATCTAGACTCAAACAGGCTTTAAATTAATTTTAATAACCAAAATAACGACGAGGATGCAGTGCACTTACCTCTGGGGCATCAGTGTAGTCGAACATGCGGAAGACGACCCGAGGCATCGGGTACTGGGCGTCAGGCATGTGTCCCGGTGGAGTGAAGGGCGGCAGGTTGTGCTGCAGAGCTTCACACAGGACGCTGTCGAAGGCAATGTACGGACGAAGGATGTGACGCTCCTGCCAACGATCTTTCTTTAGCTTCTGAATCTGAGCCCACAGACAGTCCAGATACTGAGGAGGAGAAAGGAGATTAGGGTAACTCTGGATCCCGTTTCCTATAATAAAAATGATTTTAGTTAGGCTCTTTGCCTTGACTCCATTTTAGTGCAAAGCTGCTGGAATTTTTTCCTGTTGTCAGTGATTTCCCGAGTGTTATGAATACTCTAACGCTAGCAGCTCTGAAAGTAACAATTATTAAAATTGCTGATAAAGTAATAAAAAGAGAAGTGACAGTGATGCGTGGGTGTATTTGAATGAATTACTGGTCATTATAACTTTGTTCTAACTTCTTTTTTTTTTAGGAACAAGTACAGCTTTACTATCAGTTATGCATTTCCAATACAATGTTTTTATTTATTTAAATTTAAAGGCCATATAATTTGTAGCTTTTGGTGCTCACTTGTACAAGTTACGAATGATAATTATTAGAGATACACTGATATCGCAGCTTGTGAACTTTTAGTCTTCATGACCTAGCTTTCTCCCCCTCGTCCCTACCCACTCTCACACCTATACACAAACACGGAAATGGAGAAAGAGAGAGCAGTGTAATCTTCTGTAAGTTATCTGTTTTAAACGAGCCGTTTAATGTAGCGTTACTTGTTCTGACTTCATCCAGGAAACTTAATTGGAGTCACATGGTGCAAGAAACAGCACAGGAATAATTTTTAAGAACAAAAAAAGAAAAAGATCCAATAGGGTAAGTTCTGTTTCCATGTGGACCAGGCCTTTTATAACTTATATATAAAAAGCTAAGAGAAAAGTGCCACCCATCTCTCACCTCTTCTTGAGGATGAGGCTTCTCTGCTGTCCACACCTGCAGCATTGGGACATGAGTCTTTACTCTCCTCCTGAAATTTTAAAAATAATCAGGAAAATGAGATCAAGAACTAAACAGAACAAGTGTTTTTAGAACAAGAACAGCAAACATAGACAGAAAACAAGAAGGAAGACAAAGCAAGAGAAGGAAAGTCATACTTGAGGTAGCCTTCGATCTGGCCGAGGAGCCGGTCCATCTCAACATCCTTCTTCTCGTACAGCTCCTTACCGACCCAGGGCAAACAGGAGAGGACAACATACACGAACCAGTCTGACCTAACCTGAGGACACACACACACACACACACACACGTAAGATCTCTTACAATCCCAGTCATCTATCCAAAGCCTGCAGCTTGTCCAGGACGCTGCTGCTCAACTTCTGACTGGGAAAAAAAAAAAGAGGGACCACATCACACCAGTGTTGCTCCTCCCTCCACTGGTATCCAGTTCATTTTAGGATTGATTAAAAAAAAATGGATTGGAACCATATGTGCTGATCTCCTTCATCTTCAAACCTTCTACACAGAACTGAGGTCAAATAACCAGATGCTTTTTAGTTGTCCCCAAAACCCAGTGAAAACCTCAGGGTTCATTGCCTCCAAACTATGGAACAGTTTACCCCTTCAAATTAAACCTGCCCCCACTATCAATCACTCAAAGTCACTTTTATCAACCTACCTCCACTCTGGCCTTCACTTCAGGACAAAAACATTTTATCAGCATGGATCTTACAAGATTTTTACCATTTCGCTATTTTACTGTTTTACATTTATCACGATTTATTGTGTTTCATGTTCTTGTTGTACCTTCTTAACTTGTAAAGCACTTTGGTTGTTTTTAAATATGCTTTAAAAGTAAAGTTGACTTAACATGACATAAAATTACCACTTATAGAGTGGTGTGTTGCACATATGTTGTTAAGAAGTCAAGGTTTACTGTTAAAATCTTTAACTCTAAAAATAACTACCTACTCTAGATGTTGATGATATTCTTGTGTTTTACAGCAATTCACATCTGTAACATTGCATCACCTTATCCTTCAGTACCTCCATTAAAAAACTGTTCACTATTATTATATTTCTTCCTTATTCTAATCACACTCATACCATTTTACATATTTAACTTTTTAAATCAACCTGATACTTTCTACTCACCTGTGGTACATCTTCTTCTTGGGTAACACTGACAAAGTTTTCAAACATGGCCACCATTGACGGAGCAGCGATCACGTGACAGTTGACCAAGTCAGACAAAAAACGCACCTAGAGAAAGAGGAGACGTCTGGTCACAAATACAAATACACAGTAATATATGGACACTTTTAAAAAGTCAAATGTCTTACTATCCTAATCTGTGTGATGTTACTGCAAGAATCATTTAGCAAATTAGTTCAAAAATATATAAATGATGCCAATTATTGAGTTTTTTTATAACAATGTTACAAAAAATATCGTATGATCCATCTTCCACTGTGTTAACATTTTCATACCAATTAAGACCTTGTTCTTGTTCGAACCGTGTTATATAAAATTAAATTACCAAGTAAACTGCTTCATTGTACAAGTTGTTTTTCAACGTCTCCTTGAGTTGTCTGATCATGGCCTCGACAAATTCGCCCCCAAAGTTGTAGTTTCTGGCATTGAGGAGGCCGACAAGAGTCGTGTAGACGGTCAGCTTCTCAGGGAGAAGGCGGGCGCTGTCAACAAAAGATAACTCACTCAGTTGACACATCATGGGACTCACTTTTTCACAATAATGGGGTGATAGTTTGTATGAACTTACACAGCACATAAAATGCGCAGGATTTTGCTTTTGTAGTTTGGAAGATCTGCCTCTAGGACGCCTGCGAGGCCTTCCAGATTGCTCTCCAGAGACGCTGTGCTCTGTCAAGACAAATGTAGCAATTCAGTGTTTACAAAATCATTATCCACTTTTTTTTTGGGTCACCACATTCTATTTTTTATTATTTTTTTTTATCTGATTTTGATTTTCTATAATAAAAACAAGCTCTGGTTTTTCAGCTTCTTGGATTTAAATATTCTCAGGGTTCTTTGCTCTAGTTAACTAAGAAATCATTAACCCCAATTCATTTTGTTTTGTGGACAAAGCAGCATTTAAGAACATGATCATTTCAACCATCATTTTTAGGAAACACCGATTTTCTGACATTTTCTGACCCAAATGATTAGTCCATTATAAATTATTCAAGAAAATAATCATTTGTCACATCCCTAGTTTGCATGGCTATTATTCTACAGACTCTGCATTGACCTCCATTAATTTGGACATCCTAATTAGTGTTATCCGACCCTTAACCATAAGCAGTTCATGTCTTAACTTTAACCTTGATTCAAACTAAACTTAACCAGTTCCTCAGAAATGAAGTTCTGCTTCATTAAGACCAGGTTTTGTTCTCCATGAGGACTACTGGTCCTGACAGGGTCAGGGTTTATGCCAGAAAAGGCCCTGCTCTTCCTTACTTTTACTTCCTCTTACATTTTAATTTTACTTCCTTACTTTCTTAATGCCCGTTACATTTTAGCTGATATCATCAATTAAAAAAAAAGCACTGAAGACAATAATATTACAATAATAAAGGAAAAAATAAACCGGGAAATTCTAATTGAGCATTACATTATATTAATTTTAATTAAAAACCTCAATTAAAATTAATTAAAACTAAAAAACAATAGTTGAAAATCCTTAACAGTCACAATTGCATTTTCTTGTTTAAGACAAGAGCTCAAACTTCTTACCTTCTCCCCCACACGACATATCAGAGACTCTAAGCGATCTTCAATCTCAATCGGCTCCGATGTTCTTCTTCTTTTATGACCTTGGCCTCCTACAGGAAGAACAGAGTTTTTAAATAATCACAAAGTGATTCAAAAGATAAGTCAGTAAACAAATAAAATACGGTTTCTTTTTTTATGCAATACGATAAATGATACACCAGGGCAAATATCGATATTTTAAATTCACAAATTAAAGTGCTCTAAAGTAAACAGTCTCTGCCAGATTCACTTGCCAGGCCAATGAATGAGGAAAACTTAGGTGGAAGTTACCTGGCTGAAGAAGAGGGAATTTACAGGAGGTTAATGAAGGAGAAGGCTACGTTAAGAGATGCCCCATCCATGTTTAATACATTGACTTTATGTCCTTTGTTGTCCATGTTGTGAATAGAGAAATCCTGCACTTTTAAATTTACTTTGACATTTTATTCAGTTAGACAGATATCGTGATGTATTGCTATATGATTGTCCCGCAATGTATTGATAATCACCGAATCATTGTATCGTGATAGAAACCCCGACAGCCTGCTCTCGCGTCTCCCAGCCACAGAGCCGTTATATCATATTATCATGTATCGCGTATCCCACGCAGAGAAAATACCGATCATTACTGAAGTTATATTGAACTCTATCTGCGTATATTACAGGAAACCCGATGAGACAGTAATCTGCATTAATGTGCAGCGAACAACCTGATCTAATAAAATAGATGTGTTTACTTTGTTCGACTCTCAGAAGCTGCTGGTTACCGCCCACATTTCAACTTCAGAGCAGCTAACAGCAAACGTGCCGGGTCAATTCAATCATCACAATTAACGCTTTGGCCACGTGTTTATTTGACACGCTGTCAAATAAATAAACATTTGTGTCAATCAGTCTGTGTTTTTTGTGTGAAAATATTTAAAACCAAACCAAGCCACGTAAAAAAAAACAAAACCACTCATTAATGCACGATGCTAAAGATGAACACGCTAACATTAGCCGCTAACGGCTAGTGTCTGGATACGCACGCTTACCGTCATTCTCGTCGCTGTGTCGTCTCCGGGACATGTTTCACTCCACTACGGTATGAATACGAACACAGACAAAACAAGAATCGACGTGAAATGTGAGCGTGAGCCGGACGAACGAGCTTCTGGAAGCTTCAGTGTGGCCGTGGCCGCCGCTACACGAGCAGAAAAATAAAAGCGGTCCGATTCAATTGAGACACTTCCGGGGTCGACCGGAAGATGCGCCTGTTTATTTTACCGCACGTTTATATTTGGAGTCTTTACACCTCACATCAACAGAAGGTTCGATTCTCAGGTGACCCGGAGCGAGTGCCGAAGTGTTCTTGAGCAAGACCCTGAACTTAAAATTGCTCGTCACGACTAGTCAAGACTCGAAGAATCGAGTTTTTTTATCATCAAGAAGAAACAACTTGTCGAAATGAGGCTAATCCGGCGGCGACTACTTGGGATTGAATAGGGCTAACTTGATCTATATTTTTAATAAATCCTAAACCCTGTAGTGGTGTAGTGGAATATAATGGCAGCAGCGGCGGACCTTCCCTCCGTACCAGAGTTCTTGGACTCGGAAGTGGGCACGTTCACGTGTGACACATTAAAGCAGGAGAAGCAACTTCCTGCTCCACTGAGGAGATACTACAGCTTCTGCAGGAGGAAGGTGAGAGAAAACAACACTGTTTACCTTGGATTAGAGCACATTCATGAACACAGATGGGCTGTGTCTCTGTCTTTCAGTGGGGGAAACGGCAGAAGCAAGTCACTCTTAAGTTCCTTCTAATAATCAGCCAATACTCAAACAGCTCAAGTCAATATTCTGTAAATTATTTATCACCCACAGTACAAAAAAGGGTTTCTTTTAATTCTGAGTCACTTGTATCTGTTTTACTTTACTTTTAGTTTATTAAATAATGATTAAAATCACGTCCACTTTTAGCAGCTACACATTAATTCATCAATAAATCTAATCAAATAATATTGTATTAAACAATTCTAAATTAATCCCTAACTATTTTGATAACTAATTAATTGGTTGTGCTGGAAGGATTAAGTAGTTATATGTCAATGACGAGATCATTAAAAGAATGGATTCATGTTTTCTCCATTAAAAAATTAACTCTGATTTAAAGCTTTATTCTGAACCAAACTAAATCTAAATTTGAAAAACTATTTCACCGTTTTCTGGTATTTTATAGACCAAACAGCTCATTGATTACTTGAGAAATTAATCCAAAGATTAATTGATAATGGAAAGAATTGTTTGTTGCAGACCTATATTGTAAAACACTCACCAAAACATGAACGGAAAAGAGTAGAAAGAAGAAAAATTTAAGAAAGACTTTATTTAGCAAAACACAAACATACTACAGTTAAAATAAATAAATAAAATAAGACTGACACAGCTTCTCACATTCAGCTGTTTCTCTGATAAATTTCATTTTATTCAACATAAACTAACACAAAACTGTAACATAATATTTTCTCAATATGTTGGCTTTAATTATCTTTTTGAAAATAATTTTGATTTAGATTATTTGGCTTGTCTGTCACTATTAATTGATTTCTTTTACACTGAATTATTGTTACATCAATTTAGTCCTGAATCTGAGTTTTTAAGGAATATTTCTCTTTTGTCAAATCTTTTTCTGAATATTAGGAGGCAAAATATTCCGTTTCTTACAAATTATCAAAATAGTTGGTGATTTATGTAGTTATATATGAATTATTGCAAATTTCTAACACACCAGCCACATGTTAAGGCATCTACACCAATTATCTACAAATAATATTGTATTAATCAAATGAGCATTAAAAAGTACTATTACATTATTGCAGTTTTAGTATATTTGCTTTATTAAAGGTATGTTTACAACACTGCTGCTTTTGATAGATGTTAGATGTATGTATGTATGTAGGTATATATGTACTTTATTCATCCCAGACAGGGAAATTGTTAATACAGCAAGGGAAATACAAGAGAGGTAGACATCAGGCATAGAATATAAGAATACACCATGCTAAAGGATAAACAAGAATAAAAGTATAGAATAGAAAATATATACAAAATTACAACTATATAACTCTGAATATAAATATATGAATTTATAAAGTGAATGCCGGTAAACGGTTATCTAAATGTATATACAGAAGTGCAAGAAAAATCTGTAGTCAAGTTTTTTATTTTAAAATAATGAGATTATTTCGCTTCATATTCTTTTTCTCCACAGTCATTTGCTGCCTTTGTGGAATCCAAGAGGGACGGCGGTCAGGACGAAGGAAGCTCATCGTGGTGGTGTTGTGGCCAAACCTTCAAGGAAAACACGGCTGTTCACAAGCACGTTGCCAGAAATCACGGCGCTGAAATAAAGCAGCTCACACATGCATCGTATGAGCGTTTGTTGAACCAGCTGGAGGAAGAACCTGAAGCTCTGCAGCCAAATGTGCTCAAAGACGAAGCAGTGGACATTTCAGCGTGGATACCAGATACCAGTCATGTCTCCGAGGAGCAACTGCATAAGTAATGAACAAGTATATTTATGAGTAAATGTATATTTATTTATTTATTATTGATAAAAATATTGTTTAAAGAAATATTTATGTTTTGGGCTGTTATTTTTCCTTTAGAGGTCCAGGAAAGGTTCTTCTTTATTATCACTACTGTAAAGTGGAGGATCCACATGTCATCTGTGCTTGGCAGAAAGCATTGTGTGAAAAGCTCCACTTAACTGGAAAGGTGAGGTGATTTAGGCACACGGAGGACATTCATGTGATGGACATACAGACAAAGAGAGAACACGTCTTATTGTGTAAAGTGTTAAACGGTGTCGTGGTCGTCTCTTTCAGGTGAGGGTGGCGGCTGAAGGCATCAACGCAACGGTTGGTGGCACCGACGTGGCCACCGACATTTACATCACTGCCATGCGTTTGCATCCTCTCTTCAGGATGGATAAAGAAGATTTTAAGGTGAAATGTAGACCATTCAATAAATGGAAGATGATATTTTGTGTGCCTCAATGTGAAGTAATGAAAAATTACAGGATAACTCAATTTTAATATTTGGCACGCAGCCCAGGATAACAATAAAATCCTAAAAAATATTGTGAGAAAATCATATTATGACACGTGACAATTGGGGATGAGCACAAATACTTGATTATTCATTTGATTACAAAAAAGCCGATCAGTTAATGTGACTATATGCAATATTTTATCAATGATTTAAAGAAAATTCTACCAGGCATTTCACATACAATGAAGGACTGATGGCACGTCACATTCATTATTTGATGTGACTGTTGATATGTTAAAACTAAATAAAAATGAATAATCGTGTCTCTGTGATTATATGTTGCTGTAGGGATCAGTTTTCTCACCTCTAATGTGAACATTATTGTGATTTATTGAGCAACAGCAACCCGTTGTAAAGTGAAACAAATGTTAAATAGTGGTCCTGAAAAGTCCATTTTTAAATTATGGAGACATGGAAATGAATTTAAATGTTTGTTTTTTTTGTCTCTGTGTGTTTGTGCAGACAAGTGAAGGTGGTGCAGATTGTTTCACAGACCTGAGGGTTGGAGTCTTTAAAGAAATTGTTCCAATGGGAGTTGATCCTGATGTCGTCTCTTACCAGTCAGCAGGTACAGTGTTGTTATTGTACATTTGGAAAGGAAATGATGTATTTATTTTGAACGTGGAAAAAAAGCAAATGAAAGACAAAAAGGAACAAAGTAATTATAATTAAAAACTCAGTCTCTTTGTGTATTTGTTCAAAGAGGAGTGGGAAGGAGAACAACTTATCATTCTTCATTTATTTCAACATATTGTCTAATTACAACCTTTACATTACCATTGAAAGCTATAACTTCATAATAATTCAATATATATGATAATTCTAATTGTATTGATGACACATCAACATATAAATATTTGATTATTTTAATAAATTAGCTAATTTTATTTGTCCAACAGAGGAGTCAAAATCTTTTCTCGCTCTCTCTGTCTCTCTCTCAGGAGTTCATCTGGAGCCTGAAGAGTTCCACAAAGAAGTGGAGGCTCTTTTGGCCAAAAAAGATTTGTGCAACGACACCATCCTTCTTGACTGTCGCAACTTTTACGAGAGCAAAATTGTAAGTAATATATGGCTGTGACTACCAAATATTTTCCATTTATTATTATTGTATTATTTTGATTTATCAACATAAAATGTCAGTCGTTGTTTCCTAAAATGGAAAAAGACGACTTCCTCAAATGGAATTAATATTCCGTTTACTGGCATCGAGGAGAAAAGAAACAAGGAAAATAATCACACCTTTTTTTATGAGAGAACACTCAAACCAATTAATCCATTATTAAATGATTTTGTCATTATTTACTATTTGGTTAATTAATTATTTAGTCACAGGCTTTAAACCTCCACTGTGAGGCTACTGTCGCCAGAATTACCAAAACACTGCAATCTCTACATGACCTACTTTTATCTCCCTCTGCACTCTCACACATTTGCAGAGTAGATTTTTTTGCTGCGTTTTTTTGTATTTTATGTTAGCATTACTTGCCCTGACATCATCCAGGTAACTTGGAGCTGTGTGGTGCAGGAACAGCAGCAGCTGTGACACACGCAGGCAGTTTTTAAGGGAGTGCTTGGTTTGATTTGCTTTCTGTTGGCACATCTTGACATTTTCAGCCGTAGTCCACCTGTATTTTTTTTTTAATCTTATTTTATTTGTTCTATTAACACCAGATGGGGTGATCTATCTTAATATGAAAACAGTTTCTAATGATAATATTTTAATTTAAATGTCCTCGAGGAAGATGTTGAGGAGGAACTGTAATTTTTTTTGTCCTCTATTCCTTTCAGGGTCAGTTCACTCAATGTCTGGCTCCAAACATCCGTAAGTTTAGCTACTTTCCAGACTACATTGACCAGAACCTGGAACTTTTCAGGGACAAAAAGGTTCTCATGTACTGTACAGGAGGGATCCGCTGTGAGCGCGGCTCTGCTTACCTTTGCTCAAAAGTAAGGCAGACTTTTAAAATTGTACTTTAATTGTACTTTCCATGTTGTACTTTAAAATATTCTGCACAAATGTAAATATTTGTCCCTCTGTGTCCCTCCTCTGTTTGTAGGACGTGTGTAAAGAGGTTTACCAGCTCAAAGGTGGAATCCACAAATACCTGGAGCGTTTCCCCAACGGTTTCTATCGCGGAAAACTTTTTGTCTTTGACGAGCGGTACACCATCTCCTCCAACAATGACGTCATCTCAGGTTTGTGTTTTAATGTTTTCAAGGTAAAAATAGGCAGGATTTTATTGTCCATAACTCCATAATAACCTTTCGGTGTTGTGTAAATCAAGTGATCTGACAGAGAAAAATGACACTCATGTTTACAGCCCTTTGCAAATCAAGGTTCATCACAGGAGATTTTGACCAATCACAGAGCACTTCAGAGAGAGTTAGAGCACCTCCTGTTAGCAGTTCTACTACAAATGCCATGCACACAAGTCCCCAGGTGGAAAGATCACAATTCCCGCACCAGAAAACTCTTGCTGTGCAGTAAAGAAACTTAACAAAAGGAAATAGTGAGTCAGAAATTGAATTAGACAATAAACAAAATAAAACTTATTTCACTTTCTATATTAAATGAAAAATTTTGTACTTATACTGACATATTTATTCATTTTATTAAGCCTACTATGATGCAAATGTTTAGCAGTAGTTTGTACAAAAATACTGGACTGCTGTCAAAAATTGCAACTTAAATGCAATTTTCCTGTGCATGATTATACACTTTTGATAGAGAATTTACAGTTCACGTCACATAAAATTAGAAAAATTAATTAATAACAATCTGTCATTGTTTATGAAATGAGAGGAGCTTGGTAGAGAAATATTACTGATTTTTGTTGTTCTTGTTGATGTTATTATTATTGAGTGTTTGTGTTGAAAGACCTTTAGTAATCTGGTGTCTGTGTTCAGACTGCAGGTACTGTGGCTGTCCATGGGACCAGTACAAGCTCTGTTCCACCCAGGTCTGCTTCCAGCTGGTTCTGTCATGTACCAGCTGCAGACAGGACGGACACACCGCCTGCTGCCCCACCTGCCAGACCAAAGGACAGGCCCAGAGCCAGGCGTCGCCTGACACTCCACATGTCAAAGAGGAGTGCGAGTGCACCAGTGGACGTCCTAGAATCCCCCAGGATGTGTAGCGAGACAGTGGTGTTGATTGGACATTTGTCCTTGTTCTTGCATTTATGTATTTAGAATCATGAGAGTGCAGGGGTTTGTACACACACACAGAATTTGATGCCATAGGCCTCATTAAAACCTGGAATGAACATCCTTCCTGTGATATGATCATATGTGGATTGCAGCAACTGTTCAGACCTGGTATTAAATGTGACCACATATGATCAGATCTAGCTTCCCATGGCCCTTTATTTAAATAAACAGTTACATCTTGTTTGTAAGTGGGAACAGAATTGTGTTTTTAAAGAGTTCAACTGTACAATTCACTGCATTAAAGGAGTGTTCATAAAACACTACTTATATATATGTAATATACAGTAGGTTTAACCAGAGTGTCTGAGCTTGCCTTGTCACTGCAGTCATGGAACACACACACATACACCTGTGTCAGATCTCCTCAGTGTCTCAGAGGCTCATTTTTAATAATCAGAATCAGAGCTACTTTATTAACTCCCTCCAGGGGGAAATTGGGTAAGGTATTAGGCATCAACATTTCAGAAAAGCTGTAACTGTACAACTATGGACCATGTGATACATCCATATTTTATTCACCCAATTCATAGTGTATATACTTTACACTAAATAAAAATATCAAATAAAAGATGATGACTCATTTTATTGTTTGCATGATATAAGCGATATACAAACTATACATACTGTATAAGTACTATTCTTTGGTAATGGTGAGAAAACATCTTGATCTGTTTACTTGCTCAGTCTTGCTAACAATATTTCCTTTATCCTTCCTAGTTCCAAAAATCAATATTTTGGAACCTTTAGAAGGCTGTATTATATATATACAATAATAAATAATACGATTAATACTTTTCAGTAGCTCTGTCAGCCCTTTGTGTTTTACACCTTAATTTTCCCCTTTTGGTTGAATAAAGTATCTATCTAGTACTACGAACACAACCACTCGTACAAATAATAATGATAATTTTTTTTAATGGAGTTATATATTCTAACTCAGTCAATATTAGGTGTTGAAGAAATGGCAGTAAAGGTAGTCGCTGCGGAGAACTCCACAAGGTAATTGGAATTGGTAAAGCTCCATAGCTGAATTTTAACTAGTATTCCAACTCTAATGACCCCCAAAACCAACCAACCCCCAAATACGGCCCATAGGCAATAGTATAAGTATCTGCAGTACTGAAGACCACCGTTTTGGCGTTTTCTTAACAGTGCCACCATCCAGCATCTTGGATGACCAAAAACTGCAACATCTGTCTTTTTTCTTTTTACTGTGTAATACAACTTATAAAAAGTAAGACAAATAATTTTTTAACATTCAAGCACGAAAAGGGTATAAACTACAAACACTGAAAATAAATAAAGGAATATATTAATAACCCAAATTATTAAAATTAAATAAATCATAACAAATTAGGGTTGCAACAGTTTTGGAATAATCGATTATTGATTGATTACTAAATTAATCATTAACTGTTTTGTTAATGGATTAGCTTTTCTTTTTTTTTTTTTTTTCAAAAGTTAGAATTCTGACTAATTATTGTTATTATTATTATTACTAGTAGTAGGTATTTTGTCTCCCAAATAAATGTCACATGTGGACCGAATCCTCTTCCGTAGTTGATGAAATGTTCAATTTAAAGAAAAGTGTAGTTTCTCTGGACATCCAAGTCCTTAGGTGGCGCTGTAGCTTCCTGAAACTGCAGTACCTAAAACTGCGTCTCCGGTAGTGCAAACACGTACTGTGCGGGGTTTACAAAAAAGAACCAACGTGAATGAAAGATCTGATCTCTATATGGTTATGTAAATGAGTTGAAGTGTCCTGTGAACAGTTTTACAGCCGCTATTTTTACTATCAAAAGCTAACGTAGCTGACTCAGCGGAAGTACAACAACACAAAACGGAAGTAATTAACTCTTATTTTGAACTTATTTTGAACTTTGAACTTATTTTGGCATAAACTGCGGTCGTGTACTCACCGATATAGGTCAGTGTTAAAATCCAGAATAAAATCTATCTCTGGCTGAGTTTTCACAAGGAGCGTGCTGCCTTTTCTGTTTCCTGAACGGTTCCTTCTTCTTATTTTTTCTTCTTTTCCCATGTCTTCCCATGGGGCACCTGGGGTAGCCAATCAGATTTCAGGGGGTCCCCCCCCCCCGACCATCCTCTAACTCCACCCATGGTCTCTTTGTGTCTGTAGAGCTTCCACAGCAGTTTGTCTGTAAAGAGGACGAGGTTCTCACTGAGCAGCAGCTCTGGAACCAGGAGAGGAACTCCACTCTGGACCAAGAGGAACCAGAGTCTCTACAACACAAAACACCTATCAACATGGACTGTCAGGAGTCTGTGCTGTTATGAATTTACTGTATAAGAAACTGAGATGGGTTGAAGAAGAGAGGAATATGTAACATGTTAATGTAAAGAATACAATTATATTTACTGCTGTTGTGGAAATTTTTGTGTGTTCCCCAAGTGAGAAAGATGAAACAAAGGATTGAGAGTTCACCAAGTTGTCTTTGTGGATTTTATTCTGCAGAATGGAACAAGTTTCACAGCGTACAGAGCACTCTGCAAAAGAGTTCAATAAGATGGAGTGTGTCCTGAGGTTTTATAATCTTCTGAGCAAAAGTAAGTGGTATGGAAGGTCACACAAAGGATCATAAGTCATTTCCTAAAAGTTGGGGGCTATGTATGGACATGAAGTTGTTTTGAGGAAGTTCTAAAAGGTCAGTTAAAAGGTGGGTCTAAATGTCACAGGATGCAGAAGGGTGCTTTAATGCAAATACTAAGATGTATGCCTAAATGTTAAATGCTTTTGTGTCTAAATAGTGGATTATATATAAATGGTAAAACCTTTTTACTATAACAAATGACAGGCAGGATGTGATACCTGCAGACATTTTTTCTCGTTTTTGGTATTTAAATGAATATACTAAATCATAGGGTTAGGGCTGGTCATCCACGTCCTTAGGTGGGGCTGTAGTTTCCTCAAAATACGGTCGCCCGAAACTGCGGTCTCCGGTACTGCAGTTGGCTTTTCATTTTCTTTATGGGCATTTTACACTAATTTACCCCCATGAATTACAAAAATAGAATATTAGGATCTACGTGTCCAGGTTTCACAGTGTCTTGTGAACAGTTTTACAGCCGCCTCTTTCACTATTGACATAAGCTAATGTAGCCAACGCAGCGGAAGTAAACCAACACAAAGCGGAAGTAATTAAGGAGCAAACAAAATATTAGCAGCGTTAGCTTCGTATTTTGCATACGAACATAGACAACGTGAATACGTTGTTGTGTTCATACATTTCGGGAAAATATTCAAGTTGTTAACGAAGTAGTGATGTCTTCGCTTCAGTATTTGAGAGATTTAATCACCGAGCGACTAACTGCTGCTGCCGAAGAAATATTCACACACGTCGAAAGAACCGTCGTTGAGTACGAGGAAAAGGTGGCTCGTCAGCGCAAACTGTTGGAGATCGTTTGCAAACCTCGAATAAATTTACAGCGAATAGGTCTGTTAAACCAGAATGGTTTTTACGAACAAGTGGTTCATGTTGGGCTGATTTTACCGTTTTCTCTCCATCCACATAACAAGAGATTTAGTAATTTTTCTAAAAGAATAGAAGGAAGTCTGAAGTTATTGAGTTGTAAAAGAAGTGTTTGCTTATTTTGTATCCACGAGGCATGGATCAAAGAGAAAACAAAAATGTAAACTTAATTCAGAGCAGTAGAATTAATTAAATACATAGGAGAACAATGAAAGCTAAATGTTAAGTGTTGTCCGCAGATGAAGTAGGCAGATGTTTAAACACGTTCGTCCTTTATAGATAAAGATATTTTTTACCAACAGGGACAAAAGATTATCAGTAGATCTTTGAAGGTCACACTGTTCCAGCACTCTTCCCTTGTCTTCAAATGAGCTGAAATGCTCCATCTGCTGGACTCTAATGGTAGTTTGAACGTAGGGTTTGGTTGGTTGTCCTAATTCAATTTATTCCCATCTAGACTTGAGTAAGGAGTTGACTGAACCTTTTTTTAATTATTTAAATGTTGCAGTTATTGTTATAAATTAACCAAAACCATCCAATCTGAAGCTAATTTCCTTCTACTTTTTATTTTAATGACAAGTGCAACCTATTTCTTTGTGTCTCTTTTGTGTCTGTAGAGCTACCACAGCAGCATGTCTGTAACGAGGAGGAGGTTCTCACTGAGCAGCAGCTCTGGAACCAGGAGAGGAACTCCAGTCTGGATCAAGAGGAACCAGAGTCTCTACAGATTAAAGAGGAGCAGGAGGAAATCTGCGTCAGCCATGAAGGAGAACAGTTTGAACTCAAGCAGGAGGCTGATATAATAATGGTGACTCTTGATAATGATTACATGAAGCTAGAACCAGACGGTGACCAGCAGCTCCTCCTGCACAGCTTTCCTGTATCTAACACTCAAGAGCAGACAGGAAATAAACATGTTGACTCTGTGTCTAATAGAAATGCAGAGTCAGGCCTACGCAGGAAAAGAGACATGAACAATGTAGAAAACTGTCACACATCGAAAACTGAGTCAGAAACTCACCCAGCTAAAAAGTCTTGTAAATGTGACACTTGTGGAAAAAGTTTTGCTGATGAGTCTAAACTTGTTATACATATGAGAGTCCATACAGGAGAGAAACCGTTTTCCTGCACAGCATGTGCTAAAAGGTTTAAAGCCAAACATTCATTGTTGTTTCACATGAGATCTCACACAGGTGAAGGGCCATTTTCCTGCAAAACTTGTGGAAAGTATTTTAGTCAGAGTTCGCATTTTACAGTCCATGAAAGAATTCACACAGGTGAGAAACCATATTTCTGCAAAACATGTGGAAAGAATTTTAGACAGCATTCAACTTTGGTGCGCCATGAAAAAATTCACACAGGTGAGAAACCATATTCCTGCAAAACATGTGGAAAGAGTTTTAGAGAAAGTACAACTTTGACGGTCCATGAAAGAGTTCACACAGGTGAGAAGCCGTACCACTGTAGCACTTGTGGAAAATCTTTTTTTAGCAGGTCAGGTTTAAAAAAGCATTTACGCGTCCATTGTGCGAGTCATGATATGGTTTAATTGTATCACACTAGATATTTGTCCAAATTGGTCTGTATTGCCACCCCTTCTTGTTTCATTTCACTGTCACTGCCTCACCACCATGGGGATCAGGACTTGGAGCTGCTCAGCTCCACAACTCTTGTTCATCAATGTCTTAAGGTTTTATTTAACTAGTCCAGTTTTTGTTTTGTCTATATTTTATGATAATTATCCTTATTACTTTTTCCTTTCAAACATTTATTGTTGTCTTTATAATCATGGACAAACAAAGGACTTTTTATTTTACAAAAAAAAGGCAACTGGACTTAGTTGAATTTCTGGAGACATTTCACCTCTCATCCAAGAGGGATGAAACGTTTCTTGAAGACTTTTCACCTCTCATCCAAGAGGGATGAAACGTTTCTTAAAGACTTTTCACCTCTCATCCAAGAGGGATGAAACGTTTCTTAAAGACTTTACACCTCTCATCCAAGAGGGATGACCTGGACCTGGATGACTGAGAATCTTCACAGACGACTTTTTATTTTCTTGCAAATTAATGTTATTGATGCAAGTTTATTGTGCTTTTATTATACACCGTATTAGGGCTGGGCAATATGACCGATAACCATTATCGTGATACACGATATATGTGTCAGTATTTTAAAATCACCTCTACATCACTGGATAAATGTTTAATCTACATCTTGGATGCATAACATGACTCTTGTATACACTCTTAAAAAATTAAAATAAGTATTTACATGGTAGGCCTTCCTAATGTGCAGTAGCTCTCAAAACCATAGTCAACTAACAGCTTAAAACAACATTAAAGTGCCATCAGCCACAATCACTAAGAAATAACTTAAAAAGTTCTGTCAATTAAAGTTATAGACAATGTTGAACAAGTCAAAATACTCATTACTTCAAAATTACTTTCAAAATGTAACAGGTTACATATTACTACACTTGCATTTAAAAGTAATAAGTACAGTATTAGTCTCTGAATAAAGTAACTTGTTCCACTACTTTTGTGTTACATTTATCAAACTGCCTCAGTATATGTATGTGTTGTATAAAGGGGAATGATGTTTTTCAGGTTATGTGTTTAAAGGGTTAGAGTTTCAATTTAAGGTTGTGTGTTTTGCTATGTTGTTTCTGTTCCAAAGCCTTAGACTGAAGGAAAGAATATGCATTTTTCTCTAGTTACAACTGTGTACAGACTTTGCAACCCATATTCATAACTATGTTTTAATACTAGATTAATGTGAGGTGTCATAGGGTGAGTTGCACAGGTTATAGCTTGCTTTGTTGTTATGTGAACAAGTGTTAGCTGTGTAAAATCATATTTTTGTTGAGAAATGGATCCTATCACTGAAAACATAAGAATTCTGCCTCTCCAACATAATGAGGCATGTGGTGAATACAGGGCCGTTTCTAGCTTCGTGGGGCCCTAGGCAAGATGCTGTTTGGGGGCCTCTAGTTTGTCAAAATGTGATGAAGAGATTCCTAACCCTTTAGGTAGTCCACCTTATGTATCTTGTGAGATGTATTCTATTACATCTATTTACAATCGATCCACAGACCAAATTTATTAAACTCATGAACTTATTTTGGCATAAACTGCGGTCATGTACTCACCGATATAGGTCAGTGTTAAAATCCAGAATAAAATCTGAGCAGGAGGAAATCTGGACCAGTCATGAAGGAGAACAGTTTGAACTGAAGCAGGAGGCTCATACATTACTGTTGACTCCTGATAATGATTACATGAAACTAGAACCAGACAGTGACGAGAAAGTCCACCAGCTCCTCTCTCACAGCTTTCCTGTAGCTAAGAGTCTAAATCAGACAGGAAAGAACCATGTTGACTCTGTGTTCAATAGAAATGCAGAGTCAAAGCCATGTAGAAGAGACATGAACAAAGTAGAAAACTGTCCCACATCAAAGACTGAGTCTGAAAGTCAAACAGGTAAAAAGTCTTTTAAATGTGACACTTGTAGAAAATGTTTTCCTTGTAAGTCTAAACTTGTTTTACATATTAGAGTCCACACAGGAGAGAAACCATTTTTCTTGCACAACATGTGGTAAAAGATTTAAATATAAAAATGTATTGTTGCGTCACATGAGAACTCACACAGGTGAGAGGCCATTTTCCTGTAAGACATGTGGAAAGTGTTTTAGAAGAAGTTCACACTTGACAGTCCATGAAAGAATTCACACAGCTGAGAAACCATATTTCTGTAAAACGTGGAAATTGTTTCCGACAAAGTGGAGCGTTGGTAAGCCATGAAAGAATTCACACAGGTGAGAAACCATATTCCTGTAAAACATGCAGAAAGAGTTTTAGTGTAAGTTCAACTTTGGTTGTCCATGAAAGAACTCACACAGGTGAGAAGCCGTACCACTGCAGCACCTGTGGAAAATCGTTTGTTACAAGGTCAGTTTTGAATAAACATTTACGTGTCCATCTTAGAAGTAATGGAACGGTTTAACTGTATGACACCACATATTTGTCCAACCTTGGTCCACATTGGTCCATCACCCCTGCCCGTTCCCTCAGATCCTCTTTGAAGATTCTAAGGTATTATTAAACTAGCCATTTTTTTTTATTTTGTCCATATTATATGATGATGGTTCTTTTTACTGAAACAATTTTACTTTCAAACGCTTATTGTTGTCTTCACAGTCCTGGACATAATATGACTTTTTATATTATATTTCTTGTAAATCAAAGTTATTGACGCATGTTCCTTGTGTTTTTATTATACACCCTATTATTTGTTTAATAATTACTTGATGGCAAGAAATTAAATAAAATTTTACAGGTTATTATTGTCAAGATCATGTCCTTTGATGTTAGGCTTTTATTTATTTTTGATTACACAGCTGAGAAATCATATCCTTGTGTAGGCCCTACAGAAAGGAGATGACAACAAAGGTATTTTTCCATATTTTGCCACAAGGGGACGACAGAGAACAGTTTACCAGGAAAGTCCTGCTGCCGAAACATTTAATGATAAACAAATAATAATGCTTGAGAACAGGACAGCCGACTGCTTCAGGTTCGGAATTCTGTAAATGGGTTTTGAACAACAGAAGACTGAGAGTTTTTCACATGAGAGTTAAAATTCTAACTTGGGAGGTGATACAGAATGAATGAAAACATTCTTTTGCAAACATTGTTTGACTTTGGTGTGGTGTTTTACATGGACGCACTTTGTTGCCACATCAGCAAAAAAAACAAAAACAAAAAAAACCAAAACATCAGTATATGTATATTTTACAGGAGAAACCTCATTCCTATAAATAAACAAATATAATAAACATAACATAACAATTTTGAACAAATAATTTTACACATTTTTAATATTGCATTTTCAACTACTGTTAAGACCCCAGGGTTGTGGGTTCCTTTTTACATGTGAGTGTGCGATGGGTTGCAGGTGTGCATGTTTGATTGAATGACGTGTGTGAGTGTCTAGGTGGATCCTGAGAGCTGATTGGTCCTGCACAAGAGGTTCCTGTATAAGAGGCCTGATTGTCTAAGCTGCAGTGGACTTCTCTTGAACCACTTTTAGCCAGACTGCTAGGAGGCATTTTGTACTTGTTTATAATAAACCTTTAAAATGGTTTCTACTGAGTTGGAAGAGGGAGTCTCCACACTCTTCTTGTGAACAGATTTTCTCCTCGATTTGGTCATAACATCACCCCCGGGGGGAACGTGGGTAAGTTAATAGGTTATGTTTGGATGGAACATTTTGGAAAAGATAAATAATGCCAACAGCTATAGATAAAGTTATCAAGTCATCCAAATAATAACCCAAATAATCTCTGCAGCTTTTAATTGTCAAAAAATGGTATCTTCAAACACCTATCAACATGGACTGTCAGGAGTCTGTGCTGTTATGAATTTACTGTATGAGAAACTGAGATAGGTTGAATAAGAGAGAAATATGTGACATGTTATGTAAAGAATACAATTATAGTTACTGCTGTTGTGGAAATTTTTGTGTGTTCCCCAAGTGAGAAAGATGAAACAAAGGATTGAGAGTTCACCAAGTTGTCTTTGTGGATTTTATTCTGCAGAATGGCACAAGTTTCACAGAGTACAGAGCAGTCTGCAAAAGAGTTCAATAAGATGGAGTGTGTCCTGAGGTTTTATAATCTTCTGAGCAAAAGTAAGTGGTATGGAAGGTCACACAAAGGATCATAAGTCATTTCCTAAAAGTTGGGGACCATGTATGGACATGAAACCTATAAGTTGTTTTAAGGAAGTTCTAAAAGGTCAGTTATGGGGATATGGGTATGAAGATTAAGGAAGTTGTCTAAAGAGTTGTCTAAATGTCACAGGATGCAGCAGGGTTCTTTAATATAGATACTAAGATGGTAAGTCTAAATGTTAAATGCTTCTGTGTCTAAATAGTGGATGATATATAAATGGTAAAATCTTTTTACTATAACAAATGACAGGCAGAATGTGATACCTGCAGACATTTTTTCTCGTTATTGGTATTTAAATGAATATAAATCATATTTTTATTGAGAAAACCCAATCTCCACATCTACCTGCATTGGTTTACGGGGTAGGCTTGCCACACACAATATGGCGGACACGCTGACATACCGCGTCAATGGAGCGAAACAGTGAATACGGCCACGCGTTTTCTTAACAGCGCCATCTAATGACTTGAATGACCAAAGACTGCAGTATCTGACTTTTTTAAATTGAACATTTCATTTGGCTCTAATCCGCTTCCGTAGTGCTGTACACATTACCCAAGAAATGTTACGTTTAAAGAAAAGTTTAGTCTCCAAGTCCTTAGGTGGAGCTGTAGTTTCCTCAAAATACGGTCGCCCGAAACTGCGGTCTCCGGTACTGCAGTTGGCTTTTTATTGTCTTTATGGGCATTTTACAAAAACTAACCCCAATGAATTACAAAAATACAATATTAAGATCTATACACATATATGTCCAGGTTTCACAGTGTATTGTGAACAGTTTTACAGCCGCCTCTTTCACTATTCGCGTAAGCTAACGTAGCTAACCCAGCGGAAGTAAACCAACACAAAGCGGAAGTAACTAAAGAGCAAAGAAAGGATTAGCAGCGTTAGCTTCGTATTCTACATACGAACATAAAAAGCGTGAATACGTTGTAGTGTTCATGCATTTCTGGTAAATATTCCAGTTGTTAACGAAGCAGTGATGTCTTCGCTTCAGCATTTGAGAGATTTAATCACCGAGCGACTAACTGCTGCTGCTCAAGAAATATTCACACACGTCGAAAGAACCGTCGTTGAGTACGAGGAAGAGGTGGCTCGTCAGCGCAAACAGTTGGAGGTCGTTTGCAAACCTCGAATAAAGTTACAGCGAATAGGTTTGTAAAACCATAATGGTCTTTTACTAACAAGTGACTCACATTGGAATTTTAGTGTGCTTTCTCTCCACTCACATAATAGATTCAATAATTATACTAAAAGAATAGGCGACAGTCTGAAGTTAATGAGTTGTTAAAGAACATAGCTTAATTTGTATCCACGCGTTTTTTTTTTTTAAAAATAAATCCAAAATGTAAACTTAACATTCAGAACAGTAGAGTTAATGAAATACACAGAAGAACAGTAGAAGCTAAATATACAGTGTTGCCTGCAGAGGAAGTAGGCAGACGCTTAAACACTGTCCTTAGAGATTAAGATTTTTTTTACCAACAGGGACAAAAGATTAACTTTACATCTTTGCATAGTGAAATTAACCACTGAACTGTGTTGCTATGGTGATGGAATACATGGATTTATTGACAGCCTGTTCCAACCTGAAGCTGACTTTTTTTTTAAATAATTTTACATTTATATCAAGTAGTTGGGTTTATTAATTTCCTCCTCATTTAGTTTTATACCAATTGTTACCTATTCCGTTGTGTCTCTTTGTGTCTGTAGTGCTTCCACAGCAGTTTTTCTGTAAAGAGGAGGAGGTTCTCACTGAGCAGCTGCTCTGGAACCAGGAGAGGAACATCACTGAACATGAGAAGGCTGCAGATCTTCAGCACACAGACAGTTCTATGATAATGTTACACAGGGCAGGTCTGTCAAGTCAATTTTATTTATATAGTCCAACATCACAAACATATTTTGCCTCGAAGGGCTTACAGTCTGTACAGCAAGTGATACCCCCCGTCCATAGACCCTCACATCGAGTGAGGGCAAACAGTTTGGCCACACGGTTGGTGTAGTGTTAGTAAGACCTGGGTTTGTGACCTGGTCGGAACAAGGGCCTTTCTGTATGGAGTTTGCATGTTTTCCACGTGTGTGCATGGGTTCTCTCCAGGTTCTCCAGTTTCCTCCCACAGTCCACAAACATGCAGATTGGGGGATTAGACCAATTGGATACTCTAAATTGCCCATAGATGTGAATATGAGAGTGAATGGCTGTTTGTCTTTATGTGGTCCTGTGATGCACTAGCAACCTGTCCAGGGTGTACCCCCCGCCTTTTGTCATTTGTTAGCTGGGATTGGGCACCAGCTTTCCCTGTGACCCTCGTGGAGGATCAAGCGGTAGAAGATGAGTGAGTGAGGACAGGCCTGTACAGACAGGATGTGGCTTCTGTTTCGATTTGTGCTTCCCCACACCAAACTTGTCTTTATTTCACCATAAATCGATCTGATTAAAACAATTAATGAAGGAGGGTTTTCCATTTAGTGTACCACAGAAGTAAATATTGAATTTTTGAATATATCTGCACAACACCCATGTGGACCTACATTAGTCCCATTTTTGAATTTTCTGTAAAATATTAACCTGTCTGTTTTACTAAGCCTACACACAAAATGAAAACACATGCAATTAAACTTTGTAGCAGTGCCAGGCAGTGTGACCCAAAATTCACAGTATTTTTCATGGTCTGCAACAGCATTTTTTATGCATGAGCATGAGTGAGTGTTCCAGAGAGAGGCACACTGTTTTTGTATTGAGCGAGTGGTCGAGCAAGAGAGGGAGCGGTACAGTTGTGTGTGTCTGTTAACGTAACTTAACATTTTGTAACGTGTTTTCTGCTAAAGTGGTGGACTAAATTGCTCATTCTGCAATCACCACCACAGGTCCTTCTTCAGCTTAGCCGTTGGCACCTGTGCTGCAGCAGCAAAAAGGATTCCACCTCATACAGTAGTGTGCTGCGCCACATTCTGTTTTTCATATACCAGGCTTGCACTACACACTGCCAGTCAAAAGTTTTCTCGTTTTTCACCTTCTCATTTAATGGTTTTTCTTTATTTTCATGATTGTTTACGTTATAGAGTCTCACTGAAGACACTTTAAAATATGAATGAACATGTATGAAATTATGTAGTAAACAAAAAAGTGTGAAATAACTCAAAATATGTTTTATATTTTAGTAGGGCTGCAGCTATTGAATATCTTGGTAATCGAGTATTCTAGTGAATATTCCATCGATTCATCGAGTAATTGGATAAAACATACATGTATCTTGTTCCTCCTATTTATTTTTGCTTTGCTGCTTTTGCTAATTTTCGCTGTATTCACTGTTTTTGGCCGCGGTGTCTGCCATCCTGTTCAGCTAAACTGTCCACACACGTTACCCAAAGCCCGCTTCCGTCTTCTTCCGCTTTTTAGGGGATGCATAGCCTGTGATGTAAGCACTTTGTATCACACTAAAAAGAATCCGTGCGAAACGTGAGCTTTACATTTAATTAAAACAAGGCTTCGAGGCAGAGGAAATTCCTCGCTCATTTTTTATAATCAAGTTACTAGAGTTACTGGAGGAATCACAGCCCTATATTTTAGATTCTTCAAAATAGCCACCCTTTGCTTTGATTACTGCTTTGCTCAGTCTTGGCCTTCTCTCGATGAGCTTCATGAGGTAGTCACCTGAAGTGGTTTTCCAACAGTCTTGAAGGAGTTCCCAGAGATGCTGAGCACTTGTTGGCCCTTTTGCCTTCACTCTGCGGTCCATCCCAAACCATCTCGATTGGCTTTAGATCAGGTGACTGTGGAGGCCAGGTCATCTGGCACAGCACTCCATCACTCGCCTTCTTGGTCAAATAGCCCTTACACAGCCTTGGAGGTGTGTTTGGGGTCATTGTCCTGTTGAAAAATTAAATTATGGTCCAACTAAACACAAACCAGATGGGATGGCATGTTGCTACAGGATGCTGTGGTAGACATGCTGGTTCAGTGTGTCTTCAATTTTGAATAAATCTCCAACAGTGTCACCAGCAAAGCGATCCCACACCATCACACCTCCTCCATGCTTCACTGTGGGAACCATGCATGTCGAGATCTCAAATTTGGACTCATCAGAACAAAGCACAGATTTCCACTGTTCTAATGTCCATTCCTTGTGTTTCTCGTCCCAAACAAATTTCCTCAGTAGTGGTTTCTTAGCAGCTATTTGACCATAAAGGCGTGATTCCCACAGTCTCCTCTGAACAGTTGATGTAGAGATGTGTCTGCTACTAGAACTCTGTGTGGCATTTATCTGGGCTCTAATCTGAGGTGCTCTTAACTTGTGATTTCTGAGGCTGGTGACTTGGATGAACGTATCCTCAGCAGCAGAGGTGGCTCTTGGTCTTATTTCCTGGGGCAGTCCTCATGTGAGCCAGTTTTGTTGTAGCACTTGATGGTTTTTGCGACTGCACTTGGGGACAAATTTAAAGTTTTTTGCAATTTCCGGACTGACTGACCTTCAGTTCTTAAAGTAATGATGGACTGTTGTTTCTCTTCACTTAGCTGATTGGTTCTTGCCATGATATGAATTCTAACAGTTGTCAAATACGGCTGCCAGCTGTGTACCAACCTGACTCCTGCACAACACAACTGATGGTCCCAGACCCATTAAGAAAGCAAGAAATTCCACAAATGAAGCCTGACAAAGCACCCGTTAAGTTAAAACCATTTTAGGTGACTACATCATGAAGCTCATTGAGAGAAAGCCAAGGGTTTTCAGCGCTGTAAACAAAGGGTGGCTACTTTGAGGCATCTAAAATATTCATTCATAGTTTTGATGAGAATCTACAATGTAAACAGTCATGAAAATAAAGAAAAACAATTAAATGAGATAGTGTATCCAAACTTTTGACTGGTAGTGTATAAAAAAAAATAAAAAAAATGAACCAGTTTTTGGTATGGAGGGGTACACTGTCTAGCACTAATTCAGAGCAACTAAATGAGGCTAATAATGGAAATCAAGATTTGAAAACTCTGAAACAGCCTTTGCTTCATTTCTTGTAGTTCAGATATATAGTGTTTTGTTTATACTGATATGGGCTAACATGGTGGAGCTTTGCCACTATACTGTTCTGCGCAGCTTGACTCCATGCTTGGTTTGGGTACCAGGCACAGTTTTCCATTACTCCATAGTAGCTCCTCAACATGGGCAGGGGTAGTCATAACATGGCTTCATGAAAATGTGACACAAACACGCAACTAGTGATGAGCAAAGTGGGTCTTTTTGGTGTACTGAATCAGTTAATTAAAAATCGTTCAGTACACAGTCACTGAACTGAAACATGGTTGAATGGGTTGTGGTTTGGCTCATGATCTCCATCTTCAGCAGTGCTGTCGCTAAATACACCAGATACCTCTGTTAAATATTAAGATTTTAAAAATGTCTGCTAAATGTTGGACAGTAACATTTAGGTCTTTTTAACCGATCTACTGTGTGCAAAAGTGTAGTAAAAAAAAAAGGCAACTGGACGTTTCGCCTCATCCAAGAGGCTTCTTCAGTTCTGTTTGACTGGTGGAGAGTCTGGGACTGGGTCAGGTTCTTGGTCCATGGACCAAAAACCTGACTGACAGTTGCCTTTTTTTTTACTACACTTTTGGATACCATGACCTGGATGACTGAGAATCTTCACAGACAGATCTACTGTGGGGCACTGTTCAGTTTGATTCCTGTTTTAGGAATCTTGTGGCTGATTTGTGACTCTTCCAGTGACTGCCAGCCTGTTTATGTTATATAAACCTTTTTTTAAATTGTTATCATCAAAGTTTAACCTATTCTTTTGTGTCTGTAGAGCTTCCACAGCAACATGACTGTAAAGAGGAGGTGATTCTCATTGATCAGCAGCTCTATAGTCAGGAAAGGAACTCCAGTCTGGACCAAGAGGAACCAGAGTCTCTACAGATTAAAGAGGAGCAGGAAGAAATCTGCACCGGTCATGAGGGAGAACAACTTGAACTGAAGCAGGAGGCTGATATAATAATAGTGACTGTTGATAATGATTACATGAAACCAGAATCGGACAGAGACCAGCAGCTTCTCTCTCACAGTTCTCCTGTTGCTGAGAGTCTAAATCAGACAGGAAGTAAACATGTTGACTCTGTGTCTAATAGAAAAGCAGAGTCAAAGCCACATAGGGGAAGAGACATGAATGAGGTAGAAAACAGTCACACATCAAAGACTGAGTTTGAAACTCACACAGTTAAAAAATCTTTTAAATGTGACACTTGTGGAAAAGGTTTTGCTTCTAAGTCTAAAATTATTGCACATATTAGAGTCCACACAGGAGAAAAACCATTTTCTTGCACAACGTGTGCTAAAAGTTTTAAAACCAAACATGTATTGTTGGATCACATGAGAACTCACACAGGTGAGAGGCCATTTTCCTGTGAAATATGTAGAAAGTACTTTAGACAAAGATCAACTTTGTCAAAGCACAAAAGAATTCACACAGGTGAGAAACCATATTCCTGTGAAACTTGTGGTAAGTGTTTTAGTCGAAGTTCGGATTTTATAGTCCATGAAAGAATTCACACAGGCGAGAAACCATATTCCTGTAAAACATGTGGAAAGTGTTTCCGACAAAGTGGAGAGTTGGTAAGCCATCAAAGAACTCACACAGGTGAGAAACCATATTCCTGTAAAACATGTGGAATGTGTTTTCGACAAACTCATGCTTTGATAGGCCATGAGAGAATTCACACAGGCGAGAAACCTTATCCCTGTAAAACATGTAGAAAGAGTTTTAGAGTAAGATCAGCTTTGATAGTCCATGAAAGAATTCACACAGGTGAAAAGCCGTACTACTGCAGCACCTGTGGAAACTCATTTAGTAGCAGGCCAGGTTTTAAAAAGCATTTATGTGTCCCTTCCAAGTCATGAAATGGTTTAACTGTATGGCACCACATAGTTGTCCAACTTCGTCCAAATTATAACCCTTTCCCATTCCCTCGGGTCCTCTTCCAAGTTTCTGGTGTCCAATATTTTGTTTATATTATATGATAATTGTTCTGTTTAGTGAAACAGTTTTACTTACAAACATTTATTGTTGTCTTCACAGTCCTGGTCATAAACCTTTTTATGTTTATATTTCTTGCAAATGATGTTATTGATGCAAGTTTCTTGTTTTATTATACAGCCTGTTATTTCTTTAATAGTTTGTTGATGCCAAGAAAGACTCTGTAAAGAGATGAAAAGGTGAGTTTCCATATATAACCACAAGGGGCGACAGTGGAAAGCCCTGCTGCCTAAACTTGTGACAGCGAATATAATTGGAGAATATATATTGGGAGATAATGACAGAAACCTGGACAGGGGCACAATTTAGAAGAATTAAACTAATACAGAAGTAGAATTTTTCTGAATAGCTATGTTCTGCATAAACAGAGAAAAAGACTTCAATAAATTATAATTTTCAACATTCGTACTTTGCAAACGTTTTTTATTTTGGAGTGTTTCATGTGAAAACGTTGCCACATGAGCAAAATAAAAACAGATCAACATCATATTTATTCTGTATATTCTTTACAAAAATAGAAGATATCAAATGGCATGATGCATTTTCTTATTTGTATGATATATAAGATCTAGTACTATGACCACAACTACTTGTAATAATTATGATAATATTTTTATTGGAATGATATATTGTAACTGTCAATATTTGGTTGTAACAAGAGGGGGGGGGGGGGGTAAAAAATGGCCGACCTGTGAGGGGTGGAGGGAAACAAAAGAAGTTGGAAGGTGGAATGGTGCAGGAAAAGTGAGCGTAGAAAATGTGGAACTATTCTGGAGTTTGATTAAGGTCTTGATCAACTAAGAAAAGTAACTGTGGAACCAAGACAAGAGAAATAAGCTGATCCCTGAACAGGAGAAACGGATGGTCTTTTGGATGCAGTGGCTGAGTTCTCAGTTGGAAGATAAGTCAAGTTTGACCCCCCACCCCTTGATATGGTAACTGAGAAATATTAAGTTTATGGTTGGTCTAACTCGATTATTATTATTTTGAATATAATATACGTAAATTTAACTGCCTTGGTTGTGTGTTTGTGTTATTTTGACATGTTTTGTAGCATAGAAATTAGCTAACCAGGTGACCTCTCTAAATTATGAATTATGAATTTTATGCTACACGGTGTTGCAGAAATGGCAGTAAAGGTGGTTAACGCCACAGAAAAGGCCGGGAAACACCGCGGTGACTGATGCAGTTGCAGTGGAACTCCACAAGGTGTCAGCACAGCCTGGAGTTGGTAAAGCTCCTCAGCAGAACCCCAACAAGTCCTCCACCTCAAACGACCAACCAACCAACCCACGTACTTTTGGCTTTTTTAATAGCCTTTAGGGAGATTTTACAAAAATGAAACAAATGTATATATGTGTCCATATTTTGAAGTACCATGTGAATAGTTTACTGCCGCTTATTTTATTATTGAAAATTAGCGTAGTTAACCCAGCGGAAGTAAGCCAACACAAAGCGGAAGTAAACAAACACAGAGCTAGCAGCGTTAGCTCCGTACTCCAAGCGGACATAAAAAGCTTGAGGACGGTGGTGTGTTCATATTTCGCGGGTAAATATTCCAGTTGTTAACGAAGCAGCGATGTCTTCGCTTCAGCATTTGAGAGATTTAATCACCGAGCGACTAACTGCTGCTGCCGAAGAAATATTCACACACGTCGAAAGAACCGTCGTTGAGTACGAGGAAGAGGTGGATCGTCAGCGCAAACTGTTGGAGATCGCTTGGAAACCTCGAGTAAAGTTACAGCGAACAGGTTTGTAAAACCAGATAAGTCTTATTATACTGTGTTTTCTCTCCACCCACATAACAATACATTCAGTAATTTTACTAAAAGAAGAAAAGAAAGATTGAAGTTATTGAGTTGTTAAAGAACATTTAGCTTATTTTGTATCCAATAGGTTTTCTCTAAAAAAAGAAAATAAAAATGTAAACTTAACTTTCAGAACAGTAAAATGAAATACACTGAAGAACACTAGAAGCTAAATGTACAGTGTTGTCTAAAGGGGAAGTAGACAGACGCTTAAACACTGATATATATTTTTTTTACCAACAGGGACAAAAGATAAACTTTACATCTTCTCATGGTGAAATTAAACACTGAATTGCATTGCTATGGTGATGGAACACATGGGTTTATTGACAGCCTGTTCCAACCTGAAGCTAACTTGTGTATAATTTGACATTTATGTCAAGGAGTTGGGTTTATTACCTTCCTCCTCATTTTAGTTTTATGTCAATTGTTACCTATTCCTTTGTGTCTCTTTGTGTCTGTAGAGCTTCCACAGCAGTTTGTGTGTAAAGAGGAGGAGGTTCTCACTGAGCAGCAGCTCTGGAACCAGGAGAGGAACTCCAATCTGGACCAAGAGGAACCAGAGTCTCTACAGATTAAAGAGGAGCAGGAAGAAATCTGCACCAGTCATGAAGGAGAACAGTTTGAACTGGAGCAAGAGGCTGATATAATAATAGTGACTCTTGATAATGATTACATGAAACCCGAACCAGACAGAGACCAGCAGCTTCTCTCTCACAGTCCTCCTGTGGCTGAGAATCTAAATCAGACAGGAAGTAAACATGTTGACTCTGTGTCTAATAGAAATGCAGAGTCAAAGCCACATAGGAGAAGAAACATGGATAAAGTAAAAAACTGTCACACATTAAAGACTGAGTCTGAAACTCACACAGGTAAAAGATCTTTTAAATGTGATACTTGTGGAAAAAGTTTTCCTTGTAAGTCTAAACTTGTTGCACATATTAGAGTCCACACAGGTGAGAGGCCATATTCTTGTAAAACATGTGGAAAGCGTTATCGACAAAGAAGAGATTTAATAGTCCATCTAAGAACTCACACAGGTGAGAAACCATATTCCTGTGAAACATGTAGAAAGAGTTTTAGTCGAAGTTCAGTTTTGAAAGTCCATGAAAGAATTCACACAGGTGAAAAGCCGTACCACTGCAGCACCTGTGGAGAATCTTTTCGTAGAATTTCAGATTTAAAAAAGCATTTGTGTCCATTTTACAAATCATGAAATGGTTTAATTGTATGACACCACATATTTGTCCACCTTGGTCCACATTGCCGCACCTGCCCGTTCCCTCAGATCCTCTGTAGATTCTAAGGTGTTTTTAAAGCAGCCATTTTTTTTTGGATTTTGTCCATATTATATGATGATTGTTTTTTTTACTGGAACAGTTTTACTTTCAAACGTTTATTGTTGTCTTCACAGTCCTGGACAAATGTATAGTTCTTGTAAATCAATGTTATTGACGCATTTTTCTTGTGTTTTTATTATACAACCTATTATTTGTTTAATAATTTGTTAATGCCAAGAAGTAAAATATTTTATATCTCTTAAATTATTTTTATATTATATATATTATTTTTAATAATTATCAAGAGCATGTCCTTTGATGTTTGGCTTTTATTTATTTTTGATTACACAGATGAGAAATATCTTTGTGAAGCAACTAAAGCCTTTCCAATCAATTGTAATAATGATAATGTGGCAGTCTTTTATTAGCTTAAATTAGCAAAATGTCCCTCTACATATCCAGAGTGTAATTAAAGGTTTAGTTTAAAGGAATGATTGAAGACGATCTGTGTTTTTGCAGAGGTCTTTGATAAATTTAGATGACAACAGAGGTAAGTGTCCATATGTTGCCACAAGGGGGCAACAGAACAGTTTACCAGGAAAGTCCTGCTGCTGAAACATTTAATAAGGATTCTGTAAATGGGTTTTGAATAACAGATGATTCTGAGGTTTTCACATAAGAGCTAAAATTGTAACATGGGAGGTAATAGAATAGAATGAAATAGAACTTTATTTATCCCCATTGGGGAAATTCTCTTGTCACAGCAGCAGCAGGGTACAGACAACAGTGACTAGAGAAAAAATAAAGTACAATACAAAAAAGAAGTAAAGTAAGCATAGGAATAAAAAATACAAATATGTTTTTATTTACATAAAAGATCTATATAAAATTAAGTATTAAATACATAGTGCAATGGAGTGAGGTAGTGAAAAAATGAAGCGTATTGCACAGTAAAAGGGGATTGTTTTAAGCTGTTTATACCATTATTATTTGTATAAGCATGAGGACAGAAAGAAACAAATAAACCTATGTAAACGTTCTTTGCAAACATTTTTTATTGTGGTGTGATGTTTTACATGGGCGTTTTGTCAGCCAAATAAAAACGGATCAGTATCACTATAACGTAATGTTTGTTAGAACAAGATATTGATATTTTACAGGTGAAACCTCATTCCTATAAATAAACAAAATTTGTTTCAACAAATAATTTTACACATTTTTAATATTGCTTTTTTTTTTAACTACTGTTAAGACCCCAGGGTTGTGGGTTCCTTTTTCCTCATATGTATGTCTGCATGTGAGTATGTGATGGTTGCAGGTCAACCCATCACCGGAGTCCAAGTACAGACCCAGACACCATCCCATATGGACCCGAACCTATAGTCAACAAATTATTAAATTATTTAAGCCAGCCACGTGATGCTACCCAGCCAATCAATTTTTTTGCATTCAAGGCACGTTACATTGCTAGTCACGACTGATGCAGGTGAGTAAGAGGCGAGGGGTTAATGGCGATACAGGGAGAGAAGACAGACCGACAGGTGAGTGGGAGTCTGGAGAAGTCAAATAATTATGGCGCTTCCTAAGAGAAGGGCTAGCCCTGTACGTATTGACAATGGTGCCACCAGGGGGTGGCCAGGGGTGGCCACACCCCCCCCCTATAAATTTACTGGCCACCCCACTGGCCAGTATAGATTGTAGTCGCGTCAGTTATGCATTCATCCCAAATGCAGGAGGAAGAGGAGGAGGAGGAAGGAGTAGAGGAAAAGACAGAGCAGGATACACAGCCAGCATCAATAACAGAGCCAGAAGCCAGGCAGGACTCCTGCCTTATATATTCATTACACAATAAAACATAATTGTACATGAGACAACTGTAAAACTAAAACTGTTAAGATGTTTGGAGATCTATATGTTGTAAAATTGGTTGAGACTATTAAGTTGAGATGTGAAAGTTACAGAAAAAGGGAGACTTAAGCTGCTGCTACACTTTATTTTTTTTTAATGAAAATAAGCAGCAGTTATTTTAAGATGGACAATTTAAATATCAGTTTAAAATGCAGCCCTTCTTTAACTTAATAATAGCAGGTTGTTCATAAGCTATAACGCTATATCTAAAGTAGCATATTATATATGTTTCATTGTTAACAATAAATTTTGTTAAAATGTTTTTAACTTGTATTTTCCTTGATTTGAGAGTTGTGGGTAACTACTAGGCCACTTCTGTAATCATAATGCAAGTTGGACATAATATATGATGATCTGGACCTTTGCTCGAGGAGATTTTCTCTAACTGGACCTTTTCAAATTTTAGTTGAATTCCCCTGGTCTAGGTGGATCCTGAGAGCTGATTGGTCCTGCACAGGAGGTTCCAGTATAAGAGGCCTGATCACCCCAGCTGCAGTGGACTCCCTAAAACCACTCTCAGCTAGACATAGCCAGTAGACATTATGTACTTGTTTTAAATAAGCCTTTAAAATGTTTCTTTAGTGTGTTGCTGGTGTTTTTTTAGGAGTTGGAAGAGGTAGTCTCCACACTCTTGTGATCAGGTTTTCCCCTCAGCTTGGTTGTAACACTACCCCCTGGGGGGAACTTAGGTAAGTTAATAGGCTACATTTGGATGGAACATTTTGGAAAAAAATAAATAATTAAAACAGCTACAGATAAAGTTATCAAGTCATCCAAATAATAAACCAAATAATCTCTGCAGCTTTTAATTGTCAAAAAGATGGTATCTTCAAACACCTTCTATCAACATGGACTGTCAGGAGTCTGTGCTGTTATGAATTTACTGTATAAGAAACTGAGATGGGTGGAAGAAGAGAGGAATATGTGGCATTTGCAGTCATGGTGTATACAACCACGACAGCAGTAAAACTGCTGGGCTATTTCTGTGTGTTCCTCTGTGTGTTCCCCGAGATGAAATAAAGGGTTGAGAGTTCACCAAGTTGTCTTTGTGGATTTTATTCTGCAGAATGGAACACGTTTTACAGAATACAGGGCAGTCTGCAAAAGAGTTCAACAAGATGGAGTGTGTCCTGAGGTTTTATAGTCTTCTGAGCAGAATGACCAAAGGCTGCAGTATCTGAGTTTTTTTAAACTGAACATGAAATGCGGTGCCAGTCCTTGCTGTACGTAAGGAATGTTCAGGTAAAAGAAAAGTGTAGTCTCTGGTCATCCAAGTCCTTAGGTGGCGCTGCAATTTCCTGAAAAAGTGGCCGCCTGAAACTGCGGTCTCCGGTACTGCAGACACGTACTGTTGGCTTTTGGGCATTTTACAAAAATTAACCCCCATGAATTACAAAGACCTGGACAGGGACACAATTTAGAAGAATTAAAGTAAAACAGTCATACATTTTTTTTGAATTGCTATGTTCTGAATAGAGAAAACGAATTTGATAAATTATAATTTTCAACATTAGTTCTGTGCAAATGTTGTTTTTTTTATTATTATTTTGGAATGTTTTATGTGAAAACGTTGCCACATGAGCAAAATAAAAACAGATCAGTATCATATTTATACTGTATATTCTTTACAAATAGAAAATATCTTATTATTATTATTTAAATAAAAAAAAGAAAATATCAAGTAACACAACTCATTTTCTTATTTGCATGATATATATGCAGAATAAACAGTATATAATGTATATGTACTATTTATTGGTAATGATGAGAAAACATTTTCACGTTATGTTTACTTCAGTCTTGCTGATATAATTTACTACTAGTAAGATTTCCTTTATCCTTCCTAGTTCCAAAAATCTATATTTTAGAATATTTAGAAATGTATTTATTATATATTATTATACTATGATAATTATTATACTATGATAATACTAATAAAACTTTTCAGCAGCTCCCTCTGTCCTTCGTGTTTTTACCCCTTAATTTTCCCTTTGGGTTAAATAAATAATTTATCTAGTACTACGACCACAACTACATGTACTAATAACGATAACGATTTTTATTGGAATTTTTATTGCCATGTGAACAGTTTACCGCCGCTTATTTGAAAGCTACTGAAAGCGGAAGTAAGCCAACACAAAGCGGAAGTAAACAAACTTAGAGTGAGCAGCGTTAGCTCCGTAATCTGCACGCGGACATAACAAGCGTGAGGACGTTGTTGTGTTCATATATATTATATTTACTATAAATATTTCTGCTCAAGAAATATTCACACACGTCGAATCGTCGTTGAGTACGAGGAAGAGGTGGATCGCGCAGAAAATGAGGAAATATTCTGGAGTTGGATTAAGTTCTTTGATCAACTAAGAAAAGTCAGTGCGTGGAACCAAGACAAGAGAAATAAGCTGATCCCTGAGCAGGAGAACCTGATAGTCTCTTGGATGCAGTGGCTGAGTTCTCAGTTGGAAGGATAAATCAATTTTTCTCCTGACTTCCAACCTCAAGCTAAGCTGACACACAAAACACCATAACCCATTCATATTCCTCTGAACTGAACCAGAATATATATTCAAATGTTTTCTCTGATTGTTGATTTTGAATTATGTTTTCAGTTTGTGAGTTAGTCCAATGCAATTTGATATAAGTTTATGGTTGATCTAATTCAATTATTATTTCTAATATAATATATATTTCAAATCAACTGTCTTGATTGTATGTTCGTGCTATCTTAGTACATTTTGTAGCATTTAAATAAGCTAACGGATGACCTCCCTAAATTATGAACGCTGGAATTTATAAAAATTGACAGGTTTTGAGTTTTGATTGTTCTCTTGTCTGCTACCAAACATTATTACTTTTCCTCAACAGCGCCACCTAATGACTTGGATAACCAAAGACTGCAGTACCTGACTTTATGACGTGCAACGGTGTAGATAAAATACAAACATTGAAAAAGGACAGAAAAGGGAATAGTTTAAAAAAAATCCAGATAACAAATTGGGGCTGCAACAATTTTTAATAAATTGATTATTGATTAATAACTGAATTAATTATCAACTATTTTGATAATCGAATAATCTTTTCTCTTTTTTTTTTTTTTACTTTTTTAAAAGTAAAAAGAATTCTCACATTTTTTTCCTCAGAATTCTGACTTGATATTATTATTATTATTATTATTATGTTTCCCAAAAGAAATCACATATAGTCATAATCCTCTTCCATAATATGGCACGTGAGAAATGTTCAATTTAAAAAGTTAGAAAATGTAGTCTCTGGTCATCCAAGTCGTTAGGTGGCGCTGTAGCTTCATGAAACTGCGATGTTCGACATTGCAGACACATACTATTGGCTTTTATGGCCATTGGGGAGGTTTTTATAAAGATGAGGATCCGTTAATCGAAAGAATAGAATATTAAGATTTATAGATACATATGTCCATGTTTCAAAGTGCCATGTAAACAGTTTTACAGCCGCCTCTACCACTATTAAAAGCTAACGTAGCTAACCCAGCGGAAGTAGATCTACACAAAGCGGAAGTGGACAAACTACCAGCGTTAGCTCCGCACTTTTCATGCGAACATAAAAAGCTTGAAGACAGTTGTGTAACTAATATTCCAGTTGTTAACGAAGTAGCGATGTCTTCGCTTCAGTATCTGAGAGATTTAATCACCGAGCGACTAACTGCGGCTGCTCAAGAAATATTCACACACGTCGAAAGAACCGTCGTTGAATACGAGGAAGCGGTGGAATCAATCATAGGTTGTTCAAAACCCATTTACAGAATCCTGAAGCAGTCGGCTGTCCTGCTTTCAAATCAAATGTTTAGGCAGCAGGACTTTCCTGGTAAACTGTCCTCTGTCGCCTCCTTGTGGTTATATCTGGAAACTTAACTTCGTTGTCATCTCTGTATGGCTTGCAAAGTATTTTTGAATTTATCAGTGACCTCTGTAAAAACAAATATTTAATCATACTTTCAAACGCACACAGTCACATTTCACCTGCTTAAGTTTTTATTTAATTAGACATTGGATATGTAGAGGGACATTTTTGTTAGTTAAGTTAAGAATATACAGTAGATTCTTATCTGTGTAATCCAAGTCAATAAAGAAATTAATTGAAATGACAGGATAACAATATTAATCCATGTATAAAAACTGAATTTAATGGCATCAACAAACTAACAAATAATAGGATGTATAATAAAAACATAACAAACTTGCATCAATAACTTAATTTCAAGATATATAAACCAAAGTTTTATGTCCAGGACTGTGAAGACAACCATACGTGCTTGAATTGTTTCACTGATAATGATCAGCAAGTTTTGTATGTAATAAAACAGAGATGAAACTTCAACTCCTTTGGCAGACAAATGAATAACCTTTTAAAATGAAACCACAGTGGGAAATAAATTCAATCATTACTGCTCACAACAAGACTTTGTTTGCATGCACAGATGAGACATATTTTCAATCAAATACCTGCTTGACTGATAAACGTGGACCTTCAAACACACACAAGAAATAAATGAATACAAGATATGTTACTGCAAGAAAAAAAAAAAGCTGTAATCACTAAATACTTTTACAGTATGAAATGCATTGTCAAGGATAATGAGCACAGATTATGTTTGTACGGATCTAGATTTGTGTTTCAACTACAATATTTTATTTTCCTTCAATAATTATTGCGCTTATAATGACATTTTCACGTTAATTTCATTCCCAAGTTGTAATTTTTTTTTATTGTGAGGAATGTTGTAGTAGTGATTAGATAATGCACTATTCTAATCAAACATATTATTATTCAGTTGAATTGTCACAACCAAAGCCGCTTGGATTTAACTAAATGGGAAGATAATAAAGAATGTCATCCCAATGTGTAATGATGCAAAATAGAGGGGGAGAATATTCAGAGAACAGTCAGATCTGCTCGTCAGTGATGATTAACTTTTTCTGCATTGATTTCTGATTGTGTGAACCTTCTCTTCTTCTCTCTGCGTTTGCCTTTCCAGTCAATTAATATTAATCTGGAGTGTTTTTCTGTTTATGGTGAAATATGTCATGGTTTTATAAATCTGAATATTTACTTGAGTGAGCACCAACTTTTCAAGTTTACCTACGCAGTTTCATAAATCAGGTCACTCAGAGTCTTCATTTTATGTAAAAACTTTATGTGTACGTTGGAAATTGTAGACAGGATGTACGGAAACACTGTGAGGCTCCAAAATGGCTGGGTTATGATCACTTTAAACCCTTCTCCATTCATTCCTATGGGTAAATTCTTTCACCTGTGTGACTTGCTTTGTGTTTTATTATGTTGCTTAAATCACTTTATATTGCTTTAATAATTTATTATATCCTAGTCTATAAGACTTTACGTGTTTCACATGAATAGGACTTCTCACCTGTGTGAATTTTTTCATGGGCTGTCAAATGCGAACTGCGAATAAAACACTTTCCACATACTTTACAGGAATAAGGCTTCTCACCTGTGTGAATTCTTTCATGGACTGTTAAATTCGAACTTTGACTAAAACACTTTCCACATGTTTTACATGAATAGGGCTTCTCACCTGTGTGAGTTCTTTGATGGATTATCAAATCTCGACTTTGTCTAAAACACTTCCCACATGTTTCACAGTAATAAGGCTTTTCACCTGTATGAATTCTTTGGTGGTCTATCAAAGTCTGACTTCGTGAAAAACCCTTTCCACATGTCTCACAGTAATATGGCTTTTCACCTGTGTGAGATCTTTCATGGACCATCAAATTTTGACTATGTGAAAAACACTTGCCACATGTTTTACAAGAAAACGGCTTCTCGCCTGTGTGAATTCTTTCATGGACTATCAAATGCAAATTTCGTCTAAAACATTTTCCACATGTTTCACAATAATATGGCTTCTCATCTGTGTGAGTTGTCATGTGACCCATCAATTCAAATTTAGTTCTGAAACTTGTAGCACATATTTTGCAAGAAAATGGTTTCTCTCCTGTGTGGCCTCTCGCGTGTGTAACAAGTTGAGACTTATAAGCAAAACATTTTCCACAAGTGTCACATTTAAAAGGCTTTTTACCTGTGTGACAGTTTTCTACTTTGATCCTGTCACCCCTGCTACGTGGCTTTGACTTTGCCTTTCTATTAGATTCAGAGTCAACATGGTTAGTTCCTGTGTGATCTTGACTCTCAGCAACAGGAAAGGTGTGAGAGAAGATTTGCTGGTCACTCTCTGGTTCTGGTTTCATGTAATTATCATCAAGAGTCACTATTATTATATCAGCCTCCTGCTTCAGTTCAAGCTGTTCTTCATGACTGGTGCAGATTTCCTCCTGCTCCTCTTTAATCTGTAGAAACTCTGGTTCCTCTTGGTCCAGACTGGAGTTCCTCTCCTGGTTCCAGAGCTGCTGCTCAGTGAGAACCTCATCCTCTTTACAGAAATGCTGCTGTGGAAGCTCTACAGACACAAAGGAATAGCTTAAAATCTTGCTTATTTATCTCTGATATACATCACATTGTTTTTAAAGTGTTATATAAATAAAGTTGGACTAGATTACTGACAACAATTAAAATATAAGACAATCCAGTTGTAGATTCAACAGTTACAGCAAACAAAAGCAGGAGAAAAAAATATTTTAAAATGTATCCTCATGAATCCTGTTTCTAATTTCCCGAGGGAACCTCCCAAGGGATTAATAAAGTTCTCTGAATCTGAATTTATTTTTTAGGACTTCACCGCAAAAACCTACATACACATATATCATAAAACAGAACATATATAATAAAAATACAAAATAAATGAAAAAGACTAATAGGCCAGGTTTTAAATTTTAGGCCAAGCAAATGTTGACTGCCTTTCCTTTGGAGAGAGTGGTGTTTATATAAAGGGAAAGCAGTATATGTTTGTAAAAAAGTATAAAATCTAACAAATGATAATGAGGAGGAATACATAGTTACTGGTGTAAACAAGGTTAATACGTTAGGTTAATAAATAACTAAAACACCTTTACTGTTAACTTGCCCTGAGAAAATATACATTTTTTTGGTTTTCTTTTCTGGTTTGATTGTGTTTTTTGTTTCTTTTTGTAAGGGTTTTGTGTTTTTTTAATGACAGTTGTACTACATTATAATGGCTGTACAGACCTGTCCTGTGTAATGTTGTTACAGGGCTCCACTTCATATGGAACAGTCTCTCCTGAAGATCCAAATTTTCATGTTCAATTATGTTTTTTTGATCTTGACTCTCAGTTACAGCAGAGCTGTGAGAGATGAGTTGCTGGTCACTGTCTGGTTCTGGTTTCATGTGATGATTATCAGGATTCACTATTATTATATCAGCCTCCTGCTTCAGTTCAAGCTGTTCTCCTTCATGACTGATGCAGATTTCCTCCTGCTCCTCTTTAATCTGTAGAGACTCTGGTTCCTCTTGGTCCAGACTGGAGTTCCTCTCCTGGTTCCAGAGCTGCTGCTCAGTGAGAACCTCCTCCTCTTTAAGGACAAACTGCTGCGGAAGCTCTACAGACACAAAGAGAAAAAATGCAAGGACGTTAACTCTAGATTAGCTATTGATTAGTTTATAACAATGACTACAAAATTGAAACCATTAAATAGGTTAATTAAATCAACTACTTAATTCCAGATGGGACTGAACGGAATTTGGACAACCAACCAAACATTGCATTCAAATTACCATTACAGTCCAGCAGGTGGAGCATGTCAGCTCACTTGCCATTTGACAGTGCTGGACCAGCGTGGCCTTCTAAGATCATATGAATCTTGCACAGTTTAAAAATCCAGACTTCATACTAATTTAAACATTGTGTCCATGTTTGAGACAAAGATCTCCAAAGTAGTTAAGCTATGCTCAACATTCACATACATGGAGGCAGTTTGAGTGAGTGCTGGAAAGAAACCCAAATGTTCCATCACCATAGCAACGCAGCTCAGCGCTTCAGTTCACTGCGCAAAAAGAACATTTGAAGTTAATCTTTTGTCCCTGGTGGTAAAACATAACTTTAATGTACATGTATATATCATTACATGTTGTTCGGTGTATTTCATTCTACTAAATTGTCTAAATGTTAAGTTTATATTTTTGATTTGTCTTTGGTCAAATCCTTGTTGATTCTTTTATACAATTAATATCCTCATGTTTTGTTTACTAGTAAAATTACTGAATCTAATGTTATGTGTATGGAGAGAAAACAGCGTGACCTAAGTCCAATATGAGCCACATTAGTATAAGACCATTCTGGTTTTACAGACCTATTCGCTGTAACTTTACTCGAGGTTTCCAAACGATCTCCAACAGCCTGCGCTGACGATCCACCTCTTCCTCGCCGACGGTTCTTTCGACGAGTCTGAATATTTCTTCAGCAGCAGTTAGTCGCTCGGTGATTAAATTTCTCAAATACTGAAGCGAAGACATCGCTTCTTAGTCAACAACTGGAATATTTACCCGCGACACATGAACACACCACAGTCTTCACAGTTCTAATGTCGATACGTAGAGTAAGAAGCTAACGCTGCTAGCCCTTTGTGTGTTTACTTCCGCTGTCTGTTGGTTTACTTCCGCTGTCAAACTGGATATAGACACATGGATATAGACATTTATAGATCTATCTTTATATGCTATATGTTCAATTCGCGGAGTTCAATTTTTGTTCAACTTTGATTAAAAACCTTGAAAATCATATTTCCCTGAGTGACGTCACGGCTGTGTACGAACACACTAAAGCGCGGTCATGTTGTTTCTCGTGAACGGCGCTACTTGCCTGAGAAACGATAAGCAACATCGTGCGTTATGGTAACATTACGGCAAATCCCGGATATCGTACACCGTCAGCGGCTGCAGTGACATAGGGCAGATGACGCTTAAAAGTTACAGAAAATGTGATTTATACATTAATTATAAACGTGTTCAGTGAACGAATCTGGAGTTTTGAAACTTTATTGTCGGAAAGTTTTTCGGCGTACGCGCTGGGTGAGCAGCGGACGTAAGCCAACACAGAGCGGAAGTAAACAAACAAGCTGTGTCTCAATCCAGGGGCTGGATGCTCTTAAGTGCGCAGCCGACGGAGGAGACGGAAGTCGTGCACTACGTGAAATGAGACGGTCAAGCCGACGGAGGGTGTAGTGTGGTGTACGTTCCTTTTCTTCTTCTCCTAATAAATTCCGGTAGGCTGCACACCGAGTGCTGAAATACTTCCCTCCACAGTTCAAAGTCCTGAATCACAGTTCCTCTGCTCCTTGAAGTCTGACTGCTGATTTTAGTCCTAATCAGCCAAAACATCCTAAAAATCTAATCTGATCTAAAATATATTTTGTTTTTAACATAATTATAAAACTAAAAGTATTATTTAGTGTTTTTGTCATTTCTAGTTTTTGTTGTACCAGTTTATCAGTTTTGTGATTATTAGTTTCGATGGACCCTCCAGTTAATATATATTTTTTTAAATTTCATGTAAGTAAATGTAGTAAATGTAGATGACACAGGTGTGTGATGTATCACAGGCTGAGAGACAAACATGGACAAGACAATATCCCTTAAATGTTACTAACCTGAAATATGATTTAAAAATATATAACTTATTTCCCCACAACTTTATGATTTGAACAACAGATAGAATATACATTATTTCTTTATTAATATTTTAACAACAATATATGTTAAAATACATATATGTAAGTCAACTAACCAATGCAGTCAACTCTAATTATTGATTATTAATGGCAGGGGATTTTTGACATGAAATATTAGAACTAACACAGGTTTGACCAGGTCAAATAAACTTGGTTAAGATTCTTAACTCTTCTCTTTAATCCACAAGTAATAATATCTAAATAATATCAAGAATGTGTTGTAATGACTTAGTAAGTCTCAGTAAGTATTAAATGAAATACACCTAATTATATCATAATTATATTTTATTTTGTATTGTTATCTTTATTAAGTTAGTTTTATTTATTTATTTATTTATTATTATTATTTTTTGCATTTTTGTTTGGTTTACTATTATCCAGGCTCCACTGAACCTGTTCTTGTGTTGCTGTAAAAAAATAAATAAATAAAAAAACTCTGCCGCTGACGCGCAAAGATTTCTGGGATAGCCCTCTGCTGTGAAGGATACACAAATGTATCCTTCAAAAACCGGGCAAACATTAGCTGCATTTGTTGGCCGTATGAGAAGGAGTCAACAAGTCCTTGACAATTGGGACATCCTACGGCGCAGTGCTGTGATGCATCCAGACGACGAATCCACACTTAGGAGCATCCAGACCCTGGAATGAAACACAGCTACTGAGCTTACAGCGTTAGTTCCGAACTCTATGTATCGACATTAGAACCGTGAAGATGGTTGTATGTTCATGTATCACGGCTAAATATTCCACTTGATAACGAAGCAGCGATGTCTTCACTTCGGTATTTGAGAGATTTAATAACCGAGAAACTAACTTCTACCGAAGAAGTATTCAGATTCGTCGAAAGAACCATCAGTGAGGAAGAGGTGGATCATCAGCTCATACTGTTAGAGATCGTTTGGAAACCTCGAGTAAAGTTACGGCGAATAGGTCTGTAAAACCAGAATGGTCTTAATAAATACTAACAAGTGAATGTGGCTTATGATGGACTTATTTTACTGTGTTCTCTCCATACACATATGTTATTGAGTTGTTTAAGGTTTGACTTATTTTGTATCCATGAGGTTTTAACCAAAGAGAAAATCAAAAATGTAAACTTAACATTCAGAACAGTAGAATGAAATACAATGACGTTGTTTAAAACATGAATAAGTACAGAATACATGATTATGCAATGCATGTGTCAATACAGTGATTTGGAAATCCTTGTAAACCTATATTCAATTGAATACGCTTTGAAAACAGGATAGTTAGTGTTTAAACTGAAACTTTATTGTTTTTTTGCAACTATTCACTCATTTTGAAGTTAATGTCTATAGTATGTTCTAAAATAGTTGGGGCAGTGCCAACAAAAGACTCGGAAACTTGAGAAATGCTCATAGAACACCCGTTTGGAATATTCCACAGGTGAAACAGGTTACCTGCAAACAGGTGAGTGTCACAATTGGGCCACTTCAGTCACAGAAAATGAAGATTCTGCTTTACATGGACAAATGGCTGGTTTGCGCCCTGTCCAGGTCCTCAGTATCCCAGGCCTCAGCTCTTCTCCTTACACAAGCGGCCTAGCTGGGTCTCAGGGTGGACTTTGAAAAAAGCTCACTTACACCATGTCAGAGTATGATTTTTCTTGGCATAACTCTGAACACAATTACAATCCGTTCCCTCAGCGAGTGGACTATATGCTCACCCTCGACTGCCTTTACAGAGAGGGTAGATCTTGATAGTATGTGTGGTATTGCTGCCTTTTGGGCTAAATGGTAGCTGCTTCAGCTAATGTCACTCTGGGCTTGCCATTGTGGCCTCTTCAGCTGTGGTTAAACAGCTTCCTCTTGGACCCTAAGTGGCACAAGCACAGGAAGCTCAAGATGTCTCATCAGTGGCTTCAGGCACTGGCACTGTGGAGGAAAAGCGCCTATGTGAAGGAGGGTGTCCCCGTAGGCTCTATCCCATTCTGCTGGGAAAACTGTTTGAACAGATGCTTGCACCTCCTTAATAGTTATCAAAACATCAATTTAACCGAGAAACGTCTGGTCTTATGACCCATTTAAAGTTTCAACCACATCTCTACGAAAAAGTATGAAAACACTGTGAGGCTCCAGAGTGGGCTGCGTTGTTTTAATTTTTAGACCATTTTCCATTCATTCCTATGAACAAATTCTTTGCAGTTTTTTGTGATCTTCTCAGTGTGAAGTTTAGATTCAATGGTTTCTTCTGTCTGTTTTCTGCTTTATCAAATTATATCTTAGTCTAAAACACTTTTCCAATTTTTTTAAGCATATGAGTTCTCACCTATGTGAGTTCTTTCATGGACTATCAAAATTTGACTTTTTGAAAAACACTTTCCACATATTTTACAGGAATATGGCTTCACACCTGTGTGAGTCCGTTCATGGGCCGTCAAATTTTGACTTCGTGGAAAACACTTTCCACATGTTTTACAGGAATATGGCTTCTCTCCTGTGTGAGTTCTTTCATGGGCTGTCAAATGTGAACTTTGACTAAAACACTTTCCACATGTTTCACAGGAATATGGCTTCACCCCTGTGTGAGTTCGTTCATGGGCTGTCAAAGTCTGCTGTTGTGAAAAACACTTTCCACACGTTTTACAGGCATATGGCTTCACACCTGTGTGAGTTCGTTCATGGACTATCAAAGTCTGACTTCGTGAAAAACACTTTCCACACGTTTTACAGGAATATGGCTTCTCACCTGTGTGAGTCCTTTCATGGCCCATCAAGTTCCAACCATGCGTAAAACACTTGCCACATGTTTTGCAGGAATATGGCTTCTCATCTCTGTGACTTCTTTCGTGGGCTGCCAAATGCGAACTTTGTCTAAAACACTTTCCACATGTTTCACAGTAATGTGGCTTCTCACCTGTGTGGGTTCTCATGTGAATCAACAATTTCAATTTGGTTGGAAAACATTTAGCGCATATTGTGCAAGTGTGAGTTCTTTCATGAGCTGTCAGATTTGAACTGTGACTAAAACACTTTCCACATGTTTTACAGGAATATGGCCTCTCGCCTGTGTGAGCTTTTTCATGGATTGCCAATTTCTGATTATATCTAAAACACATTTTCACACTGTTACATTTACAAGACTTTTTACCTGTGTGAGTTTCAGACTCAGTTTTTGATGTGTGACAGTTTTCTACTTTGTTCATGTCTCTTCTACGTGGCTTTGACTCTGCATTTCTATTGGACACAGAGTCAACATGGTTCTTTCCTCTCTGATTTGGACTTTCAGCTACAGGAGAGCTGTGTGAGAGAAGCTGGTGGTCACTGTCTGATTCTGGTTTCATGTAATCATTATCAAGAGTCACTATTATTATATCAGCCTCCTGCTTCACTTCAGGCTGCTCTCCTTCATGACTGATGCAGATTTCCTCCTGCTCCTCTTTAATCTGTAGAGACTCTGGTTCCTCTTGGTCCAGACTGGAGTTCCTCTTCTGGTTCCAGAGCTGCTGCTCAGTGAGAACCTCATCCTCTTTACAGACAAACTGCTGCGGAAGCTCTACAGACACAAAGAGAAAAATTGCAAGGACATTAACTCTAGATTAGCTATTGATTAGTTTATAACAATGACTACAAAATTGAAACCATTAAATAGGTTAATTAAATCAACTACTTAATTCCAGATGGGACTGAACGGAATCTGGACAACCAACCAAACATTGCATTCAAATTACCATTACAGTCCAGCAGGTGGAGCATGTCAGCTCACTAGCCATTTGACAGTGCTGGACAGTGCTGGACCAGCGTGGCCTTCTAAGATCATATGAACCTTGCACAGTTTAAAAATCCAGACTTCATACTAATTTAAACATTGTGTCCATGTTTGAGACAAATATCTCCAAAGTAGTTAAGCTATGCTCAACATTCACATACATGGAGGCAGTTTGAGTGAGTGCTGGAAAGAAACCCAACAGTTCCATCCCCATAGCAACGCAGCTCAGCGTTTCAGTTCACTGCGCAAAAAGATAAACATTTGAAGTTAATCTTTTGTCCCTGGTGGTAAAACATAACTTTAATGCACATGTATATATCTTTACATGTTGTTCTATGTATTTCATTTTACTGTTCTAAATGTTAAGTTTATATTTTTGATTTTGTCTTTGGTCAAATCCTTGTTGATTCTTTTATACAATTAATATCTTCATGTTTTGTTTTATTTATTAGTAAAATTACTCAATCTAATGTTCCAATATAAGCCACATTCACTCATTAGGGGGACCGGAGGGTGTGTTCCAACTACAGGGGAATCACACTCTTCAGCCTCCCTGGTAAGGTCTTTTCAGGCGTCCTGGAGAGGAGGGTCCGTCGGATAGTCAAATCTCGGATTCAGGTGGTTTTCAGTGTGGTTTTCATCCTGGTCGTGGAATGGTGGACCAGCTCTACATTCTCAGCAGGGTCCTAGAGGGTGCATAGGAGTTTGCCCAGCCAGTCTACATGTGCTTTGTGGACTTGGAGAAGGCGTTCCACCATGTCCCTGTGGGGAGTGCTCCAGGAGTATGGGGTACCGGACTCTTTTGATAAGGGCCATTCAGTCCTTGTACAACCAGTGTCAGAGCCTGGTCCACATTGCTGGCAGTAAGTTGGATCTGTTCCCAGTGAGGGTTGGACCCCGCCAGGGCTGCCCTTTGTCACAGATTCTGCTCATAACTTTTATGGACAGGATTTCTAGATGGAGCTAGTTCAGTGGGCTCAGGATTAGGTCTCTGCTTTTTGCGTAAGATGTGGTTTTGTTTGCTTCATCGGGCCGTGATCTTCAGCTCTCACTGGAGCGGTTTGCAGCCGGATGTGAAGCAACTGGGATGAGAATCAGCATCTCCAAATTCGAGACCATGGTCCTAAGCCGGAAAAGGGTAGAGTGCCCTCTCCAGGTCGGGGATGAGATCCTGCTCCAAGTGGAGGAGTTTAAGTATCTTGGGGACTTGTTCGCAAGTGAGGGGAGAATGGAGCGGGAGATCGACAGGCAGCTCTGTGCAGCATCCGCAATAATGCAGACGCATGAGAGGAGCCAGATGAGGTGGCTCGAGCATCTGGTTAGGATGCCTCCTGGACGCCTCCCTGGTGAGGTGTTCTGGGCACGTCCCACTGGGAGGCGGCCCCAGGGACGACCCAGGATTTGGGGTCTGGGAACGCCTCGTGATTCCCCCAGAAGAGCTAGACGAAGTGGCCGGGGAGAGGGAAGTCTGGGCTTCTCCGCTTAAGCTGCTGCCCCTGCGACCAGACTTCGGATAAGTGGCAGAAGATGGTTGGATGGTTTTACAGACATATTCGCTGTAACTTTACTTGAGGTTTCCAAACGATCAACAGTCCACACGGACGATCCACCTCTTCCTCAGTCAGAATATTTCTTCAGCAGCAGTTAGTCTCCCTGTGATTAAATCTCTCAAATAATGAAGCAAAGAGATCGCTGCTTCGTTAACAACAAATATTTACCCGCAACATGTGAACACACCACCATCTTCACAGTTCTAATGTCGATACGTAGAGTGCGGAGCTAACGCTGCTTGCCCTTTATTTGTTTACTTCCACTGTGTGTTGGTTTACTTCCGCTGTCAAACTGTTAACGGGACACCTTGAGACAGATAGATAGATCTGTCTTTATATTCTATATGTTTAATTCACTGAGTTCAAATTTTGTTAAACCTTGATAAAAGCCTTAAAAATCATATTTCCCCGAGAGACGTCACGGCTGTGTACGAGCACACTAAGGCTCAGTCATGCCATTTCTCGTGAACGGCGAAATAAGCCACACCGTACGTTATGCTAACATTATAGCACGTCCTGGATATCGTACACCGTCAGCAGCTGCAGTGACATGGTGCAGATGACAGTGTGGATTATGAAGCTGCGACAGTGCGATGGACTGCGATGGTCACTTCACCATTAATTCACTGGGAGGCTGGTTGTCCTATCCTTAATATCGGTTTAAAAGTTACAGAAATGTGATTTACACATTAATTAGAGTTTAAGATAAATGTGCTCAGTGAACAAATCTGGAGTTTTGAAACTTTATTGTCGGAAAGGTATTCTCCATTCATTCCTATGAACAAATTCTTTGCAGTTTTTCGTGATCTTCCCAGTGTGAAGTTTAGTTTATTTGGGAGACAGAATGGTTTCTTCTGTCTCCCAAATAATATGGAAACTCAAAACACTACTTTGCCTTACCTTAGTCCATATTCCTAACAAATCAGTAAACGCTTTTACAAATTTGTTAGGAATATGAGTTCTCACGTGTATGAGTTCTTTCATGGACTATCAAAAGTGTGACTTTTTGAAAAACACTTTCCATGTTTTACAGGAATATGGCTGCACACCTGTATCAGTCCTTTCATGGCCCATCAAGTTCTGGCCATGTGTAAAACACTTTCCACATGTTTCACAGTAATGTGGCTTCTCACCTGTATGGGTTCTTATGTGAATCAACAATTAAAATTTGGTTCTGAAACTTGTAGCACATATTCTGCAAGAAAATGGTTTCTCTCCTGTGTGGCCTCTCATGTGTGTAACAAGTTGAAAAGCAAAACATTTTCCACAAGTGTCACATTTAAAATACTTTTTACCTGTGTGACAGTTTTCTACTTTGTTCCTGTCACCTCTGCTATGTGGCTTTGACTCTGCTTTTCTATTAGATTCAGAGTCAACCTGGTTATTTCCTGTGTGATCTTGACTCTTAACAACAGGAAAGGTGTGAGGGAAGAGCTGCTGGTCATTGTCTGGTTCTGGTTTCATATAATCATCATCGAGAGTCACTATTATTATATCAGCCTCCTGCTTCAGTTCAAGCTGTTCTTCATGACTGGTGCAGATTTTCTCCTGCTCCTCTTTAATCTGTAGAGACTCTGGTTCCTCTTGGTCCAGACTGGAGTTCCTCTCCTGGTTCCAGAGCTGCTGCTCAGTGAGAACCTCCTCCTTTTTACAGAAATGCTGCTGTGGAAGCTCTACAGACACAAAGAGACACAAAGCAGTAAGTTACAACCTTGCTTATTTATCTCTGATGTAGCACTTTGTTTCAGCTGTTGCTGTTTTTAAAGTTCTTTATAAATAAAGTTGGGTTGGATTGCTGACCACAATTAAAAGATTAGACAATCCAGTTGTAGATTCAACAATTACAGCAAACAAAAATCAGTAAATTGTCTCAAAAAATCTAAAGTCTAGTAAAGTCTATACTCCCATTTAAATTTTCCTTCTACAAGCAGAAACACAAAAGTCAATGTGTCTTTTCACCCAGACCATTTTAGCCTGTATTTGTATTTGCTTAACCTTGCTCCACTACCACTGTGAACCATCCTGATTTAAACAGATGACTAATTCTTGTACAGTGTGAGTGAGTTTGTTGTTCAATGACCCTGCCAAATTCTGGGAACTCAAATAGGGATAATAGGGAAAATACTGTTACAATCTAGGGTGACCGACTTCAGAATAAAATGCATAGAGCGGGAAGCTAGCAAAGAAGCTAATGTCAACATGACTACTCTGGAGACACTGTACATTAATTAAATATCTTAATTTAACTTCACTCAGGCAATTCAGAAACTAATACATGTAGTAAAGATACTGTATGTTTCATGTCAGTAGATAATATAAAAAGTTCATAGCTTAACAAGCACAGGCAAACGTTTCTGTGATTATTTAATGCAAGATTTAATTATATTTACTAGTGCAGAACTCTGATCTCGCCACCTTTCATAGTTTCTGCTACATGTTTGTTGTGTTGTGGAAATTCCGTGTACCCCCAGGTGGGAGAAGAATAAACAGTCTTGAGAGTCCACCAATCGTCTTTATATTTTATTGTACGGGTCTACAAAGGAGTTCAGGAAAGTAAAGTGTATCACAGCTTCTTAAATGCAAAAACAGCTGCACGGGAGGAGGCTTTTATGTCCATAAAAGGTGAAAGTACACATCCCTTCAAAAAGCACAGGATCACAGAAAAAGGGAGGCGAGCACTACCACTGAGGCCGGGGTGACCTCCTCGTCAGAAGACATGGTGATACAGATATATTAGGAACATATTTAGATATGGGATTTTCCATTACAGTTGAAACCTACAATATGACAGAAACAGTGGACTGAGACAGTTCCTCTCACTGAGAGGAAACAGTAGGTGTACTGGTTCTTCAGTGATTTGTTTCCTCTTACGTACTTGCGTATGTATGTTGCACTGACTGAACTTACGTGCGCCCTGAGTGAATCAGCAGCTTAAACTCAGCAAAATCCAGAAACAATGCCAATTCTTGCCCAACTGTACATCACTTTAAAAGAAACAAAACCCCTGAAAAGATGTGTTAATCTCCAATGTTTATTAAGGAAATTCCTAAAATCTTGATATTTAACAGTGGGGTCCGGTGTAGCGACAGCTGCTGATAGTGAGCTGAATCACAACCCGTTCAGCTGTGTATCAGTTCAGTGACTGTGTCAAACCAATTCACCTCGCTTTGTAATGTACTACTTGGCTATTCAGCCAAACCCCGAAAAATAACATATGTGAAACTATGGACTTTTATTCACAATATTATTATGACTGAAATGTGTTTTATGTGGAAGGAATTCGTGATGTGATTGACTTTATCCTACTAATTGCATTAGTTGTGCACTATTATATGAATCCCCGGCTCCCCCCGCCACCGTAGGTGAACCGATCCCCGGCCCCGCCCCCCTTCTTCCACAAACTCTCTCGGCAGCAGCAGACTCACCTTGATAAAACAGAACCGAGGGCGCCCAGTCGGCAACATGACATCATTGACTTGATGTGTAAATAAGCAATACAAAACCGGAGGAAATCAAAGCAAACAAATGAAATAATAAAATATATATATTTATTATTTTTATTATTATTTTGCCTGCGCTCATGCCGCCCCTCCACGAATGCCAACTTGGGCGGCTGCCCATACTGTCCCTATGAGAAACCGCCCCTGCTACTCTTTAGTATTTATTAAGAACATTCTGGTTTTACAGACCTATTCGCCGTAACTTTACTCGAGGTTTCCAAACGATCTCCAACAGCCTGCGCTGACGATCCACCTCTTCCTCGCCGACGGTTCTTTCGACGAGTCTGAATATTTCTTCGGCAGCAGTTAGTCGCTCGGTGATTAAATCTCTCAAATACTGAAGCGAAGACATCGCTGCTTGGGATATTTGCCCGCAGACACAGCGCCGAAGCTTCCGTCGCTCCTGTCCTGCCGACGCTCCAATGCAGCCAGGGGCGGGACTGTATTTTGATGGGCATACCATGCGGCCAATCACACGCAAGGACAGACTAGGATCATACCATTATGTGAAAAGGGGGAGGGGGAAGACACTCTCCAGCGCCTCTGCCGTCTACGCCGACGATCCACCTCTTCGTCGCTACTGCGGTCACGCCATCTGCGGTTCTGAAAGACACGGTCACGCCATCTACACTTAAAAAATATGTGCGCGTCTGTACCACTTATTTTGGTAGATGACGTGCAGAGACCATGCAGAACACTAATCAGGTGGATTTTTTAAATAATTTTTGAACATGGCCCATACAGTAACATCAAGACCAATGAAAAGTCTACTCTGGCACATTTGTATTCATAATTGATACCTTGAAACTTTCCCTACTTCTAGTTGAGACCGTGTACAACAATAATCAGGTGGAGCTCATTAAAAACCATTTGTTATTGATTTTTAATAATGTTTTGAATATTGCCCATACAGTAATATTAAGACCAACGAGAAACTTATTTTGCCACGTTATTATTCTGAAATGCTACAGTAAAACAGCACTTATTTTCATCTGTTTTATATATATTCGTTTTAAATAACTTTATGAAGTGAAAACGGAATGTAATCATTGTTGATAAAGCGGTAGAAGATGATCCTGAATGCCCTGAACCCACCAGGATGTCGTCTACCAAAATAAGTGGTGCAGACGCGCACATTTTTTTTAAGGCGTAGATGGCGTGACCGCAGTCGCTTGCTTGTTGTCGGCCAACTCCTGGACCGCCGTAAAGTCTCTCCAGGGGCGACTTTAGCTGCTCCAGGGCCGAAATGAGGGATAAACTTAAGCACTTCTTAAGTAAAAGTGCTGACAACGACGTGTTGCTCAAACATTGGTGAGTTTATTTAAACACTTTTCACACAGTTTAACGATGTACAACTCGTGTAGCTGCCTTGCTAGCATAGCCCGACTCAGTCGTCAACATTGTATTCAGACACGCCCACTCTGCACACGCATTTCTCAGCCTCACACTCGCGCGCACACACACAGTCAGAGGCTATGTCTGTAACAACGGTTAAGTAGAGTGCGGAGCTAACGCTGCTAGCCATTTGTTCCAATAATAAACGTCTGCAGTACCGGAGAATGTAGTTTCAGGCAAGCGGCTATGTTTTTTTTCTTAACAGCGCCACCTAATGACCAGGAAGCACAATTTCATGCGGCCGTAGTTTCAGGCGGACACGTGTTTCCTCAACAGCGCCACCTAACGAAGTGGACGAAATGAACTGAGGCACTTACCGAAACGATTCGTTCATCTCACGGCCCAGCTGAGCTCTGCTGTGACTCGAGTCAGACAGCAGCCAGTGGCAGCGGACATGGAGAAAGTGATTCGGTCACTCACTACAGAGTCGGACACATATTTACCGAATCAGTCACTCAGTGAGGGAGTCCGGGCTAATACAGTCAGTGTAAGATGTTACTGTACAGTTAAAGTGAGAACATAAAGACACACAGTCTAGTTCCCCGTTGTTTTAACAGACTTTCTCAGTAAACACAAACTTAAATGTTATACTGGTCTGTTATGAGAAGACACTGTATATTAATTAAATATCTTAATTTAACTTCACTCAGGCAATTCAGAAACTAATAGATAGATGTACTAAAGTAACTGTATGTTTCATGTCAGTAGATAATGTAAAAAAAAAAGGTCATAGCGTAACAAACACGGGCAAACGTTTCTATGATTATTTAATGCAAAATTTAATTATGAGTGCAGAACTCTGATCTCACTACCTTTTGATAGTTACAATAGACAGATACAATGTAACAAAAACAGCGGACTGAGACAGATCCTCTGAAACTGTGAGGAAACCGTACTGTTTCCTCACGTACGTGAACTGGTTCATCAGTGATTCATTTACGCTTACGTTCTTACGTACGGACTACTGCCTAACTGAACTTATGTGCGCCCCGAGGGAATCAGCCTCAGCAAATCGAGAAACAAAGCCGATTCTTGCCGAAATGTAGATCATTTTATAAGACTCCAAAACCCCCGAAAGGATGTGTTAATCTCCCATATTTATTAAGGAAATTCCTACAATCTTAACAGTGGGGTCTGGTGTATTTAGCGACAGCACTGCCGACAGCTGGTGATTGTGAGCTGAATCACAACTCGTTCCGTTCAATCTTTTTAATAAACGAATTGGAAATATTCAGGACACCTAAAAGAACAGTTCTTCCCATCACTAGTGTCCTCGTAGGCTCTATTCCATCCCACCGGGAAACTGTTACAACAGATGCTTGTACCTCCTTAATAAGTATCAAAGCATCAATTCAACCGAGAAAAGTATGAACCCGTTTAAAGTTTTAAACAAGTCTCTATGTAAAAGTATGACAACACCGTGAGGTTCCAGAGTGGGCTGTGTCGTTTTCATTTTTGGACCATTCTCCATTCATTCCTATGAACAAATTCTTTACAGTTTTTAGTGATCTTCTCAGTGTGAAGTTTAGACTCAATAGTTTCTTCTGTCTCCCAAATACATTTGTGGAAACACAAAACACTACTGTGCTTGTGTGATGTGTTCCTAACCAATAATCACTGAAGTATGTTTTTCCTGAGGCGTTGCACAATTAAAAACCCCTAACATGACTTTAAACTTTAAAACTGAGAGGTTAATGATTTTTAAAATCAGACCAAATGAGTTTCCACAGGTGCAGTGGTACGGCTTCTCCCATGTGACTAGTTTTGTGCTTTATTAAATTATATCTCACCTGTGTGAGTTCTTTCATGGACTATCAAAGTGTAACTTTGTGAAAAACACTTTCCACATGTTTTACAGGAATAAGGCTTTTCACCCGTGTGAGTTCTTTCATGGACTGTCAAAGTCTGGCTTTGTGAAAAACACTTTCCACACGTTTTACAGGAATATGGCTTCACACCTGTGTGAGTTCTTTCATGGACTATCAAAGTGTGACTTTGTGAAAAACACTTTCCACATGTTTTACAGGAATATGACTTCTGTCCTGTGTGAGTCCTTTCATGGGCTGTCAAATGTGAACTTTGACTAAAACACTTTCCACATATTTCACAATAATATGGCTTCACACCTGTGTGAGTTCGTTCATGGACTATCAAAGTCTGGCTTTGTGAAAAACACTTTCCGCATGTTTTACAGGAATATGGCTTCACACCTGTATGAGTTCTCTCATGGACCATCAAAGTCTGACTTTGTGTAAAACATTTTCCACATGTTTTACAGGAATATGGCTTCTCGCCTGTGTGAGATCTTTCATGGATTGTCAAGTCCTGATTATATCTAAAACACTTGCCACATGCTTTACAGGAATAAGGCTTCTCATCTGTGTGAATTCTTTCGTGGGCTGCCAAATGCGAACTTTGTCTAAAACACTTTCCACATGTTTCACAGTAATACGGCTTCTCGCCTGTGTGGGTTCTCATGTGAATCAACAATTTCAATTTGGTTGGAAAACATTTAGCGCACGTTGTGCAAGAAAATGGTTTCTCTCCAGTGTGGACTGTCATATGTGCAATGAGCTGAGATTTATAAGCAAAACTTTTTCCACAAGTGTCACATTTACAAGACTTTTTACCTGTGTGAGTTTCAGACTCAGTTTTCGATGTGTGACAGTTTTCTACTTTGTTCTTGTCACTTCTCTTACGTGGCTTTGATTTTGCATTTCTATTAGACACAGAATCAACATGGTTACTTCCTGTCTGATTTAGACTCTCAGACACAGTAAAGCTGTGAGAGAGGAGTTGCTGGTCACTGTCTGGTTCTAGTTTCATGTAATCATTATCAAGAGTCACCATTATTATATCAGTCTCCTGCTTCAGTTCAAGCTGTTCTCCATCATGACTAATGTAAATTTCCTCCTGCTCCTCTTTAATCTGTAGAGACTCTGGTTCCTCTTGGTCCAGATTGGAATTCCTCTCCTGGTTCCAGAGCTGCTGCTCAGTGAGAACCTCATCCTCTTTACAGACAAGCTGCTGTGGAAGCTCTACAGACACAAAGAAACAGGTTACAACTTTGCTAACAACTAAAAGATTAACCAAACCAGTTGGAGATTTAACAAATGAGTACAAAAAAAATTGTCTTTTGTTTCAAATAAGTGCTAAAAGATAGTCAGACTTTGAGAATTTGAATTCTATAAGCAGAAACACAAAAATACAACTTCAATGTGTTTTTCATCAGGATGATTTTGGCCTGTATCTGTAAAAAGCAGTGTGTTAAGTGGGAAAAAATAAGTGCCAGTACTCCCATTATACATGGAAGGTGTGTATATCGGTTTGAAAAGTTTAGTTAAATGTTTAGAGTTAAATGATTTTTAAACCAGACCTGTTACCAAATGAGTTTCCACAGGCGCTGCAGTGGTACGGCTTCTCAACTGTATGACTAGTTCTGTGCTTTATCAAATTATTTCTTAGTCTAAAGCACTTTTCACAGGAATATAGCTTCTTTCTTGTGCGAGTTATCATGTGAATCAACAATTTCAATTTAGTTCCAACACATTTAGTGCAAGAAAATGGTTTCTCTCATGCGTGGACTCATAAGCGTAACAAGGTGAGACTTATAAGCGAAACCTTTTCTAAACTTGTCACATTTAAAAGATTTTTTACCTGTTTGAGTCTCAGACTCAGTCCTTGATGTGTGACAGTTTTCTACTTTGCTCTCGTCCACATTCCTTCCCGTGTGATCTTGACTCTTAGTAACAGGAGAGCTGTGAGAGAGGAGCTGGTTATCACTGTCTGGTTCTGGTTCCATGTGATCATTACTAAGATTCACTATTATTATATCAGCCTCCTGCTTCAGTTCAAGCTGTTCTCCCTCCTGTCTGAGTTCCTCCTGCTCCTCTTTAATCTGTAGAGACTCTGGTTCCTCTTGGTCCAGACTGGAGTTCCTCTCCTGGTTCCAGAGCTGCTGCTCAATGAGAACCTCCTCTTTATAGATAAGCTGCTGTGGAAGCTCTACAGACACAAAGAGACACAAAAGAATAGGTTACAGCTTTGCTGACAACAATTAAAAAAACAATAAAACAATCCAGTTGTAGATTTGATATTGTTCTTCTTCTCCTTCTGACTTCTCCCTTTGGGGGGCGCCACAGTGAATCATCTACCCGATACATATAGTTCTTGTTTAATATTAAGGCCGCCTGTCATTGGACCTGGTGGGAGGACTTTTCAGGTGGACGAGATGGTGATTGGTGGGACATAGAACCTACAAATCATCCTACTCCAACTGAAGGAAGCTACAAAAAGCTGGCTCGCAGTCACATTGTGCACCTCTAAGAGTCGGAGTGCCTCATTACGTCTTATCAGAAGTGTTATGTCGTGGCATTAGATAGTGTTGTGAGAGAAGGAAATCGGGCACAGGCATAATGTTTAAAATTCATACCACAAAGCTTCATCGAAGGTTTTTCATTAATGTCTAGGTGTAGGGATGCTGTTCCCACCTGTGTTGTTGTTGTTTTATACTAATCTAAATAAGGTTATTTGAACAGGGTTTTTATCTTTGGGTTTGTTTCACTGATTTGATGAAGTGTTTGAATTTGTATTGCTGTCGTCAAATTCAAAATAAGCTAATAGTTTTCATGAAATGGTAAAATGGCTCAGTTTCAGCATCTGAAATGTTGTTTATGTTCTACTGGGAATAAAATATAGGTTTACGAGATGTACAAATCATTGCATTCTGTTTTTCTTTACATTTTACACAGAATCACACCTTTTATGGAATTGGGGTTGTATTTAGGTTCACATGAATTTTGTGCACCTATATTTAAAAGTGCAACATTTACTTTAGTACTATCCTGAATTTGAACCCTTTTATATGCAAGCTAGATTTCTGTTTTTATTATGATAGGTGCATTATTATGAATTCATGAAACTGCTGAACTCACACTGTTAATGGAAGAGAAATTATCCTCCATTAATTGTCTTTGTTAGCTCTAGTCATGGTGAAAAACAAACACACAACAGAGGCCACAGACCTGTCCTGTGTAACGGTGTTACAGGGCTCCAATTCATATGGAACAGTCTTTGCTGAAAATCCACATCTTCGTGTTTAATTATGTTTTTTTGGACTTGACTCTCAGCTACAGCAGAGCTGTGAGAGATGAGTTGCTGGTCACTGTCTGGTTCTGGTTCCAGGTGATCACTTTCCTCATTATCAAGAGTCAACGTTAACGTATCAGCCTCCTGCTTCAGTTCAAGCTGTTCTCCTTCATGACTAATACAGATTTCCTCCTGCTCATCTTTAATCTGTAGAGACTCTGGTTCCTCTTGGTCCAGATTGGAGTTTCTCTCATGGTTCCAGAGCTGCTGCTCAGTGAGAACCTCCTCCTCTGTACAGACAAACTGCTGTGGAAGCTCTACAGACATAAAGAGACACAAAGGAATAGGTTACAATTGGCATAAAACTAAAATTAGAAGGAAGTTCTAAAATTGTGGAACAATTTCAGAAAAAATGTTCCTCAATGCAAAATTGCCAAGATCCCATCACCTACAGCGTATAATATCATCAAAAGATTCAGAGAATCAGGAGGAATCTCTGCACAAGGGACAAGGCTGAAGGTCAAAACTGGATGCTCGTAATCTTCAGGCCCTGAGGCAGCACTGCATTAAAAACAGGCATGATTCTCTACTGGAAAGAAGCCAGATGTGAACACGATCCAGAAACACCACCGTCTTCTCTGAACCAAAGCTCATTTAAAATGGTCTAAGGAAAAATGGAAAACTGTTCTGTGGTAAGATAAATCAAAATTTGAAATTCTTTTTGGAAACCACGGACGCTGTGTCCTGTGGACTAAAGAGGAGAGGGACCGTAAAGCTCATTATCAGTGGACACTTATAGTCTGCATCTCTGATGAGCAACATATGCTCCCACCTAGACAACGTCTCTTTCTGGGAAGGCCTTGCATATTTCTGCAAGACAACACTAAACCACATACTGTATCCATCACAACAGCATGGCTTTGCAGGAGAAGAGTCTGGGAGCTGAACTGACCTGCCTGCAGTCCAGACCTTTCACCAATAGAAAACACTTGGCGCATCATGAAAGGAAAAAAATCTGGCAACAAAGGCCCAGGACTGTTGAGCAGCTAGAATCCTGCATCAGACAGGAATGGGACAACATTCCTGTCCTAAAACTCCAGCAACTGGTCTCCTTGCTTCCCAGACGTTTACAGACAGTTGTTAAAATAAGGAGATGAAACATAATGATAAACATCACACTGTTCCAACTTTTTTGAGATGTGTTGCTGCCATCAAAATCTAAATGAAATGATAAAATGTCTCAGTTTCATATGTTAATAAAAACTGAATGCAATGGTTTGCAAATCTCATAAACCCACATTTTTATTCCCAATAGAACAAAAACAACATCCACCATCAGATGTTGAAACAGACATTTTGCCATTTCATGAAAAATATTAGCAGTTTTGAATTTGATAGCAGCAACACATAGCAAAAAAGTTGGAACAGAAGCAACAAAAGGCTGGAAAAGTAAATAGCAAAGATAAAAAAAAACTACTGGAGGAGCATTTGACAACTAATTGGGTGAATTAGCAACAGGTCAGTAATGTGACTGAATCCTATCAACAGTATTAAAGGAGTATTTCAAAGATGGACATTTATTTATTCACCAATCTCCAACAAACTGCTTCTAAAAATTGCGCAGAAAAATGTCCCTCAATGTTAAATTGCAAAGACTTTGAAGATTCCACCATCTAAAATGTCTAATTTCATCAAAAGATTCGGAGAATCAGGAGGAATCTCTGCACAAGGGACAAGGCTGAAGGTCAAAACTGGATGCTCGTAATCTTCAGGCCCTGAGGCAGCACTGCATTAAAAACAGGCATGATTCTCTACTGGAAAGAAGCCAGATGTGAACACGATCCAGAAACACCACCGTCTTCTCTGAACCAAAGCTGACCTGCCTGCAGTCCAGACCTTTCACCAATAGAAAACATTTGGCGCATCATGAAAGGAAAAAAATCTGGCAACAAAGGCCCAGGACTGTTGAGCAGCTAGAATCCTGCATCAGACAAGAATGGGACAACATTCCTGTCCTAAAACTCCAGCAACTGGTCTCCTCACTTCCCAGACGTTTGTTAAAATAAGAAGGGATGCTACAAAAATCTAAATGAGCTAACATTTTTTATGAAATGGTAAAATGTCTCGGTTTCATCATGTGATATGTTGTTTATGTTCTATTGGGAATAAAATACGGGATAATTACATTTGCAAATCATTGCATCCACAGAATCCCAACTTCTTTGGAAATGTGGTTCAGACATCGGCCTTCTTCCCCTGCAGACAACACTTCACATTCAACTTCTATTGTTCTATGTGGATCATTCTACTGTTCTTAATGTTAAGCTCACATTTTTGATTTTCTCTTTGGTCAAGACAAGTCCAAGGTTCTTTTATATAATTAACAACTCCATGTTTTGGTCAATTCTTTTTTAGTAAAATTACTGTTATGTGGATATAATGTTATGTAGACGGAGAGAAAACACAGTAAAATAAGTCCAACATGAGCCACATTCACTTGATGGTATGCCAGTACCAGAACATTCTGGTTCTACAGACCTATTCGCTGTAACTTTACTCGAGGTTTCCAAACGATCTCCAACAGTCTGCGCTGACGATCCACCTCTTCCTCGCCGACGGTTCTTTCGACGAGTCTGAATATTTCTTCGGTAGCAGTTAGTCGCTCGGTGATCAAATTTCTCAAATACTGAAGCGAAGACATCGCTGCTTGGTTGACAACTGGGATATTTGCCCGCAACACAGAGCCGAAGCTTCTGTCTCTCCTGTCCTGCTGACACTCCAATGCAGCCAGGGGCGGGACGTTATTTTGATGGGCACACCATGCGGCCAATCACGCGCGAGGACAGCCGAGGATCATACCATTATGTAAAAGAAGGAAGGGAGAAGACACTTTCCAGCGCCTCTGCAGTGGCAGAGCTTTGGGGAGGAAAAAACCTTTATTATTTATTATTATTCCTTTAAAAGCGAACTCTTCCTTTTTTTAGGTATCAAAGCGATAAATAAAGGTGGTTTCATATTTTGTCGAATATAATATGCCTCACATCCTGTATCTATGTCAAATGCGGTATTGAAAACCTCCCAAAATCTGACAAGCTTGTGCCAACATGTTTTCCTAAGCATGAACTACATACGTTGGCCTTTATTTTTATTTGTTTGCTGTGATTCTGTGGTCCGTTGTTAATTTTGGTTTGGGTTTGAATAAAATGTTAAACAATAATAACTGTATATTTTTTGTAACAAAAAATTCAAGGCTAAGCATGAACTACAAACAGTAAAATCCAAATAATTGTTATTTATTTAACGTGGGTAAAGTAAGGCTAAGAGTCGTTTGGGAGCCGATAGAGCCGGTGTTCTGATAGATAAAATGTTAAGACACCTGTTCTTTTAAGGGAGCCGAGCCAAAAGAACCGAATCTTTGCAACGAACCGGGAGGTCCGGCTACGGGTTTCCTTAACAGCGCCACCTAACGACTTGAATGTACCGGAGGCTGCAGACACATACTATTGGAAACGCTGTTGTGACTGATGCAGTTGCGGTGGAACCCCACAAGGTGGTGCGGTAGCACCACAGCCCGGAGTCGGTAAAGCTCCTCAGCAGAGTCCGCACTGGAAGCTTCTGCTCTGAGGCGAGCGGAGCTGGCCAGGCTGCCCGGGTCCTCACTGACCTGCACCGACCTTTAGACAGCACTTCTCTGGGGTGGAGCAGGTTTCGGGACTGCGGCGCTCATGTGTATTTTTCCACTTGTGTGTCTGTGGGAATAAGGACGGAGGAGGATGTCCGCGCCGGGTCCCGCGAACCCGGGAAGCTCCGTCAGCTACAACCAGAACTCAACGCCGAACGGTGGAGCTGCGCCCCCTCATCAGAATGGTAACACAGGCCGGCTGATGCGATTAGTTTGCTTGCTAGTGTTAGCATGCTAACGCTCGGTGACGGCAAAGAGTTTGTCAGGCACTGCGGCTTTCTCCCACGCGGCTGCCATCGTTTATCAGTTATTAATTCCGATATAAAGTAATAACCCGGGCATAATAGCGTTAATTTAAGGAAAGGTGACGCGGCTAAAGCTAGCCAGGTGTTACCGATAGCTAACTCATTGGCTAAGTGTTAGCGTGATAATAGCCTGCGTATCTATATTTGTTCTGTATTCTCAATGTTTTTTTTCATACTGAAGTTAAAATGCACCATCTCTCAATTAATTTTACTTTGCATAAAGTTGTTATTATTATTCATGGCTGATATTACAGTGACAGTTTGATAGTCGGCGAAGACATAACTGGGGTTTTAGAATCAGAATCCATTTATTGCCAGTAGGTAATAACATATAAAGTGTTTCCATTGGTATTTGTTGCATTAGCAAACACAAGAAGCAAGAGAGTGGTTATTTTTCCTCTGTCAAATTTACATAAAAGCTCTGGAATATGTAAATGAAAGACAAGAATAATACACCATAAACATGCTAAAAATTTACAATTTTAATTCTAATTAAGTTCAGATGTTGTGTGACACGTGAAAAAAACTGAATAAAATGATTTGCAAATCATTTTCACTTGAATACAGTATAAAGATAGGATATTTAATAAGCGAAAGATGTCTCCTGGATGGCAGCATATGTTGCTCAAAATCTGTATGCACCTGTCAGCATAAATGGTCCCTTTATAGATGTGGAAGTTACCCATGCCATGGGCACTAACACACCCCCATACCATCACAGATGCTGGCTTTTGAACTTAGAGCTGATAACAATCTGGATAGTCCTTTTCCTCTTTAGCTTGGAGGACACAACACAACATCCATGATTTCCAAAAACAGTTTGAAATCTGCACTCGTCAGACCACAGTCTTCTGTTTTTCCTGTCCGAACCTTTTTGGAATGTGTTGCAGGCATCAAATTCAAATTGAGTGAACATTTGCAAAAAACAAAACCCAAAAGAATGAAATTTATCAGTTTCATCATTATGTATCTTCTTTGAAGTGTATTTTAATATAGGTCAAAAAGGACTTGCAAATAATTGCCTTCCGTTTTAATTCATGTTTTATGCAACATCTGAACTTTATTGTAATTGGGGTTGTATGCTCAAACAAAGTAAGACACAAATAAATAAAAAAAAGACAAATAAAAAGACGATGAGACTGTTCCATCATATATCCATGCAGTACTTTGTTTTTGAACATTCATTTGAATCCATCTAATTATATACATGCCATTTAAATTGCCACAACTTGACTACTGGGACTGTAACACAGTGATATTTAATGTTAGTTAATAATAATAATAATAATAATGTATGCATATATGTACAGGAAGTGTGAGGATAAGATTTTTCCTCTCATAAATGTCACAAGTGAGTAACAATAACTGCAAATTAAAATCCTAAAGACAAAAAATGAATTAGGGCATTTGCGCAGTTGTGACATCCTCATGGATGCTGGCATAACAGCACCACTGGTGGAAGAAATTCTTGGAAAAACACTGTAGTAGGGCTGCAACTAATGATTATTTTCATAATCATTTTAACATTTAGTTCATAAAAGTCAGAAATTGTTGAAAATGTTGATCACTTTTTTCAGACCTCCAAATGATGATATTCTCAAATGTCTTGTTTTGTCCACAAATGAAGAATTTTGCGTTTAAATTATTTCTCTGGTATATGGAGCAAATAATCTAGAAAATATTCAAATTTAAGAACCTGAAAAGCAGACAATTCATTATAATTGGTTCATAGTTGATTAACTATTGTGGCCTTACACTGTGATGTTCTTAAAGGGGTTCAGATTCAGTATGGCTCTCTAACTTTAATAAGAAAGCTCACACTACAGAGAAATAAACAGAGAAATTTGTGACATGAGGTTTTGGTCCAGATGGATCACAGCCTTTAGCCTGCCAGATTTTGTCTCACCATCATTGCTGAGGCAACAGCTGCCGTTGAAGCTTTTTTGCTTGTAGCTAATTCTTGTTTTGTTTCTTTGTCGTCATACTTGTTTTATTAAGATAAAAAAACAAAGAAATATTTGACACAACGTATATCACATCTGTGCTTCCTCCCCTTTCATAGGTCCGGCACAGACATACCCATCCATGTATCCAGCTACAGCCTACTACGGTGCTCCACCTATACAACAGAGCTACCCCACAATCCCTGCCCACTCCAATCCTGTTCCCAGCAAAGCGTCCATTACGAACAGTGGCCACAGTGCAACCTACTACCAGAACAACCATCAGCAACAACCTCATCATCTCCCTCAGCATCATGTAGCAGCCTCATCATACAGTGCTCCTCCTTCTCAGCCATATTCCACACTCTCCTCTGCAGCACCTCCATCATCAAACAGCCAGTACAACCAACAGCCATTCCAACAGCAGCAGCAGCAGCAGCAGCATCCACCCTATGCCACTCCAGGATCCTACTATGGACAGCAGCAGTCCTACCATGCTCCTCCTCCACAGCAGCATCCCAGTTTGGTTCCTCCACCTACTAGCGGCACAGGAGCTCCTCTCTACCCCATCGTTTCATACCCATCTCCACAAGGAAGTAGCCAGTATGGAACACTGAGTTCCATGCAAAGCACTTCCACACCTGGAGTCATGCCCGTCCAGATGGGTGCACCCCTTCATCAGTACAGCACCTCACAGCCAGCCTCTACAACACCAGTGCAACCAGGGTACGGCGTGGTTCCACCCAGTCAGACGGCACCGACAGTCAACGGTCAAGGAAGCACAGGTTTGTGCAACTGTTAAACCCCATTCACTGGTCAAAAACCCGTCCTAACTTGGGTTTGAATGGGTTTTTGACCAGTGTGAATGTGTTTAAGTGACATCATTTGCTCTAGTGGCACTGATGGGAAATAATGCCATAACCTGGATAAATGCATTAGGCAAGGTGGAGGCAGATGATCTTGCTGTGGTGACCCCTAAAGGGGAAGCTGAAAGAAGCAGAAGATCATCTTCATTTTTGGTAGCGTTGCTATTCCTGTGTCATTTCCCACACAACGCTGTAACACTTATCTGTTAGCAATTAGCAAGGGGTTTACCCAAAAAGTTTGTAGTATGGCTGCAGCAGTTACTTAATTAATACATTTAATGGCAAATATTTTGATAGTGAATTAATCCCTTTGATTAGATTAGATTTTTTTAATAATTAAAACAGGTTTTCTGATTTTTTCAGCTCACTAAATGTGAATTTTTACTGGTTTCTTTGCTCCATAAAATAATTTAAAACGTTTGCTTTTGCTATGTAGACAAAAAGATACTTTTAGTAAAATCATTATTTCACAGTTTGAGAAACACCAATCAACATTTTTTGGTCATGAATGGGCCAAACAACCAATCAGTTCGAGAAAATAATCAACAAATTAATTCAAATTAATTGATTATGAATATCATTGTTGTTGCAGCTCTACTTAGTAGTGAACCTTACTTTTTACATCTTGGTACAGCACTCAACATTGTTATTTTATCAATATGAATGTTTGAAAGAGGGACCAAAATAAAAAATACAAAATGGTGATAAACTGTGTTATTTTCTTCTTACTCTGATGTATTTTCCTGATGCTTTGTGATATTACAATTTACGCACGTAGAAAAAATCACTTAAGGGCAAATCAACCACTTGAAATGGTGTTAATCACAGTTTTTCTTAAGTGGGATCTCAAATCTTGTGTATGAAAAGTGTGTTTAAAGTGGTTGGAAAGAGGCTTTAATTGTTGCACTGAAGCTGACGGACATTTTCCAGGAGATTTACTGAGATGTAGACGTTTTACAGATATGTATCTGCTTCAGTAATCAGTTTTTTTGTTTTTGCCTTTCTTTTTTTTTTTTTTTTTTGCTGCAGCTCAGACAACAGTCCAGCAACACTATGACCAAAGCCACCAAGTGCTGCAGAGCTACGACTCTTACGGCAGAGTCGCTCACAGCATTGGTGGTGCAGACACAGAGCGAGCACCTTCAAGAACCCCGTCCACGTCAGTTCATTCCTCACCAGGTCACCACCAAGGTAATACTGAGATGTAAATGTGTTTATGATGCTCTTTTCGCACCTGATTGTTGAGTCGTGGCTGATGTTACCGATCAGGAAGTGAATTTGGGTAACTGTGTCAATCCAAAGTTCGCTGTTTTTGCAAAGAACACGGTTTTTGAGGCTCCAAAATGTTAGAGTTGTGTGGACGTCGGATGTATCTGCAGCAGAACATATGCATCTTTACACAAAGAAAACTTGTAGTATGGATGATAGAAATTGACAAGGTGCAATAATACTCTTAATCTGTCGGATCATATACAGTACTATACGTTTTTTTATTTTAATTTTGTGGTAGAACAGTATACTTTTGTGCCTTGTTTTATTCTTAACCATCTTTAATGCCATTAAAAACTTATTCTCTAAAGGAAAGTTCTAAACTCACAGATCAGCCAAAATATTGAAATATTAAAATCAGTTTTACTGTTGAGCCTGATGGAGCAGAATCAGTTTTAATTTTTATCTTAATTAAAAGTGAAAGTTTTTCTTCTAATCTGCTTTATTTCACCGTGTTTACATACAGTTCAATTTAATTGTTGGGAAAAGTGAAAGTTTGTACTTTTGTGTGTGGTGCCAATTATTCACTAAGCTCACATCTGTTTGAAATCCTGCTTTATGTTTACATTGCAAATGTGTAAGGGTGTGGTGAGCATTTTCACAGCTGCACTAATCTCACACACACACACTCACACACAGAGGTTTGTGCAGCTATCCCCTTGGGACACTGCATTGATTTCCATTAATTTGGACAGTCTAAACAAAGCTAATGTCATAACCACAGTTAGAACTTAGCCCTAATTGTAAACGGTTCCTCAGAAATTAGGTTTTGCTTCATTAGGACCAGGTTTTAGTCTCCACGAGGACTACTGGTCCTGACAAGGTCAGTGTTTTTTGCCAGAAAATGTCCTAAAGAGGTAACACATACAAATATACATACTCACACACACACACACACACACACAGAGCATCCTTTGTGAGGACATAATGCATTGCCCAGCCCTTTACCTTAACCTTTACCATCACAACTAAATGCCCAATCTTAACCCTAACCCCTAAAACTATGTCTTTACCCTAAAAAGCCCTTAAAATTTATGAGGACCAGGACTGTAATATGATTATCTTTTTTTGGTCCTCACAAAGATGTACATACAAGTACACACACTCCCCTTCAGAAGTGCAGGTGCAAGATGAAAATGTGATGGTTTCATCTTGGTTCTCTCCACATGTCAGACAACTGCTGCTGTACTTGGCTGTGACTGTTCCTCAGCAGGTGAAGACCTAAGTCTCCTGCACCAGTTGCATCTATATTTAAACATAATTTTAGTAGCAAATGGCAGTTAGTGTCACAGATTTGCATCGTCTCCTCATTAAGACAGAAACTTTGTTTTTCCAAAGTGTTTTTGAACCAGCAACCACAAGATTTTTGAAAGATTTTTCAGTTTGTTTGGTCACTTAATGTGTTCTCAGATTAGTTTTAGCCTCAGGCAACGAACATTTGCAAACAATAGCAAGATAAATGCAGGATAAAAAAAACAAAGGATGCACCTCTGTAATTGACATGTATTTAAAGGCATGTTTGGTTGGTTGAATAGCAAAGTTACTGGTGAGCATATGGCAAATGCTGCATATGCTGTATTTTTATAGTTTTATGCCAACAAAAATAATTATTTTTTAGCACTACTTTTCTCTGTGTAGTTAATTTGTCTGAGACACACCAGCTGCGTTGATGAGTGAATGGGAGAAGTTCACGCTCAAATTCCTCACAATGAAGTTCACTGCACGATTGCCGCCGTCCCGTCTGCCGTCTGTGCACCAGTCTGCTTGTGGCCGTTTTCTGATGCACCTCTCTCACCCTTCCCTCTTCCAACAGGTATGCAGTATGGATATGTTGCTAATAGCAGAACTAGCTCTGCCTCTGCCGCCACCTCAGGCCCTGCAGCAGCAGCCCCCTCATCATCCAGCTCTGATGAAGAAGATGATGATGATGATGATGAGGAGGAGGATGAGGAAGCAGGTCTGCTTGAGCTTTTACCTCCCTCATAACCCCCTCATGTATCTACAGCCATCGCCATAGCATCCCGTTGTCATGTTTTATAGCTGCAGTGCGTAACTTTTGGTGATTTTTGTTGTTGCTCTGCCTTTGTTTAGTGTTTATGAACACTTGATGTACTGTCAGGCAAAACTATCAGACCTGACTGAGGGAGCGTGTGTGTGTATACAGCAGCAGAGCAGGGATGGGCACAGACAAGAAGCATTTATCTCATCAAATTGGGTTTTCTGAGCCATAGAATTCACTTTCAGTCACTTCCTTTGTGCAAAGTGGAAATGAAGCCTTGTAATTTAAGGTGTAGAGCTGATAGACTATTTGTATGTGTATCAGATGTAGGCGTTGACGATAAATAATTTTTGTTGATTAATTAACATTCATAGTTGAAGTAGATCATATTTTTCTTCCACCATTGATGCTATGGCTCCTGTAGTTACACTGTTGGAAGCCAGCAGAAAGCTTCCTCAAAATGTTTATTTTTGTTGTTTACTTGTTTATATACTTGTTTTGAGGCTTGTATTTCTTTTGCACTTTAACCCTAAAGAGAAATTTTGTTCCAATCTTACAAGACTTGTTTGAATAACTTCTTTGTCGTTTGTAGTTTGTTTTTAAGAAGAAAAAATGTTTAAAACCATACATTGTTTTTGGTGTGATATGATGGGACAGATTTTATTTTCAAGCCATATTACATAGAATCAGAATTCAGAAATGGGAGTGATGTCACCTCCGAGTTGGCCACATTTTAGCTGTGAAGCTGGTAAAAAACATGTTTTCGGGCTTAGCTAATGTAGCAATACCAGTAGATAACGTTCAACTTAGTGTTTTGCATATGCAAACAGCATAGCACGGATAAAAATTTGAACAGTACTAAGTGTACGACTTATTTAATGTGAAATAAATAAGATGGAAGTGCAGTATGAGTAAAAGTGTTTAGTGTGTTTTCACTTTTGTTGCGAGTGGCAGCCATCTTGGGCTTCTGTGGCGGGGTTTGTGAGGTTTCTCTGACTTTCCGAGTTGGAAATCCAACCTGAGGGCATTCAAAATGAAACGTCCGACTACAAACTTTTTCGTTTTACAAGTGAAACCCTCTGTGTGAACTTGTTTACGTTTAAAAGTTACGCACTCCAGCTTTAAACTTTACCAT
>JAFBJR010000552.1:172141-194153 GCA_016785285.1 Brachirus orientalis
CTTCCCCTCCCCCCCCCCCCCCCCCCCCCAAATTACTCGTTGTCACATTTCAGATTGGCACTCGTGCATCATGTTACTCGCCTCGTCTCTGTCCTAAAGATTTTCACTTCTCCACTTACCAACACTCTTAATCGGTTTTTCCGATCGCTCTTTCCCCGTCTCTAACAGGCTAATCAGATTTTTCTTCCTCTTCCCCTTCTCCTCCTCCTCCTCCTCCTTCTCAGCATCGGCCCTCCACTTTTCATCTGTTACTCCCCTCCTTCCCCCTCATGTCATTCGTCAAATTCATCTTTCAAACTTATGCTCTGTCATTCCACAATTTATAACTGACATAACTTTGTATCTTGTAGGCAAGCATTTCAGTCTTCAGCCATGTTCTTCTTATCTGATTATTCTTCAAAGGAAACTATTATTCTTTCTCACTTTCTTGCTCACTTTGACTGAGTAATCCCTTTTAATGTGATGATGTGACTGAAGTCTACTGGAAATTAGCAGCCGTCCTCCAACTGTGGTTTCTGATTGAATGAAAATCGATATTGTCTTATCTTACAAATGTTAGAGCTCAGACTGTTGTTGCAGACCATAAAGCTTTGAACGCGAGTTGGAAGATGATTTGATTATGTCTGTTTATTTTATTTATTAACCTTTATTTTGCTAGGAAATCGCGTTTGAAGCGAAAATGCACAAGGTTTACTGGTGTCTTATTCTCAAGCTGAATGTAGGGAAAATCTAAAAAAAGGCGTTTATTAAGTGCCTCCTCAGATTGAACGTCAAAGAACAACTCCTAATATTCATCAGGCTTCTTCCTCTTCTTCTTCTGCCAGAATTTTGCCATTAAAATCCTCTTGCAGTTTTGAGTAAACAGTCTTAAATCAAACACCAAAACACGCAGTTTGATCGTTGGGAGTGTGCTATGGCTTTTGTAATCTTTTTGAGAAACCGTGGCAAAGGAAATTGTGAAAAACTGCATAAAACAATATATTTCGTGGGGAGAAGAATGAATTTCTACCTCAGTTGATCTGCAGTTGCTAGTAGGCAATTTTGAAATGTTCTACCAGTTTTATAGTTTTTCACTATTTGCATAACCAAACAGAAATATATATTTTTAAGGTTAAAGCTCAAGCCCTGCATATATTATTTAATTCTTAATTTGAAGAAGACGCATGAGAAGATTGGTGGCACTTTTGCAACATGCCTGACCAAAAGTAAGACTTTATCTGCACTGTTTCTCCCTCTTCATTTAATTTAAAAATCATCAGCAGTATTAATCTGTAGGGCTGCAACGAGTAATCCGTTTTCAGTGTTTTTTGTGTTTGCTTTTCCTTTCAAAATCAGAGTTTGTTGCCAGGTTTAGCTTTTACAATATGAGGAGTTAGTTCTGGTGTGAAACAAGTGCAAAAATATATAATATTAGACCAAAAATAAAAAGTAAAATCCATAAAAAAGTAGAGTACAATTATTTACAAAAGAGAAATATGAATATACATATAAACAAATCTGTGACGTATGTAAAACAAACTCTGTGGCTTCTTAAATATAAATATTTCCTTGTTTCTTTGCTTCACATAATAAAGAAATCATTAAAATTTATTAATTTTGTTTCGTAAACCAGACATGACATTTGAGAATGTCATTATTTTGAGGTTTGAGAAACATTTTTCAGCATTTTTTGGAGCTAGCAATTACTAAATTAATAACACAATCAACAGATTGAGAGATTATGAAAATAATTGTTAGTTGCAGCCCTTCTATTTATACTCTCATGTCATACTATGGTACTGTATTTACTGAAGAAGAACAGAATACTGTCTGTACTGTACTTTTACAGCTTTAGTACACACACACACACACACATACATTATTGTAGTTACTGAGGTGTTCTGCAGATAACTGTCCCTCAGGCACTGTGTCATCAGCCAGAGGTTAACTGGATTTTTAAATATAGCTGCTCCCCTGCCACAAGGTCCTGGCTCTCTGTGGGTTCGTTTGCTGACTCACTTGTTCCCCAGGAGAGAACCTGAGTGAAAAGCTTTGTCTTGACTGTGAGCGTTAATTAGAACATCGTTTAAATAAAAGAGAAGCAGTTGTTGTCATAAAAAAAATTAAGTCAACAGAGTTGACTGCAAGGGAGAAGAAGCCCCGCACCTCCAGGAAAAATGAAAAACCTTACTACTTTACTTTTTTTATTATATACAATTATTGATTTTTGAATAATTTACTGGATTATACCAATTGGTGCACATTACTACATTAAACTTTCCGATTTAAAAGAAAATCACACCTCAGTTTGTTCTTCATCTTCGTTTACTAAATCAGACACATAGTAGAACCACAATGAGTGTATTCATTATATCCCTTGCTCTGTTGGTTTTAATGTGACAGTGATGAAGTGTGGTAACAGCTAATGGGCAAGTAAAAGGCTAAATAAGTCTGCTACAATATTCACTTTATTAATCTGTGTGCTGACAGGTCAAAGGACAAAAAGGCAGAAGTGTAGATGTCGGAAGAGTCTTTGGGGGAGGAGGAGGCAGAGGAAGGCTCAAATGATCTTGTCTCCTCCTCTTCCTCCTCTTCTTCCTCCTCCTCCTCCAGAGCAGATAATCCACTCATATTCTGGTCTTGTTTAGCCTGAGATAATTGGATCCTGTCCTGTCGAATGAGATCACTGCCGTGCCTCTGCTTGTGCTTTCATGGATTAATAAGAAAAATCAGTTTTGGATCAAACCACCCAACTGTAAATAAAGTCGTTATTCTACTCTAAGCCACTGCACACATGAAATCCTGCTTTCACATCTGAGCTGTAGTCGGCAGAATCGCTAGAAAATGGCTTAAACCACACTGTTTTTAAGTTTTCCTCATGTAGATGTCCCCCATTTTGTTTCATCACATTCCTGTTTTGTTTTCTTTTTTTGAATTTACTTGTCTATTTTCTTTCAGCTCAAATAACAAAAAAAAACCATGTTTAATTGTTTTAAATGTAAAATTGTTTGTTTCCTTCTTTCCCTACTGTTTGGGTTTTCACCACCTTTCCTATGAATTTTAGGGCTTTCAATTGATTAATTGTTTTTTTTTTTTCAACCTAATTTAAGAACAATTACACTCAAGTTTTTCAGTCCACATTAACAATATAAAACTCCAGTGTATCTTGATTACAAATCAAAGAAATGAAATGACATTTTTTAAAATAATGTTTAACATGATTTGAAACCTAATTTTTAAATCACTTAATTTTGACAATATAGTAACATATTTTCTTGTGAGACAATAAAGTTTATTTGATAGAGGACTAAGTAAATACAAAAAATGCCCAATTTTGTTAGTTTGTAGCTAAATGTATTTTTTTTAATGTCATAGAAAAGGGGTAAATTACTTTTGTGAATATGTATACTATCAAAATAATTTTTCACACTTTACTTTTTTTGCAATTGACTATTACAGCCCTAATTAATTTCCAAAATGCTTTTTTAAGGAAACCTTTTGTTTTTCAGATAATATTTTGGAAATAATATGAGCTGATGGCACCACGCCATCTGCATGAATGCTGGGTTGACATTATGTCCTTATGACTCCTGTTCTTTTTTTGTTTCATTTTAATTTGGTTATTTGGGTTGATTTTATTTATTTTCCTTAGATTAATTTTGTTCTCTCTCTCTCCTTGTCTCAGGTGGTGATACATCCTCTTCCACCACTGGCAGTGCCTCTCCGGTGCCCAACAACTATGATTCCCTTGAAGGAGGCAACTATCCAGGTATATATATCCTCATCATTAAAAATGTGTAAAGCTGTAAAAGCACACTGCAGACAGTGTCACAAGGTTGTTTGAGTTTAGGTCAGTTGGGCCAATTAATTGGGTCGATATTCGCTATTTTCTAATAATCAGCATGGTAAGAAAACATGACAGGCCAAATTTATCCAGTTTTGATGACATATGGAGCAAAGAAATCAGGAACTGTTATCATTTAAGAATCTTAAAAATTTAACAACTTGTTTTTATTAAAAAAAAACTGGTTAATAAGGAAAAAAGTGCATTTGTGTTCTCAGAAACTTTACAAATGTTGCTAAGTCACTAAAACTTAATTTGTTTTCATCCAAATGTTAATTGTCTTGTTGTTTTCTTTATGACCTGTGTTATGTATTTAATATTTAGGTGATCATCCACTACAGTGCAGACATGAAATATAGATTGAAGTGACAGACCATTAGTCTTGTTCAACTTAGGTTTTGTATTATTTGTTTTCATTAAATGGTTATATTTTGTCAAATGGAGGAAAAAAAACCTATATCAGTCTGTTTCTAGACATCAGTTTAGATTGTTTTCTTAAAATTTAATTTAATGGCGGCAAAATGTGTCCCATTGGATTTAATGATTACGGTACCAATATACAGCGGTGGTAGTACATGGTCTATTCTTTGGCAATGTTGAAACAGAAAATGAGAAACTACTACAATGACAAAGCAGTTTGATTACAAGTAAAAGTGATTTTTATTTTTATTGAATTGGGAGAATATGATGCTTAGAAATCCAAATAATTATAATAAACAGTTAATTAAATGAAAACATTTGACAAGCGGATGTAAGACCCAGTGAAGGACATCTGTCACAAATACATATCATATATCCAAATATACTAACAGTTCAAAAAACATTAGTATTTTTAACAAACAGTCAATCACAAACTGAATTCGCTGTTCTTCAGATTCAATGCCGCCTGCTAATGATATGACCAACCAGGCTCAGCCCTATGGTAACTATGGTTACCCCAGCATGCAGCCAGCCTATCTGCAGGGAACGACCCCCCACGCCGACTCTTCTCCCGCTCACGACCTGTATGGACAGTCAAGCTACCAGCAGTTATCTCAGGTGAGGCCCACCACTTCTGAAAAATATTAACTTTTTCTGTTGCACATTCACTCTTATTCCGATTCCTGTCTCCACTGGTCAAGTACCAGTTTAATTCTGGGTTTAAATGGGGTTTCACCAGTGGGAATGTGTTTTAATTGGCATTCACTCTCAAGTTTAATGACTCTTATTTGTCTTTATTGGCCTGGGCCCCATATGACTACACACTCATGTCCTCACCTGCTCCAGTTTTGTCACTGATATACACATGTATCTTAGGGCTGTTCACACAAGGATGACGCAGAAGTGAAATAAAAGGTAGCCTCACATGGGTTTAAATGTCCAGGATAAACCTGCTAATTTTAGTGTGAAGGAGGCTTAATTTGTATTTGCATATAGCAAACAATTAAAGCAAACCTCTCAATTACTACTCACTTCATATTTACAGTATGTTAGCATTTCAGAGCTCTGCTTATGTTGTGAATCACTGCTTCTGCTGGAGTAGCGGTGTTCTACCTGTTTTGCCACACCAGCACAGTTTGATACAAACACTTTCTTTCTCTCTCCTTCTCTTCCAGCCTTTCCCGAACATGTCCCAGCTGTCTGCAGCTCTCGGCGGGCTGAGCGGTGTGCCGGAGCTGGAGGTGGAGGCTCTGAGGCCGGTGAACCTGCTGCAGGAGAGGAACCTGCTGCCACCCAGGCCACTGGCGGCTCCTGAACCCAACCTCAGCGCTGACCTTAAGAAGGTCAACTGCAGTCCACAGTAAGTGAAGGGGTGTAAACACTTAATTTAATCTAGTGAGTAAAAGACCAAACTGATAGTTTGTGAAGTCATTATACTGACATCGTGGTCCTTTCAAACGTGGTATTAACATCCGTCAGCAGTGGTGTGATCGCATGCGGACAGAGTTAAGTGCAACTGTTGACACCTGGGATTTAAATGCGTCTCTTGTGACCACATGATATCAGATCTGTTTTCCCTCTGCCTTTTATTCAAATACTCACAGAAAATGACAGATGGAGAGAGCAATAGAGGACAAATAGTGTGCTGTAACATGAAATAAGATTTTTACTGTATCTAAACCACTGATATCAGGAGTGTGTGGGCTGACAACAACAAATACCATATTGGGGGGTCTTGGCCTATTTGCCAATATCTGATAATACATTTTAAAGCCAATATGAGCCAATATGAATATTAATTTTAACCATTAGAGACCAGAAATCATGGCATGACCAGTGTTAAAATTATGGTGGTGTATACAAATGAATGGACAGGTGCTGGGAAGTACAAATAAATACTGTGAAGCTTCAGTAGAGGATTGTACTGAGGATTACTTACGTTCATTCAACTTAAGAATGCAGCTACATGTGTCCTCAAACCAGCTTTGAAAATTTGTTGTCATGATTGGATCTGAGGACACATTCTTGGAGCATCCAGACCTGATTTTACTATGATCTGCTTGTGATTTAATCATTCAGGACTGATGTTAATACCAGGTTTGGTCAGGGACTTTAAGTCAAAGAGTTAAGGATGTAAAGAAAATGATCAATAAAATGATGTGAATTTACACAACTCTAATTAATTTTTTTTTGTTTTATATTTCCCTCACTTTCTTGCTGCTATTGGAAAGAAAGTTTTTGTCTTGCACATTTAATCTTCACAATAACTCCATTGTTGTTTCCTATACGGATGTGTTTTCTAACTCGTGTTTCTCTGCTGCTCAGGACGTTCAGGTGTACACTGACGAGTATCCCTCAGACACAGGCTTTACTAAACAAGGCCAGGCTTCCTCTGGGTCTTCTCCTCCATCCCTTCAGAGACTTGGAGGTATGTGAACTAACCACTGATTTTCTAATAATAATTTTATAAAAAATATATCAGAATGTGGATACCTCTTTTTTGCCTTGATTTACACAAAGATTTGGTGTATTCAGCTGTTACGTTGATGTCAGTGCATTCCTTATTCGCTGTGATGCTATAATGAATGTAACCATTTTTTACATCCTTAAAATGGTAGCAAACACAATATTGCAGTTGTTTGGGGGAGGAGGGGGCACACAAAGTATATGCCATCAAAGTAAAATTTGTTAATCATTAAAGAATTTCACACAACACCTTAAAACTCAAAAGTTAAGCATGAATTTAAAGTGCTATAGAGCTCCAGATATCAACACAACCCAGTTTGTTTGCTCAGCCATGTTGGCAGGAAAAGCTTCTGAAAAATGAAGACACCATAGTGACAGAGTGAATATATATGTGGCCCCTATAGCGCCCCCTGGTGTTTATCGCAAGTATGGAAACAGCCAGAGCAGACATTTTTCCTGTCCTGACATCTTGAACTTTCCGATAAACTTCCCATTTGTTACTCCGGAGTATGCTCAGAAACCTGAAGTGATGATTGCACAGAGGGGATCCCTTCCCTGTGGATTCTTGTTGCTCCATCTTCTACTCTCGCTTTGAGCCTGTTTTATGGCTTTGATCCAACTCTTCCGTCTCTTGGGATCTTGGTGATCTGGTAAAATGTTTTCCCATTTTTCTTCGACTGCTTTGTCATCCTGGAGCACGCAACTATCCAACACCTTCACTTTTTTTATATACAATATGGATTTTAGCAACACAGCCTCCTGCTAAAATGGCGTTGTTTTGATTCCGACTATTGTCTGTTGGGATTGCGTGACATCGGCTGCTGAAGCACTATGGGATTATTTATTCTGAATGCGAGCAAACAATGTTACAAAAACCCTTAAATTTAGATTTAAAAAGTTAGATTATATTAGTATCAGTGTGTCACTGCAGTTCAGTAAAAAAAAACCCACAATATTCAAATTTTGTGTGTCTGTATTTGTTGAGAAATGTTTACAACTTGTTAAGCTGAAAAACAAAAAATAACCCACTGGGTTGACTGGGAAAAAAGTAAGTGAAGTGATACTAGATTTTCTTTTGTAGGCAGTTAGCAGCTGCAGTGAGAGCAGGACAGACAGGAGCAGGAGAGCGATGATAAGGTAAAGGAAGATAAGTGAGTGTATTTATAGAGGTTTTAGGTGACGCGGTGTCAAAAAGAGTGAACTGACAGAGAATAGCGATGCACTGAAGAGGTTTACATCGATAAACAGCTGTCTTAGTATAAACTTTATTTATTCAAGTAGGAACAACAGCAATTCAAAAGACATTATGGTCTTTTTGTTTTCCTATGACAGTGTTTTGAGGTATTTTTAAGGGGTTTGCTGAGAAACGCTGATTTGTATTCATGTTTGAAAATGGCTACATAACCTTGGAACCATGAAACATATGGTGTTTCCCAGATGCGACTGTTAAAATATATAAGCCTGTTTTTATTGATGAACATTTTTTTTATTTTTTTATTGTCAGCAATTTGAAAAGAATCAAAATTTTTAGTCCTCAGAGTTGTGGAAAAAAAATCTGTAAATCTCTTAACAGGCCCAATTTTAATTTTCTTTGTCTGAGTTTTTGTACTTTTCTGTATTTTAATTTACTTAAAATCTTAATTGGTTTTTCAAAATAGGTGCCACTTAATCCTGTAATTGACAAGTGACTAGTAAACTAATTGTTTCAGCTCTAGAATTTAGTAAATTGTGAGAGAAAATCAACAATGTCTTGCTTTCAGGTGCACAGAATAAAAAATAATAAATATGTTTAGAAGTAAAAGACTTCACACAAGCATTTGAACACCAATTTGAGAAAAGTTGTCACAGTTCGTTTTTTTTTTTGCTGAGGTTTAGACAATAATCTTTAGGGTAGGCAAAACTTGAATGCTCAGCTTACAAGATAGTTGTTTGTGAACTGCCTGTGTTCTTTTAAACCTCTTTTCTTCCTCTACAGCAGTTACCAGTGATCACGTCAAACACAATAGTGCGCTGTCGCTCCTGTCGCACCTACATCAACCCCTTCGTCACCTTTCTGGACCAGCGCAGGTGGAAGTGTAACCTCTGTTACCGCGTCAACGATGGTAAGAATCCAGCCTAGTCTTACGCTCTCTTATTTTCAATCCTCCAATTGTATATTTTTATTTAATTTTTACAATCACTCTTATATAATTTTGCTGATGCTTGACACTTTTAATTATTTCTTCACAAAGTTCCAGATGAGTTTATGTACAACCCGGTTACCAGGTCATACGGCGAGCCTCACAAGAGACCAGAGGTTCAAAACGCCACCGTGGAGTTCATCGCTTCCTCAGACTACATGGTAAAATGCCTCTTCTTGCAGAAATGTGATGCATTATCGTATAAAAGTTAGTATACTTTGTGTAGTGGGAATGTTTGTCCACTAGAGGGCAGCCTTATCTCTTTAAACTTTAACAGCTTTATTCATCACAAAAATAACCTTGCATATATCTGAATTAAGATTTATCCAATAAATCTAATTAAGAAAATGCATTTTCACACCAACTCCCTTACTTTTTAGACATATACATGTTCACTACATCCTCACTTCTGTGCTTGTTTTTATTTGTTTATGTGTTTCGTTGTTTTTCAGTTGCGACCACCTCAGCCGGCCGTTTACCTGTTTGTCCTCGATGTGTCTCACAACGCAGTGGAAGCAGGCTACCTGAAGTACTTCTGTGAATCCCTTCTCAACAATCTGGACAAGTGAGTGCTGATGGGATGAGACAACCATGAGACAGCCTAACCCTAACCCACAATTATAAAGTGGAAATAGAAAAAAACAAATGCAAAAACACGTTTACATAGATATGATTTTTCTGTAGGCAGAGAAAAGGTACATAGACAAAGTACTGTGAGGCAGGATGTAAATTAAAAGGTGTAAATTAATGGTGAGCAGTTGTGATATAACAATATGTAAATACCGTATTACTGTTCTGGTGGATATGTCTTTCAGACACTATAGGGCAGACTTACTGCGTTCCGCATCCACATGGAGTTGATTCGCATTTCCGTGTGTACGTTCATGCCATTTATGTTCATACGTAAAACAAGGGTATTCTTTGAGCGCTGAGGTTGACACCATGCGACTTCCTCACATACTCTCAAGTAAGTTTCCATGATTTTGACTGAAAAAAAAAGGCACCGTCACCAAATGGATTGGAAAGTGTCGCAGTCACACGGACTATGATGAAATTTACGTCACACAATCTTTAGTGGATTTCTGGGCACATGCGAAAACAGAAAGTATGACCCAGGTTAAATGTTTTCTAGTATAAATTTCTGCATTAATTGGATCAAGTAAGATGTTATGAACAGCTGTCTCAGCAGTTTCTCCCCAACATTTTTGTGTGTAAGGTTGCCCGGGGATACGCGCACAAGAGTGGGCTTCCTCACTTTCGACAGCACCATCCACTTCTACAACCTGCAGGAGGGACTGTCGCAGCCTCAGATGCTGGTGGTGTCTGACATCGATGGTATGTCTGCTAACGGGATGTAACTTCTGACATGTGCTTATGGGTCTTTAAAGGAAACTAAGCAATAGATTTTGGTGACGTTTTGGTGATGTTGCAGCTTAATATCTTGCACCTCACACTTCCCCGCCAAGTGTGTTGGAGAACCTATGTAGCCTTCAATTGTCCACTGTGGGCTACTGTAAACCATTGTGGTCCAAAATGGCGACTGACCCTGCTAAAAGTCTCATTCTGGGGTAATGAAAACCAACAATTAACACAAACAAGTGATTGTACACCTGTGAAGAAATGTGAAAAATGAATTGTAACTATTTTATCCTCAATTTTTGCCAAATTAAAATAGTTTCACCTATATTTTCACACACTGGACCTTTAAATATGGTAATTAAAATTACACTGATTTAACAGTTTTTAAGTTTATGAATTCATCTCATTGTTTTAACAACATTTTAGGTTTTCTTTAAAAGACATAGTGAAAACAGTTTAGAAAATGTATAAAAAATTATAGTTTTAAATAAAATATTGTTTTTCTAGAAGGTTGCCTGTGATGTTTAATTACATCCTGACTTATAAAGTAATTTAAAAAATTTGCAGTCAAGGTTTTCTGCTTTGTTTTTTCACTTTTCCTTTTTGCAGATGTCTTCATACCGTCTCATGACAGTTTGATGGTGAACCTGAAAGAAAGCAAGGAGGTATATAAAGATTTAGTCATATACTATATAATAATTTTTTTTGTTCCTCTCTTGTTCCCACCAGTTCTTTTTCTCTCCTACATTCTTCTTTAATTAGTATTTATTCATTTATTGTTGCCTATTTTCTGCCATATAGAACATGAAAGCAAGTCGCAACCCCCCCTTTTTCTATGCATTTGCAAAAATGCGGCTACTTCCTGTTACCACCTGTGTTTTAGGACAGTTGTGGGTGCCACCTGTCATGAAACAAAACATGAAACCCTAACCTTAAACTCTAATTTATTTTATAAGAATAACTACAAAAAATAAATAACATCACTTTATTTATAATCCCCGAAACTGCCGTCAGTCATTTGACAGGAAGTAGCCTGTTTCAATGGAAGTAGCTACACTTCGAATGGGTTTCTGGTTCGTAAATTTTTTTTCTTTAAAATTACCTTCCAGTTAAGGTTTCCAGTTGGACAAATGTTCAACTGGTGTTTGAGCATTTCTTGTCTTCCACCTCCTTCCCTCCTCCTGCTCTTCTTCTTTCTGCCATGTGTCCATCATTTCTTTCTGCTGCTCCCTTCATTTAAATGCCTCTACTCAGTACATTCAAATTTTTTTCAGTTAAAAAAAATAAAGCTAAAATTTACATTTTCTCCTCCACCCCTCCTCACTTATCTCGTCCAGCTGGTGAAGGACCTGCTGACCTCACTGCCGGCCATGTTCTGTCAGACCAGGGAATCTCACAGCGCCCTGGGCCCAGCGTTACAGGCCGCAGTTAAGCTCATGTCATCCACCGGGGGTCGTGTCTCAGTTTTCCAGACCCAGCTGCCCACGCTGGGTGCTGGTCTGCTGCAGTCAAGAGAAGACCCCAACCAGCGCTCCACCACCAAGGTATGAAGCGACTGAGAAAATGGTCTCTGCCTTTTGATTCTGGTTTTAATATTATTTTTTCTTAAAGGTGGCAGCTAAGGCTGCATGTAAAATATAGATTTTCCCTATCGTATTAATATTCATTTGAAAGATCTGACATCAATTCGTAAAATCCCTAGATTGACAGATTTTAACATGTGAAAATGTGAAATGAACGCAATAGTTTTGCTTGAATGCAGTTTTTAGCTCCTGTGGACAGCTAAGCTAACAGCTGAGTCCACAAATTAGCTTGTTACTTTGTCAGCTGTATGTTGTAGAAGCTGAAATACTTTTCATTTGATTTGGTGTCGTGATTGTCGGCTCAAGAGGACATTTTAGTTTGTTAATGTTCTCCATTGTCACAGCAAAACAACATAACATCACTTATGTGATGGGCATTGATGCAGGCCAAGCTGCACTTACAGCACCCTCTGCTGGACAACTTGGAAATTAGTCCAAATCATAGTTAGGCAAAACTAGTACGGAAACTTAAATGAATGTACTATATTCAATCTACTCAAAACAGAAATGAAAGGGAATCAGGACTCCCAGCTCTAAAACTAAATTGGAACCACAATGTTTTTAATTTATTATTTTCCTGAGCCAGTAGAGACACTGATGTAACATTTTTGTCCCCCTCCCTTTTAATGACTCCACAAGCCAAAACCATATGACAGACGAAATTTAGCTCGAGGATTTCTCTTTCACTCTGTGTGGATTTATATTTATTGTCAGAGTATTTTTAGGACTTCCATATTTACCTTCCTACCACAACTCACTCTCATTATCAGCGTCACCGTCACAAGTGGGTCTCACATTTCAGTTTAGAGACAGAGGAAACACGCTGCTTTCTATTTTGTCAAAATGGAAAATCTGCCAAGAAGTTACTGCTTTAGCGTCCAAAAGCCATTAATTAAAAAAAGTATTAACAGATGTGCTCACATTCTCAGGGAAAGTCATTATTATTTCTTCCTTAAATTTTGTTTTTTGCTGAAGGATTTTGGAGCCCAAACCAAATAATTTAGGTGAAAGTACAAATTCAGCAGTATTCAAGGGACATTTCTGCATCATTTGACCAATTATATAATAATATTTCTCATATTTAATTAATGAACATGTCACTGTTGATTTCTTCTCCTTCCGAGACCACACACTATCTTATAAAATCATGTTTCTTTGCAGGGAGTTCAACACCTCGGCCCTGCTACAGACTTCTATAAAAAACTGGCACTGGACTGCTCAGGACAGCAGATCGGAGTGGATCTTTTCCTGCTCAGCTCCCAGTACGCCGACCTTGCCTCACTAGGTAATAATTTGTTTTTTCAGTGCTGACTTATTTACAGATTTAAACCATCACTGTGGACTTATAAGGTGCTCTTTAGCAAGTGAAAACAATCTCTGTACAGAAGAGCGTTTTAGCTCCATATCGGGAGCACAAGTGAAACCTGATGGAAACAGGAAGCAGCTTTTCTCTTCTGCAGTCGTTTGCTTAGTTTTATGAATTAGAAATAATAGTAATCTTTTATCATACAGTTGGCAAAGTGGAATTGAAATTGAAAGCAAGTGTTAATGGACCTCTTTGTTTAAAGCTGATGATCATGTTGCAGCTGATATGATTCAGTCTAGAGTAGTGTGTGGTCACTGGTTTTTCATCTCTCTCTGTCCATATTAAAAATTCTGCCCCAGAATTTTAAATTTTTTAAACCAAACCATAAAAAAAATGTCTGCATTTCCAATTTTCTACAGTCATGTCTAAAGTCCATGGCGGTGGCGGGGTCTGTGGCTTATGCTGCTGTTAAATTTAGGGAATTTTAGAAATATGAACTTATATCAGTTTAATAGTAACACACCATGGGCAAAATTGTTTCACAAAAATGTAGTGAACAACATTTAAGGTCTGCCTCTCCAATCTGCATTTTGTGTCTGCATTGCAGTGCACTTATATGGTTTAAATAAAATAATGTATAAACTAAAGGTTAAAGGTTGTATTTTAACCTTGCTTTAGTGCATTTATCAAGTTTTTGAGAGCAGAAACTTCCATAAATAAGTATTAATTGGTCAATTAATCAGTCTTCCATCAATATGAATAAAGTTCAGTACATCTTCAACATTTAGAGGGAGCTAGCTATGAACTTTAAGTCACTTTGGGTTTGTTTGGTTGATTTGGTTTCACTAGTGTGATAACACAGTAGGTTTGTTTGTTATTCACTTGTTTGTTTGAAAATGTTTGAGAACCTTTTGTACTCTTCTCAACACCAACTTCTCTTCTTCTCCTGCTCCTGTTCTCCATGCTCTCCAGCTTGTATCTCTAAGTATTCAGCAGGCAGCATCTTCTACTACCCCTCCTTTCATTACATCTACAACCCTGCACAGCTGGAGAAGTTCCAAAACGATCTCGAGCGCTACCTCACCAGGAAGATAGGCTTTGAGGCCGTTATGAGAATACGTTGCACTAAAGGTATAACTGGATTCGATGTTGCTCGCTCTGACCCTCGGGATATTTTGTCCCACACCACGAATCACGATGTTATTTCCTGTGTCACTACAGAGAAGTGGGTTGCCCCAGGGTCTAACCATGGTCCATGCCTGTTTTAAATTGTACACCAGTAATCTAACTCTTCCAAATCAGCAATGTAACATCTGTTATTATGCAGATGAGACAGTTTTACACACCTCAGGCTCAAACTGTGACTGATAAATCATAATTTTAAATGCAGAAAAAGCCCAGTTCATGGTTTTGTCCAAGTCCATCAGTGACCTACAACATTCAGCTTTATAATACAAAATTTACCTGTAATACACTCACTTGACAATATCCTCCATCTATAAAACTAACATACAGTCAATTTGTATTGTCCATATTCGACTATGGAGACATTTTATACTGACATTAACTTTTGTGTGCACTACATTTTATCACAAATGATAAATATCAATTTAAAAACATCTCTCATAATTGCCCAGTAGGATTCTGTTTTTATTGTTTTTTTTTTTTATAGTTAACATTGTTTCATACCCTCTATTTTATGACCAAAGCGCTGTGATGTACAGTGCTTTGGTCAATAAATTTGGACTGGACTTTGGAAACTCTTTCCAGCCAAGACAAAATATGCATCTCATGCTGTTCATTTACAGTATAAAGCCATAACTCTAAAACGTACAAACAATCTCACATTTATCTCATTCAGTTTGATTTTTACAGCACAAGATTGAGTATTTTTTTTAAACCTAATTGTAAAGTTATTATGTGAAGTATTGTCTTATTCTTGGAACTGTTTTTTAAAAAAAAAAAAATCTGTTATTGTTTGTGCTTTACAATCAGTCTTTGTTTCCAGCTAAAAGAGGCCCTGCTCTCAATGAGACTTCTGACTCAATAAACATGAGTTAAATTAATTGTGACTGTCATCTCCTGTGCTTACTCACAGGTTTATCCATCCACACATTCCACGGCAACTTCTTTGTGCGCTCTACTGACCTGCTGTCCCTGGCCAATGTCAACCCAGACTCTGCCTTCGCCGTCCAGATGTCCATCGAAGACTCTCTGGCAGACTCGTCTCTGGCCTGTTTCCAGGCCGCGCTGCTCTACACCTCCAGTAAAGGTACTCACATTTAGCACAGCATTTGTGCCCTACCTCAGTCACTTATGTGGTCTCTTTTTATTTATTTTGGCTGTCGTAAATCTCTTAAATTACCTTTCTCTGACTTAAAATAGGAAAGCGACGTATCCGAGTTCACACACTGTGTCTGCCGGTGGTCAACCAGCTGACTGATGTGTACGCTGGAGCTGATGTTCAAGCTGTCACTTGTCTACTTGCCAACATGGGTGAGTCTCTCAGGCTGTTTTCACTTTATCAGACAAAACTAAATAAAGCTTTTGTGGTTGATGTGACTCAAATTTGAGCCCACACAGTGCTGAAAAAAGATTTTTTTTCAGTGAAATATGACATTAAAGAACAATTACTGTAAAATATATATTTTTATATACTGTATAAAAAGAATACATATTCTAAAAATTTAAATGTGGTTAAAAAACAAACTGGTGATGTGCATTTTTTACATCACTGCTAAATTATTTGAAAATAAGGCTTTAATTATTCAGGCAGCTGTTAGTTTCCATTCTTTTCCATACAAAGGTGTCTGTAAACTTCAGTTAATGTGTTCATAGATATGATTAAAAGTACTGTATGTAAAAAAAAAAATTGTAATTTAAACTCTTCTTGATGGTTTAAAAATTGTTAAATAACCATTTCATTCTGTCTTTTCTCGATTCTAACCCTAGCCATCGACCGGTCGATATCGTCCAGCCTCTCTGACGCTCGAGACGCTCTAGTGAACGCAGTGGTGGATTTGGTGACGTCCTACAAGAGCAGCGTGTCGAACCTGCAGCAGTCTGGCCTCGTCGTCCCCTCCTCCATGCGCCTCTTCCCTCTCTACATCCTCGCTCTGCTCAAACAGGTGAGTCCACTTCACTTAATTCAAGACACATTCATTTTGGGGCAAGTTTGGGGCATGCCTGTGGCCAAGAGGAAAGGAATCGGGCTTGTAACAGGACGGGTGGCTTTTCAAATCCCGGGAGAGGCCTGTCAGCAAGGCACACAATCCGATATTGTGTGTTCACTACTGATGTGTATAAAGGATGGGCTAAATGCAGAGGTCAGAATTCCCTCTCGTTAATTGGTGTGAGTGCAAAAATAACGAGTTCTAATTCTAAGTCGGAAAGTGAAATTTCATGGGTTCCTAGTTGGATCTTTGAACTGGAACATGCCCTCAAGTTTGATTTTCAACTCAACAAGCAACCTTACAAACTTACAAGATTCCAAGATGTCTCCGCATAGTGTATAGCATTAACAAGATAACAAGATATATTAGTACATTAGTCCATGTTTTTTCCCCTGACCTCTCAACTGGTATGCAGTCAAATCAGAAGTGATGTCACTCCCAGTTCCTACTTCTGATATACTGTAAATATAATGCACCATAACTCACGCAGGCTATAGACAGACACACATACAACATTTACAGACACACATAAAAATATAAATGTGCTTAAACACACATGAATAGGTCTGTATAAATGTGTTACACCTCCATAAAATGCTATTGCATCATTGGCAAACACACATTAAAAAAGGCTGAGTTTATAGTCACTGAGTCAATGGGTGTATTCATCCACTCTGGACTGTTCCATTCATACATACATGGTGTGTCCACATTCACACCCTTTACATCATCTGAGACAAATACACCAACAGGTCACATGAGTGCAAACTCCAAACCATAACACTGTCCATAACAGCAAAAACAAATGAATAAAAGACAATACAGTAATTATGATTTCACCTTTCTTGTGTTTTGATGCAGCCTCATGTTTAATCCACATTTTATAGAATAAGGAAATTAGTATCTGTATCAGTTAGATTCTTCAAATAAAACCTTAGTTTTGTTCTAGGTAGGGCTATAATTAATGATTACTTTTATAATCATTTTATCTGACAATTATTTCAAGAAATGTTAGAAAAATGTTAATCAGTGTTTACCAGACTTCAAAATAAACTTTAAAATTAAATGGCTTTCATGAGTTCTTTGTTATATGGTGCAAAGTAAACCAGAAAATATTCATATGCACATGTTGTAATTATTACAAACAACACTCAAACTGAGTAATTATCAAAATAGTTGGTGATTAATTTAGTAATTGAGTTATAATGCATTTGTTGTTGCAGCAGTTTCAGCAGTTTGAAAAAGGAATATAATGAGTACATTTAATTCAACTTTTTATTCACAAAGCCCAAAATCATAGAATAGCCTCACATAGCTTTGTGGTTTGCAAACCAAAGTATTTAAAAAGTTAAAATAAATCAAATAAATGAATGTATAATTAATTTTTTTTAATGATTTGCTGTTGAACACCTGTATTTTCCTTTTTTTCCCCACAGAAAGCACTGCGAACAGGAACCAGCACACGTCTGGACGAGCGCGTCTTCGCCATGTGTGAGTTCAAAACGCAGCCACTGCAGCAGCTGATGCGAATGGTTTATCCTGATCTGTACAGACTGGACAACATGTCTGACCAGGTAACGTGAAGGATTATTGAACAGCAAGACAGAAATACTCCAGTACAAACACCTAATTTTACAGTTAATACATGGTTATATTCCATTAAGCATTTTGGGCCGTGGTCACAGTTAAGTTGAAGTTGAATTAAATGTACTCAGCTTATCTTACTAAGCTATCAAAGAGTTATTTAATAAAACATTTGTCTCTTTCTTCCTTTTGTTTGGTCTATTTTGACCTTTCTCTAAAGTTTTTAAATCTTGTTGCTTCATCACATTAAGCTTCTGAACAAATATTGCTGAGACTCTTGAGTGCATGAGAGCTAGTGACGGTAATGCAGGGATCTACAGTGTGTTGAGCTTAGAAAAGCAGCTTCAAGATGCATTCAAGGAACCTTGTAAATTCTATCACTTCTGGAGTAATAGATGCACCACACATTTGGCTGTCATCTGAGTAAAAAGATTTCTTTAAAATTTTTTTATTTGATTTGTACCTTTTTAATATAATTATGAATAGTCATGAAAGACTTTTGTAATAATTGAGTGGAATTTGAATGTGGCCGAAAGGTTCCTGTCCATTGTATTTACACGTTGACCACTAGGTGGTGTGCTACACTATTTCACAAAATTTAACGATCATTTTTTTTCTCTTAATATAAAAGCAGTTAAATTTAGGGCTGCAAATAACGATTGATTTTATAATTGATTAATCCATCAATTATATTCTTAAAATTAATTGAGTACTTGTTTTGTCCTGGAAATGATGATGTTCTAAAATGGTCTTGTTTTGTCCAAAGACCCAAATTAATCAGTTTTAATGATTTCTTTGTTATATGTAGCAAAGACACCAGAAAAGATTCCCATTTAAGAAGCTTAAAAATCTGAAAACTTGCCTTAATTATTTAAAAAGACACTCAAAAAAATTAATCGCTACAATATTTCACAAAATGAAAAAAAAGAAAATTCATAATAAATTAATTTGTCACTTATTTTCTCAATTAACTGAGTACTTGTTTCGAAAATGAATGATTTCTTTGCTATATGGAGCAAAGAAACCAGAAGATATTCACATTTAAGAAGCTTAAAAATCAGAAACCTTGCCTTATTTATTTAAATTATTTGGATTAATCCATTCTCACAATAGTTGACGATTAATAATTAAGCGTTACATTCCTAGTTTAATTATGCCGATAACAAGAAGCACTGGAGGAGATTAAATGGGGTGTAAACGATAAAAGACTCTGATGTCATCATATTTAATTTAATTTATGTTTGTATCAGACCGTTTTTTTTCCCTCTTGATGTGTGAAGTAACTAACCTGAGGAATCTGTTGCACCGGTCTTATGCGGTCCACAGGGGGCGCTTCATCTGAACGACACAGTGGTACCACAGCCTCCTCTGCTCCACCTGGCATCAGAGAGGCTGAGCAGAGACGGAGCTTTTCTCATGGACTGTGGCAACGTAAGCTTTTGGTTTTATTCATAACAAAACGTGAATGACCTTATTTTTCTGCACTTGTGTGAGTAAATCAGTGTCATGTTGGCTTCATAGAGGGAGAGTTTGCGTAAGAGCTTGTGTTTCCAATTGTTGCCTCATTCTGAGCCTCACTGTAGCAACATCACCAGCCCAGTTTCAGATGAACTTTACTGCCACCTAATTTAATTTATTTCCATCCCAGTCAGTAAAATACAGTGGAAACTGAATCATATGAGGTTTTTAGAAGGAAAAAATTTAGTTGATTCAGTAAATATATTGATTTAGTACCATGGAGCCATATTTTTATCAACTTAACCGAAACAATCCATCCAGTTCACCCACACTTTTGTCTTGATTAACTATCAGCAGATAATGTTATTACCCCATATTGTTTGGTCTTAAATGTCATTTAATCAGTTTACAGATCAACAGATTAAATATTCCTTTTGTTTGTCCAATCAGTTGGTAATTGTAAGCTACTATAAAATCTTTACTATACAAAAAGATTATGCTTGAAATACAATAAACAACTTAGTTTTAGGAAAATAAACAATAACAACTAAAAAGTGTTAAGCAGCAGCTGATTTTAACCACAATTTTTAGACATTTAGTCATCTTTAAGTGGGAATTATTGGGTTATTGGGTTCCAGTTTCCCAAATATGAGGATTGGACACTAAACTGAATCTTTTTTTTGTATTTTTTTTTTTTTTTTGACCGTTGTTTGACTGCTGTTACTTGTTTTATAGATTTCCTCTATAAAACAGTATGTAGCCTCAGTTGCTCACTCGGTTACGAGCAAGTTGATAATCGCTTGAGATTTAAAGTGATTTTAGTGTGCGATGCGAAAACCCCATGTCTCTCTGTCTGCAGGTGTTTTATCTGTGGGTCGGCAAATGCTGCAACGACATGTTCATACGAGACGTTCTGGGCTGCGACAGCTACGCTTCAATACCCGCCAACATGGTCAGTGACCCAAACTTAGATAAAATGTTATTGTGAACAGTTTTCCTTTTCAATTTTCTTTATCTTTTGAAAAGTTAACGAAAATTACGCTTTTCATTCATGTCATGACTTTGTAGAGATTAAGTTTCACTTGTAAAGTTGAATGATGTTCATCAGAAAAACCTCTGCCCAGTTTCTGCGTGAATGATGCACTGCAGCATTGTTCCTGTTAAAATGAGTCACAGTTGAAAAAAAAAGAAAAAAGATAACTCTCAGCAGAACAGATTTGCAGGTGTGGCTTTTATTTTGAAACAATCCCTGCATCTGCCTAGAAATCTCTGTAATCGCCTCACTGTGGATGTGAACAAACACTGTCAGCACTTGTTTCAATGCTTTTTATTTTATTTTTCTAAATAAAAGGTCACTACATCCAACTAAACCCAACATTACAGACCAGTGTTTTTCTGGATGACTGTGTTTGTTTACATGTTAAAAACACAGCAGAGACAACGATAAAAACAACAAAAGAACAAATTGTCATTGAAAAGGTTGACTGGAAAACATTACACTATGTGGCATCTTATTCTCTATTTTGATAAAGTTGAAACAGAATTCTCACTCTTTTGTTTCAGTCTCTTACTCTATATATTTATTTATCTAACTGTTGTATCTTATTGTACAACATTGTCAAGGTATTTAAAATAGTTTGAGCTCAATAGACAACAAATGTGGACCACACATGTATAATCACTCCATCTGTGTGTGACATAAAGTGATGTTCTAATAAAACAAAACAATAAATATTAATAATGATAATTTTCTGCCTCTCTCTCCTTTTTCCTCTGTGAATCCCAGAGTCACATTCCCGAGCTGGAGACTCCTCTGTCCGAGAGAGTGCGAGCTTTCCTCGACTGGCTGCAGGACAACAGAGCGTTCAGCTCCACAATCCACATCGTCAAGTAAGAACATAATAATAAACAGCAAAAAAAAGGGAAATCTAAGTAAAAAAAAAAAAGACCAAATTATTCCAAATCCAGGCAGTTGTTTACTCGATGGAGTCAAAATGTTTATTTTCTAGCGCTAAATCATTAAAATACACCTTCATGAGGGTGTGAATATCTAATTACTGCCTGGTTCTTTTGTTATTCACATATACACATATATAGATACCAGCCATGCTCCATAATGAGTCATAGTAACAGTTATTATTTCATCTATTATTATAGGTCGGTGGATTAATAAGCCCAAAAGACTAATCACTCCTTTTATTACAAATTACGCATTTTTGTTCTCAGAAACTCGATACATTATATTATATATATTTTATATTTAAGTATTATTTTTATTAAAAATATAATTTATATTTATATATATTTTTGGGGGGTAAACGAGTCCCAAAATTAAAAAAAAATCTCAAAAAACACCACCCTTGGGTTTTTTTTGTGTATATGACCAATAAACACCTTGTACACTGTTTGTACACAGCACACAATTGTCCTCTTCTTCATTTTCAGTGTATTTCAATTCAATTCAATTAAATTCAATTCAATTTTATTTGTATAGCGCCAAATCACAACATACATTATCTCAAGGCACTGTACATAATAAGGCCAAAACCTTTACAATATTACAGAGAGAAAAGAAACCCAACAGTTCACACAATGAGCAAGCACTAGGCATCAGTGGAGAGAAAAAACTCCCTTTTAACAGGAAGAAATCTCTGACAGAA
>JAFBJR010000552.1:194291-437663 GCA_016785285.1 Brachirus orientalis
ATAGAACTACAGTGTCATTTATACAAGCAGCAGCAAACATTATTGATAAGAAATTATACTGATGAACTTTAATCGGAGCATAGTAGCAATGACAGCAGTATTATTGTTACTGATAATAATAATAATAACATCATCCAAACTGGATCTGGATCCTGCAGCCTGCAAGATGAGGACAGAGGGAGAGACATAGACTTGGGAAGGGAGAAAAAAAAAGGTTAATGACATATAATTAAGTCACATTCATACCCTGAGTGTGAGAGAGTGTGAGTGTGAGTGCACCACAGGAAATCCCCCAGCAGTCTAGGTCTATAGCAGCATTTCTGTAGCAGCACCACATTCAGGCCTGGAATATGTACTACTTTAGAGTCAATATATATTTTTTTATAATTGAAAAATAAGACATTTGAGAACATCATCATTATGAGGTTGAACAAACACTGGTCAATATTTTTCTTAATATTTTTCTGACATTTTATGACCTAAATTATTACTAGAGAAATCAATACATTTATCAACAGATGAATTGATTGTGAAAATAATCAATGATTTTTTTTTTTTCATTATCAATGATTTTGTTCCATCTGTTGCTATGATTGATTGCAGCCCTAATGCCATGCTTATGGAAAATATATTAAGATAAAAAGATTGTTTCAGTGTGGATAAGGCCAGAGGGAGCGTTTGTGTGTATACAGTGCCAGAGCCTGGGCGGGCGGGTACCAGAAGCATTTATCCTATCAGACGTCTTGGTTTTTCTGACCATTAACTTTTTTCTTCATCCGAAACTATTTATGGAAATGTAGTCAGCTGTTTTATTGGGGGGTGGTGACAGGAAATGAAATAGAGGACGAGTCCTGGGTAGATTTTTTTTGTACCGGCTAGGTTACAGATGTATCATCCAGGTTATCCAGAATAAGATGTTACACAGTGCTGTTAAATAGTGATTTCTGTAGCGCCAATACTTTGTCTGGTAGAGCTGGTGCCTCCTGAGGCTGCAGTGACCTGTGACCTATTTTCATGCACATCTGTTTGATCAAATAAAATACTGAAAAAAAAAAAAAAAAAAAAAAAAATCAAAATAAAAAGGGGAAACTGATTTCTCTCGCCCAGTAACAATAACAGGGTGTGACCGGTTTCTTGTGTGCAGTGGAGATGGACCTGGAGCTCAACAGGAAACGGTTTCCAGTGCAAAAAAACATAGTAAACAGTGAGGTCACTGATTTGACGGTGGTGGTAAAAGCTTCCACAGGGAATGTATTGTTTCTGTTTCCTCTCTTTCTCTGCTTGTCTTTGTGACACAGCATTGTTGCTCAACCACATGTTTACACCCCAGTGTTGTTGTGGAGGAGAGCAAATGAACTGAGTGGCTTTAGAGCAGAACTGTGTAGGATTTTTATCCTAATTTAACAGCTTCAGAGATCATTGTGATGGTTAAATGTCTTGTTGCGGGGAGGCCTTGTAAAATCAGGGCTGTCAACCCGGTCTCCTCAGGATCGAGAGGTTTCGTGAAGTCTCTGGTCTTGTTAAAAACACAAATTGCATTATTTCGGACGTGCATCATGGCCAAGCTGTCGAAAAGAAACAGAGAATACCCTTGACAGACGAAGCGAGGAAGAGGAAACGACTGTCTGATATAGTGAGGGGTCACACGCAAAATTTTTGAATGGCAAGAATTGGTAGCATGAAAAACATGGACATGGCTCCACGGCTTGTGTTCAGCGGCTGCACATGTCGGGGACAGGAGAAGGGAGGGGAGCAGGAGTCAGCAGTGAGTTTTTACAACAGTGAGGATAAAGAGGTAGACAGTGGATGGATGGATGTTTACGGTGGTGTCATAAAAAAAAACGTGTCCACATTTCAGTTCCACTTTAACACTTAAAGGTTATATTTGTAAAATCATTCTTCGATCAGTCAGTTCAAAGTAAAGTGAAACAGCAGCAGAGAATTAACACATGATGAAAGGAGGCAACCATAATAAACTGTAAAACATTATATATGTTAAATATACGGCATGTCTTCTCCACTTTATCTGTTAGTGCCTCTACTGCAGAACCTCGTTTTTTTTCTTCTCCTCCATGTTAAGATGTTTTTTGAGAAAGTGTCACTGGGGCTTTTCGGTACTTCCAACCCACAGCTGCAGCTCGCTGCCAGTAACCCCGGTTTACAAGTGCTACAAACTGCATTATTGGACGGAAACCGGACGGTGGTGACCAAACAGACCAAAACATAAACAAAGTTTGTGGCCTAAGGAAGAGAAGTGTGAATAAACTGTAATCACTGAGGCCACTACTGGAATGATCGTGGTCATTTTATGACTTAATTTAATAAATTCGTACCCAAAGAATTTTTAATTTGTAGCTCATTCCGACTTTCCACCATTGGCTCCCAGTGCAGTAGAGAATCTGTGTGCTTGCAATTGTCCTACTGTTGTGCTTCGACCTTACCTCCCTGCCCTACACTCCTTTGTGGTTCGTCAAATCAACTGGCCTTGGTGTTAGGTCTTTGCGGTAGCAGTTCCCAAATTGTGGAAAGAGTTGCATTTGCCTCATCACTTCCTGTTTTAAAACACATCTATTCATTTTGTCCTTCAACACAGTGCGAGTTTTGCTGTGTTTTTGTTTCACTCTTTGAATGTGAGACAGACTCTGTTAGTCTGTCATGTTTTAAAGTATTTTTCTACAGCAGAAATGTGTTGTTTACAGATTCCAAAGTCTAAACGGAAGCTTAGAGGGGACAGAGCTTTTTCTGTTGCTGCGCCTAGATTGTGGAACGATCTTCCTTTACATATTAGACAGGCCCCTTCTCTGTCTGTTTTTAAAAAGCATCTTAAGACCCATTTTTACTCTTTGGCTTTCAACCCAGTATGAGGCATTGATTTTACCTGTTTTTATTGGTTTTATGTTTGTTTTTGTATATATACATAGGTGTGTGTGAGTGTGAGAGAGAGAGTATGTGTGAGTATATATATATTATGCATATGTATGCAGTGTGTATGTAGGTATGTATTCTTATGCATGTTTGTGCATATGTATGTGTATATAGCCCATTTCATCTGCTGCACGGATGTACTGTATATGTGTGTACATATGTACAATCAACAGTATCCAAAAGTGTAGTAAAAAAAGGCAACTGACTTAGTTGAATTTCTTGAATTTCTTTCAAGAAATTCAACTAAGTCCAGTTGCCTTTTTTTACTACACTTTTGGATACCATAACCTGGATGACTGAGAATCTTCACAGATACAATTAACAGTGTTTTATGTTTTGTCTATCTCTTAGTATGTTTCAGTAGTTTATCTTATTCTTCTCTAATGTACAGCACTTTGCCTCAGCTGTTGTTGTTTTTAAAGTGCTTTATAAATAAAGTTGGATTGGATTGGATTAATTGTGCTTTATACATTCAAGAGACATTCACTAGAAATCAAATTTCAGATGTTTTTTGGTGTGTCCCCGTATCCTTCCCATGCACTCGAGCAAGTGGTTTTGAAAGGTTGAGTTTAGTTACGTAACTAGCACATTTGCCGTGCAATTAACCCTCCCCCAACAGCTACTCCTGGTCATGGGTGTGAACATTCAACCTGAAGAAGAAGAAGAAGAAGAAGAAGAAGAAGGAGAAGAAGAAGAAGAAGGAGAAGAAGAAGAAGAAGGAGAAGAAGAAGAAGAAGAAGGAGAAGAAGGAGAAGAAGGAGAAGAAGAAGCACTGCGGAGCAGTCAGCTGGTAGCTGGCCAATCACAAGGGACTCAGTGTTCTGGGGGGCGGGCATTAGCTCAGAAACAGAGCGCCTGTTCAGAGGCTGGCAGAGAGCAGCAATAATCTGGCTTAATCTGAAGAGACTAGGAGGTTTTTGACCATAAATGTTATTTAATGTATCTAAGTAGACATCAGTAATCTTGGTTTTTAGTTCAAAAAGGCCATTCTATGTGACCTTTAAATTGACTTTTTGTGTGTGTCTGTTTTTAGAGACGATGCGTCGGCCAAAGCCACTTTCTTCCAGCAGCTGGTGGAGGATCGTTCAGAGTCGGCTTCATCCTACCATGAATTCCTGCAGCAAGTCCAGCGTCAAATCTCCAAGTAGGCTCCTGTTGTTTCCGAGAGGAACGCCGACTACGTGAACCCCTTGGAGCGGAGAGAGGATGGACTTCAGCCTCGTAGAGTGAAAACTAGCGTTAGTGAAGGACGACCATCGCAGGGCAGTTTTAGCAAGGTGGGTCACCTCCCCTCCTTTCTTTAACTGTCCACTTAAAGCAACACTCAGTTGGTCTGTAATGGTTTGACCATCAGAAGGTGAGGAAGAAATAATTACAGGAATTAAAGAATTAATGAAGGAACAGGGATTTATCCTCATTTAACCATGACTCGTGAGAAAAAGAAGGCAGAAAGTCGAGCCAAGAAGATGCCACTTATTCTGTTTTTAGTTGAACTTGTTTTTGTGATACTCTTATGTAGCTAGTGTTGTCCTTTTTTGTCATATTTTTATAATTTATTCCCTTCCTCACTCCCGTTGTTTAGTTTCAAATACACTGGAGAACAAAAAAAGAGCATTCCTCTTGTTTTAACAGCACGTGATCTGAAATTCGCATGTCATTGATTATTTTTTTTGCTGCTAGTCTGAGAATAGAAGTCACAATTCAACAGACATTTTACAAAAACCTCAGTTTTCTCTGTGAACTGAATCATGTTGAGCTCACACTGTCAACAATCTTATTCCCTTTTTTTGTTGTTGTTTTTGTTGTTGTTTTTGTTTCCCGACGCTAACTCAAGTTGCTTTCCACTTTGTAACTATTGAAAAAGAATCTTTTATGTGCGATAATTTATGAACCAGCTTATTAAATAAAAAACAAAAACAAAAATCTGCTTGCTTTCATATGATGGTGCCATTGATGAGTAGATATTTATGGCTTTGAAAATAATTTTTTCTTATGTCTTTAGGGAAAAAGCTTCCCACATTTACTGTCGGTTTTTGTTTTTTCATACTTTTCATCCACAAACTCTCAATGACATCGGTTGTACTTTTCAGGATCTTATGAAGACTAAACTAATTTTTCAGCAACATGAGGCACAGCATCAAACATTTTTGACCATATAATAATGCGGTAACACCGGACGTGATGCAAATTTTTCCGCACGGCAAGTTTACATACAAAGTTAATGCTCGGGCAGGAATAGATGCAGTTCACTCGAGATGAAAATGTTCAAATGTGGGCAAAAAAATTTGTCTCATAGAATGACGGCAAAAACGAGACTAGACTAGTTTTAGGTCCGTGATGCAATGTCATGTCCTTATCCAGACACGGTTGGTTCACAATGGACATAAAACTTGTCATCTCTGTGTGCATACCTGGATTTTCTACAACACTAGAAGTTTTATCTACAGAGACCGTTTCATTTCCAATCAATTTTATTGACTTTGGTCAATTTTATTGACTTTGGTCAATTTTGGTCAATTTTATTGACCAAAGTGCTCTATAGCAATTTCCAATCAATTTTATTGACTTTGGTCAATTTTATTGACCAAAGTGCTCTATAGCAATTGGGAATTATTTAGATTTTGTCAAAATATTTGAATATTCTAAACTCCAGCACATGAGAGCTAGTGAAAGTAATGCAGCGATCAAAGTGTGATGAGAATGATGAGAATTACTTCTGCAAACAGAAATGACATAATATTTAGATGTCCACTCTTGGGTAAAAAAAAAAAAAAAAAAATACAAGACCTTCCAGGGAAACATTTCTGTTTCTGCATCTCTGATTCTTTCATCACATCTGCTAATATTACAACGCTGATCTGTCATTTGAGCTGAGAAAGAGTTCACTTGAGGTAACCCGTGAGGACGTTGTGTCGAGGGCCGGATAAAACTGATTTGTGGCCAAATTCAGCCCCAGGACCGTATGTTGCCCATGTGTGTATTAGTGTAACACAATGTAGGATTCGCACTCAGTGGTCCCCCTACAGTTGTTGAACCGTATTGTTTGTTCCCACTGTCGTAAAATATAACGGCTCAGAAGCAGGATTTCTCTTGTACAAAATATGATTATTTTTCAAAATATTAGACACGCCTGCATAGCTTGTGGTTTTTAACTGTATAATCACTGTATATAACCGATGGCTCATCACATTTATTGATGTAATGACTTCAGTAACACGGCATAGATATAGATGACAAGCAAGCTATTTTCACTCACTAGTCCAACAGTAACAAGACCAGGTCGCCCTCGGTCGAGTTTCCCTCTGCTTCTTTCAGCTCACACCACCGAGTGAAAGCCTGACCAATATTCTCCCTTACCCAGCCTCTTCTTCTATCACTCTTTTTAACCCTCTTCGGTCTTCGGGCCTGTTAGAAATACCGTAAAAAACAGTGTTGTAGCTCTTTTTTGTGGCATGGACCTGAAATCACAGGTCCCATCGCGCCAATGTAGGCGATGCAAAACCTCTCACCCTGTTGTAAGTTGATTTAGTATCAGAACAATCTTGGAGACATTGTTTGAAGGTTGAAATCCGCATTGTGTTTTCTTTAACATGTTTTCCAAACCTCCCCCCCAAACTTCTCAGCAGCAGGAAGTGATAAAGGCCTCTTCCGGCAGTAGTTTAGTGGCCATCACAGACCTGCAGAGAAGCTCGGTGCGAGATTAAGAGAGTGAGGCTGTTTAAGAAGGAGCTGTTAAATACCGTGGAGCTAATTGTCTGTAATAAACACACACACACACACACACACAGCATCTGAACTGCTGGCAAACAGATCTGGCTCCCATATGGTCAAACTGCTGCTGTTCTCATGGAAAACTGCACACTGGGCCTCAACTATGTTGAAGCTCTCAGTGCCAGCCAGACATGAGGCATCTTAGATTCTCAGTTTTCATACTTGACAAACATGGTTAAGTATAAAATATGACGCTGGCAGGGAGAGAGAGAGAGAAAGAAATGGCCACATCCAGCAGGAAGAGGGTGTTGGACGTTTGAAGTTCTTCAAAGCAGCGGCAGTGTTTCAGATCTCGCAGAGTAATTTGATAATTTGTGACGCCAGATGTTCGTCTTTGTGCGGCTGCTCTTCTCACACTCAAGTGCAAAGACCATGAAAAATAAACCCCAGACATATTTTTTTTTCTTTTTTGCAGTTTCAAATCTGTTGAACCAGCACATGCCGGAGTTTCAGTCTCTCTCTCTGTTTTTCCACCAAACAAACAACAAAGTCAGTGTTGTGCTGCTCTGCAGCTATATTTATCCTCCTGCTCTAACTGGTCCGGCCCTTCATACGCCCACCGACATCAGTCCAACTCCCCTCCGACACGGTTAGCACCACCACCAGACCTGTGCTCCAACTTTCCCTCTTACTACACACCCTCTTTGACTTATTTATGATCATGAAGTCACAGTTTCCTCACACGGTTGGATGTTTTACCTCGCGAGCATTTACGCTGCAGCAGTGCGTAACTTTTAAATGCAAACAAATGTGCATTACATTCAAAGTGGCATTTGTATGCCTTTCTTCCACATGGAATTTCTATTTTAGGTAACTGAAAATGATTATTTCTGAAAACATTGCACGTGAGAGAAGTTTAGTTTCCTGACAGGAAGCCAATAGTGTCTTTTTTTTTGTTGGTTGGCTAGCATGGCTCTATGCCTTCTATTAAACTGTCATCTGTAGGTTTAGGCCACGTCTGCGCGTGAACGTGGCCTAAATCTGTCAGCGTCTCATGACTGTCTGTGTTTCTCAGGTTCAGGGCAAAATTCCAGGCTCAGGTCAGACTCGGTCATGTCATTTGACTTGTTAATTTTAAGTTCTTTCAGCGAAATAAACATTTAATAAATGCACATATAACAAAAATATGTAATAATAAGTCAAAACTTTCTGTTTCTGTTTGGAACAGGACAGTGAACGCACCACACAGGCTACTAAAACCAACCACGGTGGATGTTTCTCCTTTTCCTAATAAACAACAGTGGTTAGATTACATAAATAATTATCAGTGATTACAGTTCAGCAAGAGTTAATTAAGAAGATGTAATTCTCGTTAATGGGGAGTCTGAAATGTTATTATACTCATAATTACTGGTAATAACTCATTAGGTGTATGACTTGTGTGTATTTGCGTGTGTGTGTGTTCATGGGACTAATAATTGCTTCCCCCTGAATGTAACGATCATTTTTGTCATTTGCTGTGAGTGTAAAGTGAAAGCTAACAGCCACCTCCGTGACAGTCAGATTAACGTCTCCACTACAACTGTCAGTTTTATGGAAACGTGCTGGTTAGAGTGTCAGTGACATTATCGGCAGATCTTTTATCCGTCTTTTGTTGCTTAGAACCGAGCCTGAAAAACAGGCGAGACGACGAAACTCAGAAATAGATCCGTCTCACAACAATTTGTTGACATGGGCACGAAAATGAACACGCAGTAATCTGTGTGAACCAGAACTTAACGTGTCGGGTTATGTTAATATTCTATTAGGCTTGTTTGGGTTTAGACGTGAAATACGGCCTGAGCTGCTCTCTTAATTCCTGCCAGTCAACACATGACTTTAAATTACTGTAAATCTATTTGTTTAATTATATGCTACAGATTAATACGGGTGTAAAAAGTAAAGAGGGGGGAAATAAGCAGTTGAAATCTCAGTCTGTAACAGGTTTGATTTAAACCATCCTTTTCAAAGATAACCTCTGTCTTCACCTTTACTTCCACATCCTCCGTTTCCCCTCTTCTCTGAAATGAAGACGGATTGTTGGACACTCCGGTCTCGCAGGTTATCTCTCTCCGCAAAAGGCCCATTTGTGGGAGTTTCTTTGGGAATGCGGTCTTGGCTTCACTAAAATAAAAAAAAGGAGTAACTTTGTTTTTCGTGTAAGCAGACAGTGGGTTATTGTTCTAGCAGATAGACTGCAGATAATGTCCCGGGTCAAAAAAGGAAAAAAATACAACCTCTTTTTGAAGTTGGTGAGGGAAAATATTTGGCTCTGAGGTCAGATAAGGAACTTGTGTGTCTGTGGTTTCTTACTAACAGAGATGTGGTTGCTTGTTTCGTCCACATTCAGGGAGTATATCCATCAGAGTTCATTACTAACTACTGTCTAAACCCCAGATGAGGACGTTTCCATGGGTCCGAACAGAAGCTGTCTTCACGACACGTGTCCGCGAATGTTTTCACCTCTCATCGCGTCCCTTTATCACCGTGCGATGAACAAACGCTGCTGTTTGTTCAGCTTTCCTGCAGCTTGACACAGCAACACGTCACATCATAACCTGCTTCCTCCTGACCAGACGCTTCAGCTGTCAGGAGGCAGAATAAAAAGAAAAACCCGACTGGGTTCGTTTCGATGAGCATTTCTCCTCACATGAGCCCGAGTCCTCAACTTGAACCACATGTAGAACGACTTCAGAGAGAACAAATGCCGCGGCGCCATTGGTGGACGCCTCAAAACACACTCAGACTCCACAAGTGTTCAAAGTGGTTGGATTTTGTTACAAAAAAAGTGTTTTTCTTTCGTCCAGTTGGATAAATGCGGAACTTAAAATCAAGAAATGGACTACTTTCAATTCCCGTCTGAGTTAATGTCATTGTTTAACACAAGTTTATGACCAGAATTAAAGCAGATTATATCGTTTTTTTTATGCTGTAAATACTTTTTTAAGAATAAAACTAGTTTTTATACTGAAGACTGGACAAAAAAAAGGAAATCCTGAAGTCGCCCCCTCTGTCATACTACGTAGACTTCACTTTTCAACCGGAAGATAATGTACATTTTCATATACATTATGGTATAGATAGATAGATAGATACTGTACTTTATAAATAATGTTTCTATCTTATAAATTATAAACATAAAAGTGTAATGCCAGGTATTTAACAAATTTTGTAAGATCTGGAAACCTTCAGTACATGAACTAAGCTCCTTCAGTGTTTTGAGTTGGTATTGCAGAACACTTCTAAATGCTAAATTTGTATATGTCACCATTGAATGGCTTAGTGTTGTTTTCAGATATACTATGATATATATGTGCCCTTCACACGTTCAGAAGAGCAGGAGAATGTCCGGGACATCCAGACGAGGCTTGGACATGCAGATGGTAAGATATTCTCTCACTCAGTTCATGTAAATTATCCTGTTTTGTTCTCACTTGGACGTAATCCAGAGATTTAACGAGGGAACGGACTGGCTGGTTGAAGAGAAACTGCTCTAAACGTTTGCACATAAACGCAAATCTGATCTTTCACACCGTCTGCACGTATTTTTAGGGTGGTTATCCTCACCGCGATGAGCTCACAAAGGCACATAGATGATTTCCATTTTCTCGTTCATAGAGGAAGCGCTGAAGCCGTTTCAAACAGCCAGGAGGGGAAGCCAAGACTTGACAGCAGGAAACAACTTCCTGAGTGGGTTTGAGGATCCAATCAATACAGAGGAAGCAGTGAGTTTTGAGGAGCTGCACTGTGAGCTGAGGATCTCTTGCATAACTGGATGGACTCATACATTCCACGTCAAACACTGGGGGCCCTCAGTAGGTAACGGTTCCTGGAGAAGGGTTGTGTGCTGCAGGCCAAATCCTACAACAGTCCTCAGTAAATGACTGAAGCACTGCCACCTTTTCTGTGGAGGGCTGTTAAATGAGCTGCTCTCAGTTCACTAAAGTCTTAAAACAAAGCAGTTAAAACCTGCAATTTGTCCACATATACAGGTTTAAGAGCCAATAAATCCTCAAGTGGGAGTATTCCACACCTTGGTTTTTACCAGTGTTGTGAAATTGTTGTTAGTTGTTGAAGAAGCATAGGAAATCACAGAGTGGTTTCATGTCCAGATATTTTCCTGAAATCTTCCAAAAGGGCACAAATATCACAATTTCCATAACCTTTTTTCTGTTTTTAAGACTGTAAATATCAATGTTGTGTCTTGTAAATAATTTTTAGTCAACATTCAACAAATGTATAAAACACGCATTGACAAAGAAAACAAAAATGAAATTCTGGTTTCGATTCTGATTCTAAAACTAGAGATTTCTCTTCGGGAAACGATTTACTGATGTTAAGCGTCAGAAAGGGTGTGCAACGTAAAAATCTCTGCCAAATCAATTATGTGGATTTGCTGAGGGAGAATGAATCAAGGGGGGGAAGTAGAAGGTCATTTTCCCATTGACTTCCATTCAAACTTACTTATTTGTTGCAATCCATGGTGTCACCCCCTGGTGGTCATCTCCCACCTCTGTCCCACTTACTAAGCTTCACTTTTCAAATGTGAAGACTACATTCATCCCTACATACAGTCTGCTGAATGACTCAAGCAACACTGTGGCTCCAAGTACGATAATGGCAGCCGGATGAAAAATGTGATAGTCATGTGTACGAGTTTGTGGACAATGGTGTGTCTTTAATTCAGCGGGCGAAGACATTTATCAGCCTGAATCAGTTTCCCGTCTGTCATTAGCAGTGGAGTGTAATCACTCAGAATGGAACAGCAGCCATGTTTCCACGTCTCTCAGGCCAGCGTGAATTAGATTCTCCACTCAGATTGAGGAGTGGGTGAGTGCGTGGGTAGACGAGACTTATGTAAGAACCATGTGCCGACCATGAATGTCAGCCAGTAATGAAGTCTCTGTCTTCCAGGCATCGGGTCTGACTCGCAGCCGCTCTTTAATGAAAACAGGGCTCTGTGAATTATGAGGGCTAAACAATGAGGACGCGGTTGCTGAGACGACCACAGATCTGTTTCCTCTTTATTTGGTCCCACAGGAGGCAGAGTTTTATTAATAGTGAACCACTGTTTCGTGTCTGATTCTCCGTGGATTTACTGTCTCGTGAGGAGGATGAGGCTCCATTTCTGAACACAAAACTCTCTGTTTGCCTTGGATTTATTCCCTTTTTTTCTTTTCCCCTCTGGATTCCTCTTTTTAAGGAGAGCAATGCACTCTTGACATTCAGAAAGTTATTCAATCCCATTTCATACAGTAGACCTTGATGAGAAAACACATTTGTTTTGACTGCACTCATTAAAGCTGCGGTACGTAACATTTAGGGATTTTTTCTGTTTTCTCTTTGTGAACAGAAACATTGTAACGTTATTTTGTTTGCTGCATCCCTTATTTTAAAACATGCTCTGTAAAGCAAAACAAAAAGACCTGCCTGAGGGAACGTTTGTGTGTATACAGCTGTAGAGCAGGGGTGGGTGGAGACAAGAAGCAATTATGCTGTCAAACTGCTGAATGACTGGGTTTTATGGACAATAGAATCCTCTTCTGAAACTTTTTTGTTGCCCTTCCTTGTGTTTTAGTCATACACCAACATGTTTGCAGAAAATGAATCACTTCCTGTGTGGAGTACAGGCATTCCGCCTGGTAACACAAGATCTAAACACTGTCATACTGAGAAACAGATGGTTTTAATCGGCAGCGTGTCTGATCTCATTTGACATCAGTTTGAATGCAGCGGACATTTGTTTAAATATAGAAGTTGCGCGCTACAGTTTTAACGCTGAAACGTTTTGTCTTACTCTTGTCATCATGACGGTAAAAATAATTGTATTGTTTTTGCCCATTGAAATTGTGTTTTGGTGATAAAACAAAAACAGTGGATCCATCTCAAATGATATAAACGACAACGATACTATTCTACATTCAGCAACACAAAACATCACCCAGTAAATTGCTCGGGGAAAAGAAAAGTTTTCTGTTTTCTTTAAACCCATTACATTCAACCACACCAAGATGAAAACAACAGAAAAATGCAAGTGACTAGAAATTATTGAGTTTATCTGCAAAAAAACCCTCATCAAATCAGTTTAATGTAGTAATATTGAATCACAATAGCAATAAAAAGACAAAATAATGAAATGACATGAGTTTCTAACCAGAAAATGTTTATATTGGGTAGCTGGCTGGCTAGCTAATAAGTTATTTTTAAAGGTTAGTTAGCTAGCTTGATAATTATTTAGCACAGAATTTAGCTACTTTGGTAGGTAGTTAGCTAGCTAACACCATCTACTGATGATACATTAATGAGGAGAAAATCAGAAGATATACTTAAAACTCATAAGTAAACTAACCAATTAACAACATTTATTGCTAAAATAGCATGTTGTAGCTGAATATATCCCTCACCTCACCATTGTCTTCCAAGTGTGTTGTAGAACCTATGTAGCCTTCATTTCGTATCAAAACTCAAACAATGTTATTTGTCCATTGTGGGCTTCTGTAAAAACATGGTGGTCCAAAATGTCGGCCTCTCTACAAGTGACTCGACTCTTGACATAAATATGAAAGGCTCATTCTGGGAAAACGAAAAACAGCAGTTAATATAATCAGAAGGTTTTGTGTATTATAGTATAAAGTATAATTATTTTTATATATATGTATGTAATATGATTAATTTCACCTAAAACCTAGTCACTGGACCCTTAACTGACATTTAAAGTACGACTAATCTCATTTAATATAGATCAAAAATAACAACTACTTCTTTATAAACAATGTTTTTTTTTTTCACGTTTCCTTGTTTTTTTTCCAGGTAACGAGTGAATCAAATAATTATATTACGTTAACCAATGAGGTCAACTAAATGATCTCTTGATCTCCCTCTCTCTTTTTATCTCGACGTTAACACTGACAGATGAATTGTCTTGACACTGAACCCCATGTGAATGCGTTTGATTCATTATAATGACGTCAGCCTCTGACTCTGACTGTAAACAGCTGCACGAGCATCTGTGAGCGAGTCGCACCGACGGTGACAAATCACAAAAGCGCCCGTGCGTTCGTGTGTGGACGCTGTTGATGCTGTGATGCTGCACTGTAGTTTGTGTGTGTGTGAAAACAACAATTTACAGCGTGCCTGCACAAGACAGTCTCACCTTCACCCTGTGAGGAGGTGGTGATCACACGTCTCGCAGCGTTACGTCACTGCTGTTTTATTTTCAACAGTAATCACATCTGTAGGGGACATGGAGGCTTCCTCTTCACAGACAAAACAGATATTATTGAGATAATATGCTAAGTTAAGGTCCAAATTTGAGCATGAATGGAACTAAATATGTCACTTTACTTGTCACATATTCTTTGCTGGTGCCTTATTTATTCTACATATTAGATACTGATTTATTGGTTATTTAAATTTTTTAAATATTTATTGGTTGCTTAACCTTTGGTGACTTTGTTGTTGATTTTACCTTTTACGAAGTTCTATTTTAAGTTCAGAATCATTTGGATAATTGAATAATTGATAAAATTGATAATTTGTCCAGTTTGACTTAAAATTGAGGTTCCTAGGGCAATTTAAAGCTGCAGTACATGACTATTGTTGTTGTGATTTTAGTATTCTGCACTGTTTGGCCTTCCTTAATATGCAACATTTTTTTGTTTTCTGCTTCCTTCATCTGAAAACAGGCTCTGTCAGGCAAAACTATCGCACCTGTCTGAGGGAGCGTTTGTGTGAAGTGTTTATTTCGTGGACACTTCTTTGTGTTTTCTGTCACGCGCCAACCAGTTTGCTGTCCTCTCACTTACTACTACTTACTAGCTCAATGTTGCTGTTGTTTCCTTCTGTCTTCGATCGCTTCCTGTGCGCAGGACGGGAATGTCACCTAGCGTCACGAGACCTGAACACCGCTATACTGAGAAATACAGAGAGAGTCGTGTGGACCGGATCATACTTACTGTGTTGCATGTCTGCAAAAAAAATTGCTTAGCGTTTCCGTAGCACGTACAAGCCCGTGGCTCTGTTTTACACTTAAAAGAGAATCCACATCAGTCGAGCATTCCACACACAAACTTGATCTAATATTTAATTTCAGTAGAGTCAATTTCTCACCAGGAATTGGCCCTCATTTGTATGTGTTTGTATTTTTTTTAGTGCTGACTTATACTGTCGGATTTCCTCATATAACTGCAGGCAAGTGTTTGTTTTGTTCTCTTTTTAGCCAAAATAAGAACGTGCCACCAACTGGACTGGAAAGTATTATGCTACAGGGAGCATGTGTAGTCGGCACGTACACTACGGTCTGTGCGGAATTAAACCTTCCATGTAATAAGGAAATGGGCAGGACCATGCGGACTCATTTTACAACGGTTTTGAACTTAATTTTGAACTCAGTTTTTGTCAACCTGGAAAACATTACTTTAATATTTTTCAAATTAATTTGACAATTAAAATTTCTTTCAACTGCTCCAACACGCACAACAAGCTGTAGAATGGTGGGTTGTGTGTGTGTATTTTATTTTGAAGTCTCCTTTTGAAAGAGATCTTATCATATTTTAGTTGTGGACTCATAATCTATAATTTTATTTAATGGACAGGTCAATATGTGGTCACTGACCCACAGGACACATGAATAAGGGCTCACATATGACCGTATTATCTCCTGCACTGCCTGGAAATAAAGAGTCACGACCTGTGATATTTTTACTCCGACTGTTGTCATCGTATCTACTGTGGATCCACAGACGCTCACTGTTATCACTGTGTTTCTCCTTATAAGTCCAGTTACTCTACACACAGTAGACGGAGAAGCAGCTTCTGACAGATATCTGTGTTTGTTTATCAGGAGATTCAGCACTGTCGGACACAACTGTGTCCACAGTAACCGGAGAGAGTGTGTTTATTGCCAAAATAAACAACAAAATAGGACATTGACAGACACGGGTTCTTCTAAGGTTAATCTTTAGAAATCAGGGCGGTCAACGTAGCCAAAATAGAATCTGAATTCCTGTTTTGAAGCTTTGAGATTTGAAAATTTTCCCACCACGTTTCACAATTTATCATCTATTTTCCTCTAAATGGGAACAGAAGTTAAGAGCTGAAACTATGATGATTAAGACTATTAACTCGGCAGGAAAAAAAAGTTTATTGAGATTATAATTCCATTTAAACACAGTTAATTTGCAACTAGCAGAGTCGCCCCCTGGTGGCAATACAGTATATTCTCACTTCCTGTTTAAAGTTTAAAGTGGTAAACTGGAAGACTACATCAACTTTTATACATGGCCTGTGGTTGTTATTAATGCTGGAATAGTGACATTTCTACCAAAAAAGATGTGTACAAAAAGCTGCTTAGTAGAACAGCCAATAGGAGGTACCCTCTCCTCATTTCTGAACTGCTCTCTGATTGGTCGGAGTTTCCCATCAGGGACCAGAATTCCTCAGTGTAGTAAACAGGGACTAGACAAGGAGCAGAAGTCCATTTCTCCCTCAGATCAATTGATTTACATTATTGTTGCTCAGTATTGAATTATTCCTCAGTAATGGCAAAAATATGTTGCCTACCCGAGCTTTAATGGGCCATATGTTGTTATGTTTTTGTAAGAATTTGCGGAGGCGAGTCATGATTTGGCAGACAAGAGGAAATCAGCCGCCCGAGCTTAGCTGTTGCCCGAGTCAAGCTTTCAGTGGGAGAACCACATAATTACAGGTCTAATCGAAAATCCAAAGATATCATCAAAAGGCACTCTGTGTGTGTGTGTGTGTGTGTGTGTGTGTGTGTATGGGGGCTTTATCAGGCCTGTATTTACTCTTTCTACCATGTGAAAATTCAACATGCACAAACACGGTTGCTTCGCTGCAAAAATCATCATAACAGTCAGAATTTATCTGATTCAACAGAGTCTTGTGAGTATTTTGGTAAAGTTTGGATGCATAACATTCACTAAGGAGAAAAATAGTATTTGGGTGTGTGTTCTTTAGGACTTTTCTGGAATAAACACTGACCTTGTCAGGACCATTAGTCCTCCTCGAGACCAAAACCTGGTCCTTATGAGGCAGAAGATCATTTCTGAGGAACCGGTTAAGTTTAGGACTAGGATTTGAATTGTGCTTAGGGTTAGACAATACCTGGTTATGGTTAAGGTTACTGAAAACACTCTGTTTACGGCTGTCCAAATCAATCGAAGTCAGGATGATGTCCTAAGTAAGAATAGCTGCACAAATGTGCGTGTTTGTTACGACCCCAGGGTCGTGGGTTCCTTTTTCCTTGTGTCTATGTGTCTGCATGTGAGTGTGTGATGGCTTGCAGGTGTGCGTGTTTGATTGAATGACATGTGTGTGAGTGTCTAGGTGGATCCTGAGAGCTGATTGGTCCTGCACAGGAGAAGCCTGATCATCGCAGCTCTTTCACCACTCTTAGACAGACTGCCAGCAGTTATGTTGCACTTGTTCTTAATAAACCTATTAAAATGGTTCTTTTAGTGTGTTACTGCTGGTTTTGTTGGGAGTTGCCTAGGTTTACCCCTAGGCCTGGTCGTAACAGTGTTCTTGGATGTGTATCTTTAAAACATAAAACATAAGAAGTTAGGACATTTCATGAAAGTAAGGACATTTTTGGGGTTTAGACCTGGTTGAGTTTGGCTTAGAATAGGGTTAGGCTTAGGCAATTAGTTGTGATGGTTAAGGTAAGGGTTGGGAAGAGAATGCATTATTTCTATGAGCGTCCTCGGAAAGACTGTGTCGTGAGAATGTGTGAATGTGTGTGTAGGGGGATTTATGATTTTAAAAGGAGGATCTTATCTTTGTGTGTGAACAGGTGACTCACAAATCCTCCTCAAGTCAGTTGACATGTTCTACAATGAGACTCGTGGACATAATAAACGTGGAGAGATTAATCTGAAAGTGAAGTTGAAAGAGTTGGAAATATTCCTTTATCCTCCCTTTGCTTCAGTTTAGCAAAGTGAAAAATAAAGGAAAAAGAAATCCAGTAATATTCCAGTGTGGGACATAAACATCTGCTGAAGTTGATTTATGCAACCTTCCGAGTGAGTCATGTGTCCACAGGAAACATAAAGAGTGTGTTTATTTGTTATTTTAGTGTTTATTTACCGACCAAGTCTCTTGTTATTGTTCCAAATCAAAAACTACAGACATGAACTCTAATGTTACCACGAGTTAATAGAAAACCAGTGAGATGTTTATGATCGGCTGTTACATAATATTCCTGTTTACATTGGTTATTATGTTTCAAGTGACTTTCATTTGAAGTTCCTTGAACTAACAAGCTAACAACGATTGAGGTAAAGTGGATCTATTGATGAATTTATTTAGCATCAGAGGATTCATATCTCAGTCTTTACCACAGGTTTGTAACTTTGTAACTGTAAAAAATTCACAAAAAAATAATAATATAAGCACCTCCTAGTGGATGTAGCCTGTAAGTGATTTGGCTTTGAAAGAAAATTAAAGCCCCGGTCTGTAAGTTAAAAGCAAATTAAACGTAACTGATTTGATCTGATCTGAACTAATTTCTGTGTAAATTTCCATGTAAAAATCAAAAATCAAATTTTGCTTTAATTCAGATTGGTAATCTAAACACAGTCTTGAAGTCATAAATGAGAACCGTCAAATATGACATGAAATGAATCAGATTTCAATTGAATTTGAACAATGTGGCTGATAATCTGAATTTAGCCTTTGATTTCTGTGTCCACACAGTGCTGAAACAAATCAGATTTGAGTCACATCAGTGTTAAAAGAATCTGAAAAGTCTCTTCATTTTGGTAATCTGAATGCAGCCTTGTAGTCATGAATGTGAACCATGAAATCTGATCTAAAATTAATCAGACATGAATAATATGGCCAGTAATCTGGACCTAAATCTGAAATGACCACTCAATGCAGAAAAACAAAAAAATCTGATTTGGGTCACTTCAGCCTGGTAATCTGAACACAGCCCTGCAGTCATGAATGTGGACCATCAAATCTAACCTGATATTAATCAGATTTGAATCAGATGTCTTCAATTTGATCTGAATCTGAACTAAAAATCTGACTTTTTGTGTCCACTTCGTTATTTATCCCAAAGAAAAAATCTGACTGGAGTCGCCTCACTGTAAAATAATCAGATGTGAAACGGATTTCATCTTAATAACATGAACGCAGTCAGTCCCAGTGGATGTTTTGTGACCCTCTTCCTCCTCCTCTTTGTGCTCGGGGGGCGGGTCCAGCTGGTGGGACTGGCCTCGTGACGCGCCTCTGTTGACAGTAGTAAAACCTCCACACGCTCACACACCCACAGTCCCACTCAGGCACCGCTGTCAGTGCGTCACGCCGCCGTCTCCGCTCCGCTCCGCTCCACTCCACGCTTCTCCATCTGCGCGTCCTGCGCGCCTCAGCAGCAGCAGCAGTGCGCAAAGCTGCTCACCCTGTCACCGCCTCACCCTCTCACCACCGGAGCCGAAGTGAACCCACGGGGGGAGATCACAGTTATGGCTTCAGAATCCACGGAGTTCATGAAACTGTCCGAGGAGCAGATCAAAGTGCTGGAGAGCGGATTCAAAGACTGCAAGTATCCGGACGAGACGACGCTCATGCTGGTGGCCGCGGAGTGTGGACTGTCAGAGGAGGACACACGGGTGAGTCACTATTATCCTCTCATTACACTTTAAATAATGATGAAATAATAAGAAGGTTTTGTAACATATAAAGACTTGGTTTTGTTGGTTTACTGACCTATATTTCATCACATCTGCTGAAACAACAGCCCTGCAGCGCGATGCATTTTTTGGAAACATTTTTATTGACTTTTGAATCGGTACAATAAAATTAATCACTTTTTTAGCCTATTTTTGTGGAAACTTTATTAGTCTTATAGTCTAATAATGTCGACTACCTTCAGTATGTGGACTTTATTCATTTCCTATTGAAATAAACTCAAAAAATACTCATACCACAATGCAATATTACTCCAGAACAAGTATACATGCCATGTTGAAGCTTTTACTTACTTAGAACCACATTATATTAATAAATATGTAGAATAAAGGTTGATTGAATTGAATAAAAACAGTATATTTACAAACTTGCTGTTTCATATTTGAACTAATTTGACATAAAAATAGAGATAAACACTGAACTATCGAATATGTTGTATATTTATGTGAAAATGTAATTAGTAAATGTTAAAATGCTTGAGTAAAGTACTGCTCAACTACAGTGCTGTGTGAGTAGATTTACTTTACCTTTGCATTTTTGTCAAAGGTTTTACTTCAATCTCAAACTCATTTAGTTTGTAAATTAAATGAGTAAAGACGTACAAATAATTAACATGAACTGTACTCATTTAAATAAACATTTTTATTTATTTATTTATATTTAAGAAACTGCCTCTTCATGTCATGTCACATCTCAGTGTAGATAGAGGGAGTTTACAGTTCATTGGGATTATCACAGTCAGGTGAACTCTGTGCACACAGCCATATAAAAGCAGGATCCACATGTAGCTTCTCTTATAAAAAAAACAACAAAAAAACAAGCCTTTTAACGTGACTTTAAACCTGCAGCTGCTCCACTGACAGTGAATGGGGCAGTTCCGTGGACTGTGACAGACACTTTCTGTTGAAACGTGTGACAGTGTGATGAAGTCATCCTCATTTGTTTGGGCAAACAAATGCTGGTAACAACACTGGCGTTCCCATTGATTGTCAATGGAGTGGCTTCGGTTTGGTTTTCATCATGAAGTCATGTCAGAGTTGTGGTTCTGGCTTCGATTTCTTTGGTTTTTTCCAGCTCTGGGAACGACTGCTGTTCCTTCTCACCAACAGTGATTCATCTGTTCAGGCTGAGTTTAAAGAGATCATATGTTTGTACGGTGGGAAACTCGTCTTTAGCAACTCGGACTGGACATGTTAGAGATTTGTTTGGCTTCTCATCTGCCCCATATAGCTTGAAAGATTAGGTGTTTATTAATAGAACAGAAAATTCATTTCCCCCACACAATTAATCCTGATTTTTAAACAAAAATGTCCTGGTTTCGGCCTGCAATAGTAAAATAAATATGCAACTTTGAGGGATTTTGCTCAGATAAAACAAGCAATTCATGTAGTGTTTATTGTCTATTAAGTATAGCATGTGCTAATGATGCAGCACTCATTCATTCAAGAACAAACTTTCAGACAAAGTAACACATGCTTCCAAAAGAAAAACCAGACAAAAATGATGATGATGCAGCTCAGGATGTCAATAAACCTTTTATTTGATGTTCTAAATAAATAAATAAAAACAATAAATTCAGACAGCAGTGCTTTAACACAAACATTTAAGGATGTTGTTCGGCCAAGGTCATACTTTTTGCGTCCATGTTTGTACAGAAGTCCATTTTGTTAGGGTCCACGTAAAAGAAGTTTTGTCATGTGCCCATTTTCGCGTCGGTCCATGCTCTGTAGACCCTACACAGAGAGTCTGATTCCACGTAGACCATATGTGCTGAGTGACTGTGCTCCCTCTAACACAACGCTTTACGTATCCAGTTATTGGTGAGCTCTTGTTTTGGTCAAAATGTACAACAAAGAATAGGGTAGCCATGGGAATTAGAATGAAAGTGTATGTGAGGAAATCCACCGGCACCCACACATAGCTCAAAGAATACAAGTACATACCAAAGAGAGGGAACTTCTGGTGAGGAATCACAAGTACTGCAATGGAATAAGAGATAACATATACTTGTAGGTAATGCTAGACGGGGGGGCCTTGTTTAACGTGAACAGAACCATAAGCATGAACGCATTATACGGAAATGGGAAGCATCTCTCCAAAAGGCATAAAGCATGGCCCAACCCCTACACTGGATCCAGACGTAGAGGTTGGGTCAATGCTTGATGTTTCGTGCTGTAGGAAGTGATTGGAGGTTAGCATTGCTAACCGAATAACGAGAGTTGCTCATGTTGCTAAAGTGATGTCTATCATTGTTGGGTACACTTTGTCTGGCAAAATTCATCCATAACGGGTAGAAAAACCATGTTCTGAGAGCTCCACGTAGCGTGTAGCGTTTGAGCGAAACGCTGCATAAACGTGATTTGTTGGTATATTTGAAAGTTGAACATCTCTCAACTTCTGGTGCTTCACTTCAAAGCCAACACTTGAAGCTACTCTATTCTAAGTGAATGTAAAGCATCTCAGTCGATGCCTCCACCCACCGCGTCTGCATTGTAGTCAGTGATGAAAACAGGGAAAACGGTCATTTAATTGGATAAAACATCACATTATTACATAGGTATTTGATCCCAACCTCCTCCCACACACACACACACACACACACATGTAGGCACACTCCCACCATGTCTCCCTCTGAGGAATGTCTTTGCCTTGTACTGTAAAAATCTGCCTAACTGTCACATCAGGTGCCAGATGTGAAGCTTCAGTCCAGTGATAACAACAACTGAAGTTATGCAGGCACCTCCAGTAGCATTCCTCTCATAGATAAGTCATTGTAAAAACACTCAGAGTTGTAGTCACTGAGAGAGGAAATAAATAGATATGTTTTTTTTGTTTTTTTTTAAGTTAAATTGGTCTATATTCTGGATTTTGCAGATAAACATTAGCTGGAAACATGTAAATCTGTTGTATTTGACTTGCCAGAACATCAGGTTCATTTCATAGTCAAATTTATCTTGACTTTCAGGCAGGATGAGGTTTGTTTGGGGACACAGCTGTCACGTGGTACGAGCACTTGTTGTTCATAATTAGATCTCCCAGTGCAAACACTTCACAAATTAATAATTTGTTCATGTCAGACAGACAAATGCTGGTCCCTGATTATTCCACTTCAACAAACGGGTTTGTCCAGATTCCTTGGAGGTTGCATGGTTACGCAGACACACACAAAAAATGGTTATAGTTAGTTTATTGGCTACACTTTGCACACATTTGTATAGAAAGAAGAAGAAAAATTAAATAGGTTGTTTGAATCATGTGAATTTGGCAAACGTTCTTCTCTATTGTTCTCATTAAAAAGAATTATCAACACCTATGCTGACTTAAAATGTCTTTTCAAAAGTGAGGAAGAGGTGTAAAGAGGAAGTTTAATGTCTGTACATTTGCTACCTACGTGTAAAGTGTGGAAAAGACGTCAAGAGTCTTTACATTTACGCCAAGTTATGGTTGAAAAAAGGAAATTAAAAACAAAACACAGAGATATATAGTACCTCAATTGAAGTTTTTGCAATTTATTCACACAAACATTTTGCCAACAGAATTTCGTTGAGCAATATTGCAACTGCTTAAAGTTGAGCCTTCACACAGAGCTTTCAAATCCCCCTGATTTTTATCCAACTCTGGTGATAATGTCTTTATTCACAACATCCAAAGTTCTCACTCCTTTAATATCTTCACATGTGCACATTTTGGCCTGTGTTTATATCCTCCTATGACATCAGAGGTTCATTATTTAGCTCTTCCCACGGAGGTGCAAATTTAGTTTTTCTTTATATTGGGATGTTTTTTAAAATAAACCTTGCTGCACTACTCTCAGTTTAATGATCTACTATGGAGGGAAGACTCACTGAACCCCCTCAATTAACACAGTGCCATTATTCTGCTTTGGTTTGGTGTCGGGCCTCCTGGGTCTCTTCTGCTTGGGGCCCCCAAAGTCTCTTAAAACACCCCTGTCCTCTGTTTATATAAATCAAAGGTGGGAGAAATGAAGTTTTGGAACAGGCAGGGTGAAGTAAAGGTCTGGCTCCTCATAAAAAGACTTGACTTAATCCCCAGCTGTTTGTTTGATTCTGCCCCCCTTTTTTCTTCCTGTTGCACTCCTCCTGTTTGACTGTTTTGTTGTGTTTGTTAACAAAGCTCTCATTGGCAAAGCTCTAGCTGAAGAAACACACCCCAGCTACCACTCCCTGTTCCGCATTAACAACATTTACAATGTGCTTCAGCCTCCGTGCAGCAGAGCCTCTGAACGCCTGTCACACCATTTATTTGTTTTCACTGCTGCATTCAGTGCTATAAGGGTAGAGTCAAGTTTGAAAGACCTTGTTATGTAAGCCACTTGAAGTCAATGGGGGAGAAAATGACATAACCACCATTGTATGGGTCAGCAAGATTATAAATCCAGGCATTATTGTTCAGAAGCCGCATGTGCAAGTTCAAAGCTCTTTTGTATCACGAACAAAAAAAGGTACAAATCAACTGACGCCCATTCAAAGGCTGGAAGAGAGAGAGAGGCATTTTTAAAATAAAAATTTTAAGTGAAAGTTCAGGTTTTTTTTGCACTGCACTTAAGACTCAAAACAAAGTTTTTCACATAACAAAAGGCTCACCTATTAACGTCTATGTTAGCTTTACAGCACAATATTTCTTTTTTGTGGTGCTTTATAAAACCCACACCAAACTTCATAGAGGAAATCTGCGATTTTATGTCACAGCACACAGGAGTTGTTGTAGAACAGCAAGACCAGTGTCACTGTGAGTTAAAAACGCTGATTTTCTCTATGGATTTTGGTGGGAGAGAATTAGCAGTTTTCAAGGCAACACAAACGTCAGGCTCTTATATGGTTTTCAGGTGGAAATGGCTTTCAAACAGTTTGATAAAGAGGTCAGCATATTCTTAAAATTGTGTACTTTACTTGATAAATAGTATTATTGATAAGCTATAACAACACATGGGGCAGCATGAGCAGCCAGGTTCGAAAACTGCTTTGTAAAGAAGAAATTTAAGTGCAAACCCAGACAACCCCAAACGGGAATGTCATATGTTTTCAGTCAAAATGTGGAAACCGTCCCATCTGCCAGCCGCGAGTCTCACTCATTCACTCCTCCCTGTTTCTCCTCAGCCTTATCAAGATGATGTCAGCATTGTTGTGAATTCCTTGACAACGTGTGAAGCAAAATAGTGACACGGCAGGTTGCACATGTGTGCGTATGTGCGATGGCCACTAAACTTGGCACGGTCACTATCTGGTCAAGTGTTGCAGTCGTTGGCTGTGCGGTGAAGACATGCAGGCAACTGGAACCAGAGGAAACTGCAGGATCACCGTGCCAGCATTTTCTGTTAAAATTAGACGGAGGCATTTTTCCCGGTTTTCCCTTATACAAGTTAGACTCCAGGTCATTGCCGTGTTTGTGTGACTCCGCAGCCACGTTTAGTCTACATAAAAAGAACTCAAGATAAATGAAAATAATCCATCTCACAGCATCGTAAATGTATTTCTTTGGGTGTCTGTATTGATAATGTAGTTTAGGACGCCCAACAAAACAGATTTTAAGAGTAGATGCCAATGATAATGTTCTCAAATGTCTCGTTTGGTCCACCAACCAAAGTTATTCAGCTTTAACGATTTCTGGAGCAAAGAAACCAGACAAATATTCACATTTAAGAAGCTGAAAAATCAGAAAGATTGGTTTAATTATGGAAAAAAAAACCCACTCAAAATGAGTAGTCGATTACGAACAGTTAAGAGACACCTGTCATAATATTTTGTATGTCAGCCTGTTTGCTTGCACTAACTACATGATATGTACTGTAAACAGGGATATTTGGTTGCACATTTAAGACTCATACCCTTTTAAATCATTGTGCACATGTAAATGTAGCCCGTGGCCTGAGGTTAGGAAAAGTGGAACAACCTAATTTTAAAAACTCAAATAATTCTTGACAATACTAAAACTCCACCTGCTGTCTTCTCAGGAATATTCATGTCATCATGACGGTATTTTATCAACCTGACCAGTTACCTCATCACGCTCTTGTTACAAGCGTTACATGTGTGCTTTGTCTATCCCCGAATCATCCTATTACCTGACTGTAACCACTCCCTTGGGTGTGTTTCTTCTTTCCTTCTTTTGTTTATTTGTGTTCTCCAGAAATGGTTCAAGCAACGTAACGCAAAGTGGCGACAGTCGGAGGGTCTTCCAGCTGAACTGGGCTCAGTGTTGGACTGAGACGCCGCCTTCATGGACGCCTGAAGCTCTGTGCTGTCCTCGTTTCGCTTTGACAAGACAACGTCCCCACCTCTTCCTCCTTATGTTTTCATATCTCTTTTTGTATCTATGAAGCTATTTTAACTTACAGAATGTGAAGGTGTTTTGGTGTTGATGCTAAGTATAACCATGTTTACAGAAATAAACATATTGTTATGAGTTAAATTGACTGAAGTAGCCTGGTTTCAATTTAAATGTGTAGCATTTTAATGCAAATGTTTCCTGCGTGGGAACAGCAGTAGCGGTGATCGAAAATACTTAATTGGCTCTGCTTCCTGATGGGAGCGCAGGTGTTTTCTATATTTGATTATCACATTTAACCAAAAAAAGATTTTGCAGCCCTACTTAAGGTCGAGGTTTTTAGCAGTAGGATCCACTTCTGAAACTTTTCATCTGCACTTGGTGTTTTTAGCCATAGTCCAACAACGATACATAAAAAGCATCACTCTGAGCACAGCACGGGAATGTCAAGGATAACGTGGAAACAAAACACATATTTAAAAGTTACACTGTTACAACCCCAGGGTCGTGGGTTCCTTTTTCCTTGTATCTATGTGTCTGCATGTGAGTGTGTGATGGCTTGCAGGTGTGCATGTTTGATTGAATGACGTGTGTGTGAGAGTGTCTAGGTGGATCCTGAGAGCTGATTGGTCCTGCACAGGAGGTTCCATTATAAGAGGCCTGATCATCTCAGATGCAGGGGGACTTCCTCTTTAACCACTCTCAGCCAGACTGCCAGCGGACATTTGTGTACTTGTTTTTAATAAACCTTTAAAATGGTGGTTTGTTGGGAGTTGGGAAGAAGGAGTCTCCACACTGTTGTTGTGATCAGCTTTACCCCTAGGCCTGGTCGTAAACATACACATTATAGCTTCAAACTAATTTTCACAGATGCTGTGAAAGAAATGAATGTTATTTGTGTTTCCATCCACTGCTGTTAAATGAATACTCAGAGTTAGTTTACCAAGATAAGCAGCAGGTGGCACAAAATTTAAATTCAACATATCCATTATTATCCATTAATGTTTGTATTTATACTAAAAGGAATAGGGTTTTCTCATCAGTTCATTCATTCCTACTCTTGTCTATCATTTTGGCAATTCTGCAATTTTTCCAATTTCTGAACATCGTCCGTTGTTGCTGAATCTGTTTTGATCGCACTTTCTCGCCTCCCTTTAGCGTTAAAAAAGGTTTATCTGATATTTCAGTTGTCTTTCCCCAAATTCTCAGTGTTTCCAGTCAGGTATTTTATGTGCTAATCAAAAATCTACATACAAGCAGCCTGGTGGGAACCTATCTAGTGTGGTCGCAGAGTGACTGAACATGTGTGGTCCAGATTTGAGGAGGAAGCTGAGACAGACAATGGTTGGATGAAGTTTTAAAAAACAGGGGTGGGGGGGAGAGGTGAGCGCTTTTGTCTTCAGGCTTTGTTTACATGTATGTCCGTCAGCAGGGAGCGGGGCTGGACGCCGAGCTGTTCACAAGGCTAGAAAAGCGCCAGGACCACAATAGATGGCAGCTGGAATCTGCTGCAGCTATCCAGGAACTTCCAGAAACAAGCTTGGAACGTGTCCAGCAGAGCAGTTAGGAGTGGGCTTGGCAGAGGGTTGTGAACTGAGTGGCATCACGGGCTGAACAAATGGCAGGTGATGTCATTACATTGTCCCGCTTTTCCATGTGACTAAGCTCTGTGAAATGGAAATGGTCTCCTTTTTTGAAAACTGTCCACAGGCTGTCAAAAGGCAACCGCGGAAAACCCAAAGCAAATCTACATTTTTGAGCTATAATGTTCCAAACACAATTTTGTAGTAAGAAAAATAATTAAATAATTAAAAAAATTAAAAGTTATAATTAATAATTGCATACACAATGTTAAAAAAGAAACCACATCTGCAGGTTCTGGTCCCAAGACCAACGTTGTTTCTCAGATGCACTACGATGGCAAGGAAAGGTAGTCACTTAGTTGTTGTATGCAGGTTTACCACTAGATGCCACTAAATCTCATACACTGGTCCATTAAACACCCTTCTGAACAATTTTGTGCTTTCAGAGAAACAAATATTAAGTAAAAGAGAATAAAACAAGGTCACATATGGAGAGAAAATCAAACAGTTAAGCATTAAATTAAATAAATAGGATTGTTTAATGTAAAGACAATCTAATATGAAGCATTCTTGTTTTTTTTTTATTAATTTAGTTACAACAAAGGACAAATAGAGTAGTGGATTATTGCCTGTATTAAAGTTACAACTGTACAAGCTGTGTTGTGCAACGTAGAAAAGAAAGACTTTAGGCCTAAATTTGGAAAAAGGTGCATTTTTATCGCAACACGGCTTAGCAATCTTAATTATTATGTTATTTAATTGAGACAGGCATTCAATAATTTGGAAATGTAAGCCTGATTTTGCATTTGAATTACATAAATAATTATATATGTCACGCACATTCAGACTGTTCATGGTTTCCCTCGAGTGTTAAAGCAATATTTTTGCCTCCTCCGCTCAACAGAGCCTCCCCGGGAACAGTTTAAAACCACAGTGTAGTGTCACACCTCCCACTGCTGAGGAGGGGGGAACATTTTTCTTAAAATCAGAAAAACAGGGAGACTGAGATGAAGAAACTGCTCCTTGTTCTATGGAGCACTGAGATCTCCTGTGTGTGTATGTGTGTGTTCTTGTACTTGCTGCAGAGTGAGGACCAAAAATTGTATAAACACCTACAAAGTGAGGACATTTTGGCTGGTCCTCACTTTTTTTCACCCCTTAAAAGGGCTTTTTCAGGGTTAAGACTTGGTTTTAGGATTAGGGTTAGAATTGGGTTTAGGTTAGGGTTAGGGCATTATGGTTACGGTTAGAGTAAGTCTCCGGCAAATTAATGTAAGTCAATGTAATGTAAATCAAAAGTCATGGAAACCAGAGAGTGTGTTTGTGTGTGGTTGTGTGCACACTGGTGCACAGAGGAAAACACCCCCCAGGCAGGAAACAGACACCATCACAATGTTTTTGCATTGTGTGTTCTATATTTCTACACCTTTTTAAAGCCTCATGAACAAATTAAACACAGTTTTGACTGGTAAAGTTAATTAAAACGTTAAAAAATATCAGTAGATTAGAGTGTCACATCAGGGATCCTCCTTTACGACTCTGTATGTGCGTGTGTGTGTAAACAATGTGACAGCAGCAGCCTGTTAAATCACAGTTGAACTACCTGTTGGGTCAGTGTTGGTTTCTGTTGAGCGTGTTGTACAGACACTTCCCAGGCTCACAGCAAATTCACTCCTGATTCTTTGGAAGGAAATCTCACCCTCCTCCTCTCTCACCTGCTCCCAGTCTCCTCACACACACACACACACACACACGCACACACACACACGTTTGTGCTTCTATCAGAGTGAGGACCCTCATAGACATAATGCATTCCCTATAGCCCCTTACCATTACCCAATATGACTGTGGAAACAGATTTAGGTCCCCACAACATAAGGAATAGCAGGAACACACACACACGCACAGGTCTGTACAGCTATTCCTCTTAGGACTCTGCATCAACTTCCTTGTATTTGGAGAGCCCACACAAAGCGTTATCCCGAACCCAAATATTAATCCTAAACTTAACCAGTTCCTTAGAAGTGTTCTGCCTTACTGGGTTAGGGTTAGGGTTCCATGAGAACTACTGCCACAATCAATTAAGGCCTAATTGGGTCCTTGAAAGACGCTTTTAAATAAAATGTATTATTATTACTAACCTTAATCCAGGGTCCAAATTTGACCTCTAATTGTGTAATTCTGTTGAGTTCTTTTAAACAGGTAAATATGATTTAAAATCTGTGGTAAATGTTAGTTTATGGGTAGAAGTGGAATAAATTCCAGTTCCATGATCATTAATATTACAGACAATTAAACTTTCATGTTTATCCTGTCAAACTGCTGAATGACCTTTTTTTTAACACTTAACCAGCTCAGTGTGCCTGTTGCCTTTGTTTGTCTTGACATAAAACTAATTACGGTAATACCATAATTGACTTTATTATTTTTAAGATTTAAACACTGGTTTGAATGAAATGGACATTTGTTTATGTTTAAATGTCATTCACTACAGATAAAGGTGAAAAAATGAAGGGTCAGAGGTCAGGGTTCATCTGTCCCTTGTCTTGTGCTGTGATCATGGATGACAGAAAACGTCTCTTCTCTGGAGTCCTCGAGTCTCTCCAGTGAAATGGATGATGTGAGCGTCTGATGGCTGGACACTAAAGTCGATAAGTGTGTGCGCAGAATGTGAATGCAGTCTGGGTTTTGTGTGTTGCTAAGAAAACGCTGCAGAGCTGTGAGGAATCTGTGGCTCAGGAGCTGCCAGAGCTGTGTCATGCGCTGACTCACTGTTCCACTTGATGTGACACTGATCTGATCGTTTCACACAGGTGTCCATATTACAGGTCAATTCAGCTGCAGAATGACTGAGGTTTATTTTCCTTTCACGGTAAAAGTACTATGCTGCTTTAAATAGATAGTTCAGGCATTTTTAAATGTAGTTTTACAAGGTATTTACGTATTATCAACACTGACAACACTGATAGATACATGACTAGCAGGCTAACAAGGAGATAGATAGATCTAGCTAACTAGCTATAGATGGATAGATCTAGCAAACTAGCTATCAGACAGATCTAGCTAACTGGCTATTAAAAAGATCTGGCTAACTAGGTATTAGATAAAAACACGTAATAAAAGGCACATCTAATAAAATCTATGCTTTAAGTCTACAACATTGCCATTACACACATTTATTTTCATCTCAAAGTGGAACTTTGTGTTGCTTTGTAAAGTGCTCACCCCCACACCAAAGTCCATTGAGAAAATCAGCGATTTAACATATAGTCACACTGGAGATGTCGATCCAGTGCAGCCTCCATCAGTAAATTCAAATGTGTTATTTTTTTTACTTTGGTATTCAAAATGCTTCTTTAGGATTTACAAAAATTACATAAACTTGCCAAATAAGGCAGCAGTAGACCAGCAGTTCCTGTGTCCCTGCAAGCTAAAAATGTTGAGTTCCTCTCTGGGCTTTGGTGTGGGAGAGTGAGCCATTTACTAACTTGTTGAAAAGGGCTGTCTACCGATGAGATAAAGCAGTAAAAATTCTTCAATCTATAGTATCTGGAAACTAAAGTTTGTAAATGTACTCTTCTGCACCAAAGTGCATAGAGAAAATCAACAATTTTTCCTTTATATTTTCTCTAATAAACCAGGAGCTGCTGGTTCATTGCTGCCTTGTTTGGTAAGTTTGTGTCACTCATTTATAAACATGAACAAACATTTTAAAATACCAAAGTCATAAATACACATTTGAACTTAATGATGGGACTACCAGTGGATCAACTCCCATGTGCCTTGATGTAAAATTGTTGATTTTCTCTATGGACTTTGGTGCGGGAGAGTGAGTGGCTTTATAAACCTAATTTTCCAGCCAGAAAAGGGTGTCCAACAGCAAGAAACAGCATTGAACATATTCATAAGATATAATAATCTTATGCAGGTGTAGATTTTATGAGGTGAGGCTTTTTTTTAAATTTTTTTATTACTAAAATCAGCCTAACTTTTTGTTCCCATATCATAACTGGATTAATTTTCTTGTCCACAGCAAGTTTCACTTTGTTTTCCTTAAAGAAAACGTGGCTCTTAATCATAGCAATGTTACATATCACTTATGTTACATAGGTGAAGGGTGGAGTCATCATAAAAAAAGACGAGAACAACCTCTTCACCTTGAAGTAAACTCCATAAATAAAAGGCGTGGGGCGACCACATGATCACGTCTTGATCTAACCATTTCCTGTGTTTAGCAGAAGGTGCAGGCTGACTGCACAAAGAGAAACATCCTGTGTGAGGCTATGAGAACACACTGTGAAGTACTGAGTGCACTGAGTGTACAGTCATCCATATTTAACATGGGTGTGGACACAATAAAACAACATCTGCATAACAGGCTGCGCCTTCACAATCAGTGAATTTACAATTTCTTTTTCCCTCCCCATCACAAGCTGACAGAGCATATTTGATGATTTTATTTTATTTTCCAGTCAGAGATTTTTACCTAACTGAAAAAAGTGAAGCTTTGTTTTATAGTATAACATTCTATTTATATTATGATTTCTGTAACGGCTCACATCATTTTGAGTACATTAACAAGCCTTATTATTAAGAGATATGTTGGATAAATGGCTCACAATGTTAAGTAAAATTTATTTGGCAGTTTTCTCCAGGGCTGGTAACTTTTTGCATTTAAACAAATGTAATGGTTTACTGTACTATTTTATATATTGTTTATTATTTCTCCACCTATATTTATATTCTTGTTTAGCCACGTATGTTTATTGTTTTATGAGACATCTATTGCACTTCTGTTGTTTTTGATACCTCAGTTGTTCCTGCTTTTTGTAATAAATGAAAATGCGATTTTTGATATTTGATTGATGAAGTGGATTACATCATTTAAAGGCAACCAAACTGAAACAATCTATTAATTTGAACATAAAATATAGATTTTTATGTGTTGGACATGTTTTGGCTAATGTGCATACGCTACAACAATAACATTAGTCTCATTATTTTTAGATATTTTAATGGTGAAATGTTACAAAACATAGTCGCTAATAAAATGAAATAAGAAGAAAATATTTTCTGCTATCCCAAGTTGTTAAAAGAAGGTTTAGTAAAAAATATAAGTGCTAAGCGCTAAGCTAACTTCCAGAAGATGAAGAACTTGTCGAAGACATAAATGGTTGTGACATGACACATTCCCACTGGTCAAAAACCCATTAAAACACAAGATTAAATGTTTTCCTTTTTTAAAAAACTCTCTGGTTTGTTGCCACATCCTTGCCCACCCCCTCTTCTTTACTGTGCAGCTTCAGGTCATGATAGCAGCAGGCTAATCCCAGATTAGCCTCCCGTCAGGACATGGGTTCAATCTTCATTAAAGTCTCACGAGCCTTGGCCAAAAACCTGAGCTGGTTCTTCAAATACGAAGACGGTACAAAGTCCGAATCGCTGAATGTCACACATCACTCGTGACCACTTTTTATGGAAAAGCCGTGTAAGTGGGATTAGAGTGGATTTCCAAGATGAAACCACAGAAGCCTTTGTAAACTAAACTGTGGTCAGACTGTGGTGTTTTCAAAAAGTCATGTCCTCTACAGGGGAAAAAAAGCAGAGCTTCTAAACAGCTTCAGTCACACATAGTGTGGCATAAAATTGTTTTTTTTTTTTTTTTAAATAAAAAGGACAAATGTCCTCTTTGTCTCAGCACCTATGTCTGTCCCAGAATCAAGAGCATATGCTTTTACACTATAATGACTGGTTAGTCTAAAATACATACTGAATAAAAATCAAAGACTTTCATACACATGTGGTTGTGATAGAAACAGTAAATCCAGCTCAACTGCAGAAGAGAAACGAATCATTAAATGACGCAGAGGCTCAAACACAAAAGCTGCAGATCTTAGACTGGGAAAGTGGGAGAGATCATTTTTTATTCATTCAAACACGACTCACTTTCACTGCTCCAATTCTGCCAAGGATCACTGCTTCAAAACTGCAATCTTTAATCAATCATAATGTTGCAAATCCAAAAAAATAACTCAAGGCTCAAAGTTTCACGCATGAGAAAAGACACAGACTTTAGCAGATTGGATTGTTGGACACATTTCCCTGCCCAATCTCTCAAACTGAGGCTAAAGACATTTTTATTGAATCTCTCAGGTCTTTCTCATTCATTCATAACCGTTTCCCTTCTTTTTAAAATCTCTTAAAATGTCTTTATTCATCTTCAGAGTTGGCAGTTGGGTATTGAGCCTCTCTGTTTCTGTGGTTTTAGTGCAAATGATCTAAGAAACCCAAACTTAAAAATATTTTTGCCAGAAAAGAAAGGCTTTATTGAGATTATTAGCTCAAAATAGAATGTAAAAATGATTGGCTGCAAAGATATTCAAAGCACAACTACAACTTAAACATGTCTTTATAAGGCTCTACTATATGTGATATTTAAGAGTAATAACTGCCAATTAACTTTTTTAAAATTAGCCTTAATTGCATATTTTTTTGCATTTACTTTGAAATCATCATCAAATTGAAATCAATTCTTTGTTTCAAGAACTCTCCACTTCAGCTTGCTGTTAAACTGAATTTGTTAGATTGTTTAGCTTTACCGCTTACTCTCCTGCACCAAAGTCCATAGAGAAAATGAACATTTTTTACATCACAGCTCATAGGAGTTGTTGATCCACTGCTGCCTCCATCGGTGAGCTCATATGTGGGATTTTGTGACTTTGGTGTATCAAGTCTTTTGTCTGGATTTACCTCAGTTACATAAACTTATCACGCGAGGCAGCAGTTGACCTGCAGCTCCTGCGTCCTTGGAGCTAAAAATGCTAATTTTTTTCTATGGACTTTGGTAAGAGACATTGAACGGTTTACAAACTAGTGGTCATTGTTTTGGCTCCACACTGGTTCTCGCGGCGGGACGTAATTGTCAGGAAGCTGCTTTGGTGTCGCCAGCGTCTTAACACGAGCGCTCGCTGAGGCTCCTCTTGCTGCCTTTGAAACCTGTTTTTGGAAATGATGAGCCGAGTCTGAGGTTTTTGACGGATAACGGTCACTTCATATCGAATTCATTTGCTTATTTATTCATTTGTGTTTCTATCCATTTATGCAAATGTGACTGAGAGGGCATTCCATACTTACAGTCCAGATTGACTCCTCTGGACGTCCGAGCTCGCTGCCGATGTTGCTCTGCTTCAGCCTGGGCAGCGACAGCCGAACCAGTCGCTGAGAGATGTGAGCTCTCCTGGACGCCATGGAAACGGTGGAGGTGAGGCTCTGTGGGGCAAAGTGTCCATGCAGCTCCTTACCAGTGTGAGTATTTTCAGCGTAAAAGGAGGACGTTACCTCACTGTTGCTCTGGAAGTCTGGATGGGTGAGTTTGGGATGTGAGAGCTCAAGCAATCGAGGTGAGATCCGGGCAGTTTTCACTCTGGGACGGATGTGCCAGATCGGACAGTTGCTCTCGCACTGAGGTGAGTGAGGAGGCCTAAGAGAGCAACACAGACACCTCAGAAATGTGTTAATAAGCTGTATGAGTACGTGTGATAAAAGTGTCGAGAACTGTGCCGAGAACCAGTCAACGAAAACATGGCTGCCAGCAAAGAAACAAAGAAAAACTGATTTTAGCCACTTAATAAAAGGCTTAACTAGTAAATTATATGCTAGCTTAAGTCTACAACGTCTTGAGAATATGTTTGGCACCTAAACTTGCTGTATGACAGCTTTTTTTCAATTGAAAATGGAAGTTTGTTTGCTTCATAAACCGCTAGCTCTCTGCACCAAAGCCCATTGAGAAAATCGGCAATTTTACATCACAGCACACGAGGAGTTGTTGAACCCCTGCTGCCTCCATCACTAAGTTCAGATGGGTTAAATTGTGACTTTGTGTTTTTAAATAATTCATTTAGATTTATGTCAGTGGCACAAACTTACCAGATATGGCAGCGGTTAACCAGCACCTTTGTGTCCCTGAGAGCTAAAAATGTTGATTTTCTCTTTGGACTTTGGTGTGGGACCAATAGTGGTTTAGAAACTTAAGTTTGGTAAAGATTTTATTTGGTGAGTCTTTTGTTGAGTGGAGAAATATGTTCCTTGTGTCCCCACTGGCAGCTTTGTCTGTTTTACAGTGATTCTCAATGCAGGGGTCCAGTAGGGGGCGCACATAACTCAGGCAGTGCTGACTATTACCCTGTATTTAATCAGAAGTCACTGTAACATACAGTACGTGGGTTTTTATCGGCTTCAGCTTTTGTGGGAACATTAAACCTTTGCTGAACTTGTTAATTTCTTCTTTGTCTGTATTATTTGTGGTGCAACACACCAATATTTATTATTAGCATAGCTAATCGTTTCTAGCATAGCTTAGCTTAGCCATTAGCTGTGAACATATATTGTTGTGAAGGGAAGCTGCGTGCATGACGTTACGTGGCAATGTTGCCTTGGGCGAATAAAAAAACCTTGATAGATTCTACAGCTTTCCACATTTAATACTTTACTCAATTTTTATTGCTCAGTTGTTGTGTGATTCCATCTGAGTTTTCTTTATCGTGGAAATTATAGGGGTCTACATATCTACATGTTTGTTTTTTTATCTGCTACATTTTATTCTTTCTTGTGTGTATTTCTAACTTTATTTAATTTTAAGTTTTATTTGTATATTTTTCTGTGTGTCTCTCTTTTTTTTTAAATTGTCCTACTGTTGTTATGTGATGATTCTGTAATACTTTTGTGTGATGTTCTTTTGACTGCTATTGATTTAATTTTTTTTTTTTTTTGAGTCCATTCAAACAAAATACTGTGTTTTATTCATTTAAATTACAGTAGCAGAAGTACAGTATATTTTGTGCACCGACTATAAACGCCGGATGAATCTTTTTCATTCCAGGCCAAACAACAACATATTTTAGTATCTGTGTGTTGAGGATTTATAAAAAGACTTTTGCGGCTGTCTGTGAACGTCCCAGGAGTCCTGGACTTTGGACAATAAGCTCCATTGTCTCTGCTCCTCACTCTGCCACAGTCTGACACTGAAATAACAGATGTCCAAACGCTGACTTCCTCACACAGATTCGAGGAGACGTTAGTGTTGGACACGAGTCTCTGCTCTGCTGTCTTTTTATGATTTATTTTTTACTCTACAGCCATTAAATTCTAGACTGTGGTTTGAGAGCGAGACTATTCATGTGTTTGTGATAAGGACGTCTGCTGAAGAATGGGATGGGGGAATGAGTCAGTTGTGAAGCTGCTGCTCAGACTTATAAAGCATTTTTAAATATAATTATTATATAAGTTAGTTGTAGCAATATATTAGTACTATAAATTTCTTATAACTTCACTATATTCATCACTTTTCTTTCTTTCTTTCCATCCATCACTGTGAAAACACAGTTTGCAATGCGGACTTGTGTTCCTAATATTTTGACCACCAATGTCGCTGGTTTAAACAGCATCACAAACTTATATTTTAATGCAAAGCCGCTGTGTACCTAATAAACTGACGGTACCGAGTGCCCTCTAGTGGTCAAAATATACAAAATAAGTGTACAGCAGCTTTTTTGTTATTTATTGGTTAATCTCTTCAGTAACTTTTATTACATATTATACCTATTTTATTTTAACTTATTTTACTCCATCTAATTCTAAGTGAACTATTTAGTCAGGTAACTATTTATTGCGAATGATGTGCATTTGCAATTTCAAGCATTTTGTTTTTCCTATTTTGAGAACTTTTCAAATCCTTGAAAGTACAACACTAAAATTCAAGAACTTTTAAGGATTTCAAGCACCTGAATTTTAATTTTAATTTTTAACATATGACCACAAATTTGAATGTGAAATTCATCCAGAAATTCATCCAGAAGAGCTACCACTTAATCCATGATGATGATGATGATGATGATACCAATAATAGACTCTTCTGCTTTGAATTCTAATGGGGTTTTTATTTTTTTACCCTGTTTCCTGAAAACTGCCGCTCCTGCATTTAGGTGTTGACAAGCGGACAATACTTTCGTAGTGGAATGTCTTGGAGGAAGGACGTCGGGTTTTCCTGAAGAAGCTTGCCTCGTCGTCCCTCCTGCAGGAAAATGGAGGCTTTTATCATGGCGCTCATTACAGTGTGGTGTGATGAACAAAACAAAACAATGTCTGGAGCAAGAAGGAAGTGGAGGAACAGAGCAGAAAAGATCCAAACAATGGATGAGTGTCAGGGCTGGACTGATGATGGAAGAATGACGGAAAAAAAAAATCAGAAAAAAAAAGAAAAGAATTAGATAATTAAATGTTGATGTGCAGTATATTTCATTTTAAATACAGTTCACCTCACACTTGTTCCTTTGTCACAGTTAAAACGCATACCTAAATTAGTTTTTATATCTTAGTGAGCCTAACCCTAACCATAATTCTAAGTCTTAACCATGAAAGCCCTTTAAAGTTATGAGGCCCAGACAAAATGTTCACACAAAGATAAGTTTGTATGCATTTTGGTCCTCACAAAGACATAAATACAAGCACACACGCATAGTCAGGTTTCTGTGACCTCAAAGGAAATTACATTAACTTACATTAATTTCCCAGAGACTTACTCTAACTTTAACCTCATCCTACCCATACAAGATGTCTCTACCGTAAAATGTAATAATTTACATTATGGGGACTGATTTTTGTCCCCATAAGGAAGACAAGTCCCCATAATGGGACTGTGTTAACAGATTTAGGTCTCCACAACGTGAATATTACATGGAACTCACAAAAAAACTTGGTTTTTATATCTTACTAAATGCCTAAGTCTAACATAAACCTTATTTTAACCTGGTACGACCAGGCCTAGGGGGAAACCTGATCGCCACAAGAGCGTGGATACTCCTTCTTCCCAACTCCCAACAAAACCAGCAGTAACACACTAAAGGGACCAGTGAAACGTTTTGTTCATTTAAATAAACTACAAATTTTTCTGGGAGTCGATTCTTAAATTCTTCTAATAACACAAGTTTGCGCAAATTTTTGAATGTGGTGACTTTGCTTGCCTGGCACCATTTATCAAAGAGAGCACTTTTCTCGCTGGCAAATTCAGCAAAGGCCTGGGTGGCATTTCTTTTCACATTTCCAAAATTTTTGTCAATATGCCTCTGGCAAATTCATAGGCACGAAGAATAGTGGGTTTTACTGGTTCTGCTGAATCTAGTTCAGATCTAGTTCAGTTATAACATGTGGCTGCAACCTTAGCATTTTAGTGGTGAACACTTCTTTAGAGGTGAAATGTTTTTTTTTAAGGGGGAGGTGTTACGACCCCGGGGTCGTGGGTTCCTTTTTCCTTGTATCTGCATGTGAGTGTGTGATGGCTTGCAGGTGTGCATGTTTGATTGAATGACGTGTGTGTGTGAGTGTCTAGGTGGATCCTGAGAGCTGATTGGTCCTGCACAGGAGGTTCCATTATAAGAGGCCTGATCATCTCAGCTGCAGGGGGACTTCCTCTTTAACCACTCTCAGCCAGACTGCCAGCAGACATTTGTGTACTTGTTTTTAATAAACCTTTAAAATGGTTTTGTTTAGTTTGTTAATTGTGGTTTGTTGGGAGTTGGGAAGAAGGAGTCTCCACACTCTTGTTGTGATCAGCTTTACCCCTAGGCCTGGTCGTAACATAACCCTAACCTTAAAACCAAGTCTTAACCCTGAAAAGGTCCTCTAAATTAGTCAGGACCAAACAAAATGTTCCCACAAAAGTATTTTTGTACGTTTTTTATTTTTCATTTTTAAATTCGTTGAGGACACCAAAATAAACTTCCCGCGACCTGTCTGCGGGTCCCGGCCCAGTGTTTGGGAATCACTGTCATATAGCTTCTGTTAAGCAGCCTGAATCATGTTCCTCTGTCACACAGTGAATCACTGCTGTCTTTGACATCAATTACCGTCAAATCTTATTCTTATTTTTATGATTATTGTCCGTTAACTGGCAGCTGCACTTCCTGTGTGTGGGTGTGCGTGATTTGAATTACGCTGCATGTTTCTGGGCTTTTAATGTGACAGCTGAGTGAGGAAGCAATAAGCACTATCACAATAAAAGCCTTGGGGAAGGTGATGGAGTGTAAGGACGAGCTCGTCTTCTCTGTTAGTGGTTGTTTGCCTCTGGTGAGGATGCAGCTGGCATCAGTCCTGAACATCACTTTACTCTTTCCTGAATCAAATCTGTGCCAAAAAGCATCACAGCAATTATGATCCTCCATTTTCTGCAGACATTTTTCGCCATTGTGTCAGTGCAGCACTTACCTTTACCTCTCATGCTTTTTTTGATTAGAGTCATCAATAATGTTGGTGGCTGCACTTACCTCCCAGGGCCCTCCCTTGCTGAGAAGTCTCTTTTGTGCCTGGACAGGTATTGAATTCTTGCACTTGGAACGGCTCCGAGTGCTGACGTGGAGATGGACCACACTGGATCGCTGATCAATGGAAAGATGAAAAAGTTTCCAATGAAGGAAAACAAAATAGAAAAATTAAACTTTAAAAGTGGGCAGATGAAGCAACGATACTTGAAATCCAATGTTTCCATAGAGTGTGAACTTACCAAATGTCTGTCTTTGATTATTTCCTTTAAAAAATGTCAATGTTTTATTTAAGTTGCCACAAAATGACTGCCACAACCAAACAAAAATGGATAAAATGGAACATAGTAGTGGAAGTTAGTCTAAACCTATCAGACAAAATAAACAAACCGCAAGAGCGTTTACTCCAACATTAGGATTTTCTAGTCTATTATATCTTAAGGATATGTTTTCCAGTTTATTTTGCTGTTCCACAGCCTTTTCTAACAAGAAAATAAACTTTGTGTCACTTAAACTGCCCATTCTCCCTTAACCAAATTCCATTGTGAAAACACAAAATTTTACATCACAGCACATAAGAGTTGCTAATTGATTGCTACCTCCTTCACAAATTTCTTATGTGTATTATTGTGACTTTGGCATTTGAAATACTTCATCTGGACTTACTTCATGAGACAAAGTTAACAAGCGAGACAGCAGTAAACCAACAGCCCCCGTGTCCATGTGAGTTAAAAACGCCAATTTTCTCAATAGACTTTGGTGTGGGAGACAGCACATTACAAACTTGCGTTTTCATTTAGAAAGGACTGTCTCGCTGTGAGATGAAGTTGTGAATACAGTGTTAAGATGTCGTAGATATAATCAGGCACATATTTTATTAGATGAGCCTTTTTGTTAAATTGCAAAAAATCTGTTTTTCCTCATGTTACCACTGGAGGGAGCATGACTATAACATGCTGTCCCTGTTAGAAACATGAGTCAGTACCTCATAGAAAAAACCTCAACTAACTCTTCAAGTAAAATATGAGTAAAATATATATGTAAAAATATAAGTAAAATATGAATAACCTCTCTCTCACACACACATATAGAATATTTTTCTCACCACATTTTATTCTTCATCATCAGAATTTCTATAACAATATCAGCCCTTTTTTTATTATCTGCCTCCCTATGTTCTCAAAATATAAATAAATAGTTTACAAACCAGAAAATATAATAAATCCAGCCCGGTCCAATTCAGTTTAAATAGAAAATATATGAATCTTTTTGTATCAGTATACAGTAGGTCTTCTTCTTCTTCTTCTTCTATGGAGTTTAACAGTTTACATCCATGATATTACATTACTGTCACCTTCTGGAGTTAGAAATCTTCTTTACTACACCTCAATCTGTCATATTCTCTTTGTCAGTCCAGAAACTCTAAGAGAACAACCTCTATCTTTCTTTTCTGTATTTTATCAATTTGTCATTCTAAGGCTTTGACCGCATCATAGCGTCCATTTTTAATCATGTTGATTAAGAGAAATTTAAACACTAGAGGAAGAACCAGCAACCGCAGAGAAAACTGGACCGAGTGAACAAATGTCTAATGTAAAATGATGTAACTGCTGGCGGGAAGGTTGTCTTGCAATACCGAAAACCTCAAACATGTAACGATCAGAGGCCTTTGTGATCCTTCCTGAGGTGTCACACAAGTGCGTTTGTTTTACATACGCAGGAAGGAATGTTCACATGACTCACCGAGGAGTCGTGGCCCAGATCGTTTTTGAGGTTTTGTGCTGCGCCAACTCCAAGATCCTACAAAATAAAAAGAGACCACCACACAATATTCACAGAGAAGTCCAATCAAATGTATTTCAGGCTCTTTTGGGTCCAGGGGGAAAGTGCAATCACTGTGTGGGTTTTACGTTTCCTGTGCGTGTTGAGGGTTTTCTACAATCTGCCAAAGCTGCAGCAACTGAAAACCTCAACGTGGCCACTAATCAAATGCAAAGACACAACTGTCAGGGCTTTTGACTGTGTCATTATCATTGTATTTTCATCATTCTTCAAAAATATATACTATATAATATATACACCTTTTTTGTTGGATGTTAACTGGTTAAAGCAATAGACATAAAAAAAAAGTGATTTAAGCCACTTAAAATTCTCACCTACTAAAATCTATTCCAGATCACGTCTATGGTATCTTGAGAATATATCTGGCGCTTTATTTCACCAGTAGGCAGCTTTTTTCTGACTCAAAACTTAATTTTGTATCACTTTGTAAAAGTCAAACTTCCTGCACCAAAGTCCATAGGGAAAATCAGCAATTTTACATCACAGCACACAGGAGCTTTTAAGCCACTGCTGCCTCCAGCAGTAAGTACAAATTTGTCACTTTGTGACTTCAGTGTTAAAAACATTGCATTCAGATTTACCTCGGTGGTGCAAACTTAAAACACAAGACTGCATTAGACAAGTAGCTCTTGTGTCCCAGTGAGCTAAAATCGCTGATATTCTCTATGGACTTTGGTGTGGGAGAGTGAGTGTTTCATAAACATCAGTCTCTTGTCATAACGGGCTGTTGAACAGTGGTATGCTTAAGATATTGTAGATGTACAAGAAGGTGTAAGCAGATGTATGCGTTTTATAATGGTGAGTGTTTAGTTTCAGGCTTAAATCAGTCTTTCTTTGTGTCTTCACTGTCACTGATGTTTGTTACCGACTGGTTCTCAAACATGATGACACCGGCGCCAACTATGGGTCAGTGCCTCATACAACCACAGTCCACACAGTCACACAAAATAAATATACACTTTAACTAAACCTTTAAGTGTACCAAGCAATTCAAATGTGGAAACAGCAATGGTTTCCTTTCACTTGTGTTTAAATGAATTATGTTTATTCTAATTTAAAAGCAAATAAAAGACTAAAATAATTTACAACAAATAAATGTTAAACATTGTTAATATTACTGAAAAAAATAAACAGATAAATTAACAGAAAAAAATGTGTGAAATATACTCTATGCTCCCCTTTGTTGTTTTAAATTAATGTTAAACAATAATTCTCAAGTTTCCACCTCTGTTACTATATTCGTATTTTCACACAAATCCATATTTTCCCTTGAATTTGTTTCATAATTGTGCTTTTTGAAAAATAATTTTAAAAAATTCGATTTACTAACTCATAGTGAAAAATATGATTTAATTCACCTGTATGATGGACCAAAACTGGACTGGACAGCTGAAATTAAAAATAACAAAACTATATAAATATTAAGACAACAAATATTTGTAGACATAAGAACTATGGCATTTACCTGGTTTGTCAGACACCATCCTAACCTGCAGTGATGCTTCTGGGCAGGACGTGTTGACTCGCCACCTGTTGATGGTGTCGCACTAATCTCCTACTGTTGCTATGGAGCCACGAGTCCCAAGTAACCAACTCTGCACCTGAGGACTCCTTGAAACTGGAGTCTGCATGGTTCAAACACCCATCTCACCGGCTCAAGACTTCCGCAGCAGCACAGTGAAAGGAAAGTGATACGTTGAGGTCAGCAGCCGAGTGTCTTTTCATCAGGTGTACAGTGAATGTGTGTGGACAATGTGATGACAGGGTCAATTATTGACTGTCCTGACAAAGGATGTGTTCAGTACAGACAAACACAAAGCAAAACACCACAACAGTTGAATTAAGACATTTTATTTAAATGTGAAAAACAGTATTTACAGTACAAAGCTTGAAAATGGTTTCCCTCTGGCTACATGGTTCAGTAAAAGTCAAAATAAAACTAATATAATATTAACAAACAGTCTTTTTTTCCTGGAAACTAAAGGCTTTGTAAACTGCTCATTCTTACACACCAAAGTCCATTGAGAAAATCAGCGTTTTTTAGCTCTCGAGGACACATAAGCTGCTGGTCTACTGCTGCCACCTTTTATGTTTTATGTTACTTTGGTAAATCCAAATGAAGGATTAAAATAACACATTTGGACTCAGTGATGGAGACAACAGTGGAGCAACAACACCTATGTGCTGTAATGGTGTAAATTGACTTTATCAAACTGTGAGGGATTTAATTCCCATAATACTTTCAACTGGAACTGTTTTGGCTTTAGAAAAAAGGTTGAGAAATTTAAAGAATAATTTTACATAATTAAAAAAAAATGTTTACATGAAAGCTTTGTCCCACAACTTTACAGACACTGAATTTCATCAAATAAAAGAGCAATGACATTAAGTATTGAACAGAAACCGGTACAATCACGTGCCTGAATAACAAAAACATGTAAAGCTTATTTCAAAAAGTTTAGGAAAATCATTATTTTTTCAGTTCCCTTTTTTTTAAAAGATGTAGTTGAAAAACATATAAAAACTGGAAAAGTTACTCTTATTACAAACTTTAAAGCCTTAAACCAACACTCACAATAAAACAAATATTTTAACATTATGTAATAGTGTTGTCTGTCTGTCTGAATGACTGAAAAGTCCCACTGGTAAGCGGATGAAACGCACATTCCTTACATGTTTCTTTGACTGATTTGGATTTTTGCTTTGAAATTTCAATGAACGCACAGATTATTAATGGCCAGGTCGTTCTTGCCGCGTTACGTGTCCACAGTGAGGTGCTTTGCATTTACCCACGCGTGTACCAACTTAGGGTTCCATGTATCGTCAGCCCCGAGTTCCAGACTTCTTTGTCTCCTCTGCAGAAAACGAGAGTGCGCCATCAAGTGGACTGGAAAGTGTTGTGCTACAGGAAGCATCTACAGGCGCTGTGTACCTGCACGGTCTGCGAGAGTTTGCTGATTCGTTGCTATATGATCTATAACCCTAACCCTAACCCCTATGACTAAATTTAAGTCGCACTTCTGCGTACACGTGGACGCGTAAAGTATGACCTGGCCCTAAGTCAGTCAGTGTATCATGAAATATGTCATGAAAGGGGACAAAATAAAATCTATTTTTGGTGAGGATTAAGTCAGAAAAAAAAAATTCAACACTTAAGACTGAGACCGAACTATAAAGTTTAAATATTCTCATTGTTATTATTATTATTTATTGGTAACTTTTAGCCAATCAGGTGCTATGACAAAAATAAAGTGCAAGGAAAACACAGGATTAAAGTCAAAACCATGTAACGGAACCAGAACCAGGGATTTATCTGCCCTCACAAACCATCTGAATGATCAGTTCGCGAGCATCCTGAACACCGAAGCTAAGCTCCGCCTCCCCCTTCTTCAGGTGGGCACCGATGAGAAACATCTTGCGGTCTCCGACCTCGGACAGGGACAGCGCGTCGTGGAGGTCAGTGACGCTGCAGGCGCCCGGCAGATCCTGGGAACATGAGGAGAAAAAAGCAAAATCGAATGTCAAGCTGTTTCGTTATGAAAGCTGTATGATCATATCATTTTTGTCTGAATATGATCTGATCATATCTGCTAAGACACAAACACCATGACTCACTTTGTTTTGGATTAAATATCAACAATGGTATTTGTTATTACGTAATAGGTATTTTTTTTTTCTACTGAAAATGAGATGTATAACATCCAGAAAAAAAGATAATTTTCCCAGGAATCAAGAGAAATTTGCGTTTCTGTTAAAGCCAAGGTCATTTCTGACAACAAAGACAGGCATATTGAACTGACGCTGCTTAAAAACAGAACAAAAACTGTTGTACTTTTTCTGCCTCATTATCCATGCGATCCAGTCTGTACGCTATAACTGAAATATCTGATCTGCAAATATTTGAATGATTAGCAAATACACATGTTGATAATTGTGAAAGAAATATTTTTGTAGATACTAACTACTTTTCTATTTACTAGCTCAAAGTTTTCAGACTATTTTTGATAGTTTTTTTTTATCATTTTCAGACTTTTTTAGAACAAATTATTGAGCCGGCAATGATTATACGTTTATTAATCAATTACTTAATTAATCTAAAAAAAAAGTATTTTGATGATCAATTAATCAGTTTCAGTGTTTTTTAGCTGGTTTCTTTCATATAGCAAAGAAATCATTAAAACTGAATAACTTTGGTTTGTGGACAAAACAAGACATTTGAAAACATCATGATTTCCAGGTTTGGGAAACACTGATCAACATTTTATTCACCAAAAAATGAAATGAAAATAATTATGAAAATAATCGTTGGCTGCAGCCCTAAAAAATTATTAATCAAAACATTACTGGTACACTGATTGTTACTTGAAGCCTATTTAAAAAAAAAAAAAAACTAAGCAGGGTTATTTGAGGACAAGAGGCTGGCAGGCTTTTGTAGAGAACAATGTGGAGTGTTTTTATTGTCACGCTCACCTGTTTGTTGGCCAGCACCATTAAAGGCAGACAGGGGTCAGAGGCCAGCAGCTTGTGCAAATGTTGCTTAGCAACCGGGAAGAGCTGCGAGTCAGAAGAGTCGACCACAAAGACGAGCAGAAGAGCCTTGGGCATGTACTTCTGCCAGTACGGCCTCAGCTCCTCTTTACCTCCGACTGACACACACAGAAAACATCACGCTCACCATCGTTGTCTCCTGAGACTGTGTTCAGGTGTTTGAGCCACACTTCACACTCACTTTCTAGGAACTCCAGGTGCATGTCCTCTCTGCTGATGGAGACGGCGTTGAGGCCTTGCGTCGGCTGGAGTTCCAGCTCCAGGCTGCCTGTGGCCAAACTCTGCAGCAGACTGGATTTACCTGCTCCTTCTAGGCCCAGAACCAGAACCTGGGTCCCCCTGGACTGCACATGCTGGGACTGTAGTAATCAAAAAGACCAGTACATTGTTCTTTTACAAGGATTCTAAACATATCATCAGCCAAACTCTATCATCTTTTAGATCATGTTCAGACAGAGTTTCATCAAGATTTAATCCCATCACGGTTTACCATCTACAAATTCGTTATGTGGACAAATCCGCACAAACCTGCTGTTTTATCCTGCACAGCTGTACACAATTTTAGTCATTTGCCCATCTCTGCATCGGTCCACACTAGGGCTGAAAGCATTCATTGATTATTAATAAACTACTAAATTAATCGTCAACTATTTTGTGATCGTTTCAACTGGTTTGAGTTTTTTTTTTTTTTTTAAACAATTAAAACAAGCTCTCTTGTTTTTAAGCTTATTAAATGTGAATATTTCCTGGTTTCTTTGCTCCATATGACAAAGATATGACTTAAACTAATCATTTTAGTTTGTGAACATGATGAAACATTTGGACGCATCATCATTTAGAGGTTTGGGAAACACAGATCAACACTGTGTTTCCCACACATAAATCAACATTGGCTGTTCAAATAAGTGCTGGATTCATCTAGAAAAAAACATTAGACAGACCCTATGCAGATGAATCCGCACACACCTCCAGTTAATTCCAAAGACGACAGTAACCTATGAAAAGATGAGGAAGTCTGGTGGTATCCCCACATGAACAACTCAGTCCTCAAAAGAATAAAAGGAAAGGAACATTAAACTTAAGGGTATGTTCCATTTACTCTCTTCTGAGTTGACCACATTCCGGCTGAGAAGTTGAAAAACGTTGATGCAAACATAGCATAGGCGAGCCATTGTTAGCAAGGCCAGTAGATAATGCTCAAACAATTCTATTTTGCACAAACAAACAGCACAGCAACATTTAGACTGATAAAAGCAGTACTATGTGTAATATTGACTATACGAAACAACAAGACATAATGACAGTTTACAGTAACAGTAGCTGAGTGTTTGTATTACTGACATGAGTGACAATAATATAAACACTTGGATTTCGTGAGTTTGCGCCAACTTTGAGTTAGAAATCCAACTTAAGGAAGCGTTCCAGTTCAAACTTCCAACCGAATGCACCCCAACAGCCACAAGCAATGAGTGAGGTGGGGGGCTTTACATGCCAGTGCCCTTGGCCGCATTGCTGAACAATCCGCCCCTGTTACCAGGTCCAGCGGGTCTGTGTGTTAACGGTTAACTCTCTTTCTCTGCGGTAAAAACGCCTTTTACCTGTGACCGTGTTGGATCTTCAGTCGCAGTAACAGGAGAAGCAGCATCAACAGCAGCAGCAGGAGAAGAGACCACGACTATCTCCTCCTCGTCTACGAGCCTCTTCTCCTCTTCCTCCTCTTTTTCCTGCCTCGTATCTTCCTCTTCTTCCCGTGTGGGACTGGTGCCGTCTTCTCCGGGCCGCCGGCTCTCCGGCTTCTTCTGCCCGGCGGAGGACGCGTAAGTCCAGAGTAGATAGACGACTCCTCCCGCCAGAGCGACGGAGGCGCCGAGGAAACCGGCGTCTCTCAAACCGACCATGGTGCTCAGCTGCCGGCTTCACTTTGACCTCGTTACACGAGCATTATTTTTATATTTAATGTACGTAAAGTCTGAACTTCAGTGTTCGATTCCTTCCCTGCTTCTTCCTATTCTTCTTCTTCTTCTTCTTCTTCTTCAACTCAACAAGTGGATTAAGGCACAGGAAGTTCAGGAGGAACTTGTTCAAACCGTACTTCCGGGATAAAGTGAGCGCCTCTTTGTTGGTGCAGTGCTACAGTTTCACCACCAGATGTCGCTATTAATCACAATAACAACCGGAGCTGTTGCCCCGAGTCTCTGTCACTTTTCTTAACGTGTGACTTGGATCTTTAAAGGTCTTAAAACAAGATTAAAGGCCTAAAATACAATAAGGTCATTATATTAATATAACTCGAAAGTATATGCTATTATTTAAGTATCTACAAATACAATTTACTATCAATTTGTTATAATGTTCTTGAATTGTTCTTGTAAGAAGACATGTTTAAAATTTAAATTTTTATTTGTTGTTCAGACTACAAGTATTTTAACTTCATGTTAATTTATTAACACAGTACATTTTCTTTAAAGTAAAAAGTTCTTTAAAGTTCCAGCATAATGAAAGGATTAATTATTATTTTGTGTCCTTATGTTCTGTGCATTAGTCTGATTTTATTTGGGTTATTCCCTAATTTAAGATTAAAAAACATTAATATAACTTATAAAGACTATACAGTCTTTGTAAATGTAACACAAATAATTTTATTTTGTCCAATTTTATTCAGTGACTTCATTTTGGTCAGCAGGGACTCCACAAACCTTTTCATTGTGATAAGTGTATGTGTAATCCAACAGAATGAGAAAATAACATGCGAACTATTAAACACTTATCAACAGATTAATCTTTGTTTGAGTTCTTTGAGTTGAGTTTCCTACAAAAACATTTTCTGTCAATTTATTCTTCCAATATATGGCCATTTTCAGGTACGAATAAGGATGTGAGACAGAAGTAGACCAGTGCATTTATTCACAAATTAAAGAGTTATAGTTAATAACTGTCAATGCAGTAACTGAACAAACACATAATTCAAATAAATCAACTCAAATTCAACACTCTCTCAAATTAAAAAGTGATGAAACCTGGATCAACAGAAACTGAAAGTCATACATCCTGTCTTGCTCTGTATGGTATAGGCTGGTTGATCCTCTTCACTGGGACCTTCTCCTGTCCCTCAGGAGCACTCAGGAGCCAGGCCTGGAGCTTGCTCTCCTCCTGCATCACCCTGAGGGTCTTCTCGGTCCGCACTCGCAGAGATGGAGGCCTCCGTCTCTTGACAACCACAGACTCCTGAAGCTGCTCTGCTCCCGAGCTGGACGAGTCCACCGTCTCGAGCTGGCGGTGCCTGCGGGACTTGGATGCCTCTTGGAAGTTGCTGTAGCTCTTGTTCTTGATGGAGGAGATGAGTTGGGCTCTGCTGCTGCTGCTGCTGTTGTTGGAGTCCTCCACTCCTGGTTTCTTCTCATCATCTCCAGCTTTCTTGCTCTTGCTGTTTTGGGAGAAAACCTTCTGCTGCCATGTGATGAACTCTGACATGCAGTCCTTCAGGCGGGAGGCAACATCTGGGTGGGTCATGGTGACCTGGCAGCTGACCTCCACTGTGGCCTCCTTCAGGTGTTCATACTTGTCCTGGATGTTGGTCAGCTCCTCCACGATGTCCGAGGAGATGAGGTCCAGCACTGCAGTGGTCCTGCCCAGAAACTCCACACACATGGGCTCCACCTTCGGTTTCCTCTGCTTCTGGTAAGTGAGGAAATGTGGCATGGCGACATAGTGAAAGGCTTTACCTGAGACAAGCTTCTGATAGATGTAAACCACGTCATAGTGCCGTGCGTCCACAGAGTCCTTCAGAAACTTCTGAACCGTGTCCCAGTCCTTCAGAGCGAGTCGAATCTTTACGGGTGGTATCGTGAGCTGTGTGTGGTAAAGGCCAAACAACAAATACAGGCCTCCGACTCTGATTTGGTAGCTGTACGGCGGCATGAAGTACTTCATGGCCGTGGCCAGAGCCACTCTGCTGAACCTCTTCATCTCACTCATGCTTGTGAAACCTATGAAGACGTCTGAGAAGCCCATCTCCCTCCAAATGGCTGAAAACAGCTGGTATCTCACGGAGTCAGCATGCTGGAAACGTGCGAGAAGTTCCTCCACATCTTCTGTCAGGGGCTCGTAGAAGAATTCTGAGTAAATGGGCTGCTGGCGAGGCATTGTGTTCACCGCAACAAGCAAACATGAGGCTTCAAGTTCAACCCTGCAAAAACTGCTCCTCAGGAGCCCAGAGTAAAAAATCAAAGCAGGTGAGGCTCATTGTCAACCAATCAGCTGAGAGCTGAGTCTACGAGTGGGTGGAGTTTAACTGACTCTGCTGTGTCCCTGTCTGGGTGCAGAAAGGAACCAAGATATGCTTTTCTGTCAAAATCATTTGATTCCGTACAATAATTGTCACTAAATCAGAAAACTATGTTACATATTTCAAACACAGAAATCTACTTTTTTGTTCCCCCTGACAATTCACTGACAATTTCTTTCCAACATTTTAAAATGCTGATTTTCATTGAGCTTAAGTACAATATAAATACAATTATCCTTACACACATTTCTGCCACACCCTCACTCACATTATTTTTCTTATGTATTAAATTAATAAATGTAAAAAATTTTTTAAAAATTTTAATATTAGTGTAAAACAAACAGCGACTTTCTACAATTGTCACATAAGAACTGAGACTCAGCTGGACTTGCTTTTAAAATTGATTTAATGCTTTAATGTCTATTTTTGTTTTAATATTTTCTCTTATGCTATTTTTAAATTATTAATACTACTTGTTTTGGTCTTACGGCATCATTTATGAGTATATCACATTATTTGTACAAATTGAAAATCATTTGACGTTCCATTTGTTTAGTGTAATGCATTTTTTTTATTATAATTCCTGTGGCCTCCCAGTTAACTGTTACATTAAAAATTGTAGGACTATAATAGCAAGTTTAATTCAAATGAAAAAAAAAATCGTAGAGATTTTATCCGCCTTGGAATACTGATATTAGTATGCTTTGTTGTCATAATTACCATTTTTTGTGATGAGATTGAAGAAATTTGGTATAGTTTTAACATCTTAGTAAATCATGGAGACCCAGAAAAAGGTTAGTTCTACTATGCTGTATAAATACACAGAGAAACCCCAAAATGTTAGAAACTAATTCCTGAATTCACTTCCAGTGTTGAAAAGTCATCATACTGAAACTTTTGGTTCAATACTAAACAAATGCAATCAACAACATAATTAAAATAAATGAATAAAAAACACGGGCTTCCGGTTATGGCGTCGGTTTGAGCGGCAGCAAAACGCTGAGCTCCGATTACCCACTCATAAATTATACTTCTATCTCGACCGAAAGTTACTCAGCTACGCAAATTGACCCCGCAACAGGTTTCACGTCTCACTGGGACACCCAAAATGCCAAACAAACACGGACCTGAACCGAAAAAAGCTGAAAACTGCGGAGAGGAGGGCGGCGTTAGCAATGACCACCAGACATCGCTGAATGGCGAGGAAGATGAAGAGGCTAATGCTAACGGCTCCGTTAACGAGGAGGCTAAGACAAGTGGCCAAACTAACGAGACCGGCATTTTAGCAGCCATACGGCCATTAAAAGTCTTCTCTACACAGCTAACAAGAAGTTAATGTCGTCTAACTAAGAAATAAAAGACGCAATTGCAGTTTTATCTGAGCGGTTAAATTCGGCCGAATCCCGCATTAGCAAGGCTGAAGATGACGTCTCATCTCTGGTGAGCAAAGAAACAGCCCTTTGGAAGAAAGTATGCGAACTCACCCAGAAAGGGGACGACCTTGAAAACAGGAGCCGGAGATCAAACCTGTGGCTTATAGGTTTACCTGAGACAACCGAGGAGGGGGGCGTCGCGACGTTTTTACAAACCTGGCTGCCGGAGGTCATGGGCCCGGGTACATTCCCAAACCCACTCATCATCGAGCGCGCCCATAGACTACAAGGTCAGCAAACTCCGAACGGACCCCCGTCATCGCGAAGTTCCTCAACAATCAAGACAAGTTGATGAGAGCGGTGAGAGCAGCTCACCAGAGGGGAAAAAGTGATGTACAACGGCCATCGTGTGATGTTCCTGTCCACGGAGGTTCAGAAACAACATAAACAATACAGCCACGTGAAACAACAACTGGGAGAGTTGAACATAAACTTTGGACTCATTTTTTTTCCCAGCTAAGATGAGGGTCTTCCATGATGACAACCGACAGTTTCTCCACACCCCAGCAGAGGTCGAAGGCTCCATAGGGCGCGTGAGACAACAGAGAGACGGGTAACCGGTCAGATAAGCCGAGGTAATATTGAACTGAGCATATAGTTTGCAATGGACCTTGACAAAAATATTGAGCACAAAACGTGACAGCTAAAAAAATGAAAGTAACATTTATATTTATCTGTTAATATAATGCCTAACTTTCGTTTTCCTTAGCTAGTGGGTGACCAGGAATTTAAGAACAGGAACCTAAGTAAAGTTAGAAAGATATTCACAGATTCGGACATTCGCGATCAGTAACATTTAAAATGTTTTTAATCATAGTTACTTAGACAACAAGCTACAACCTCGTCTTCATTTAAAAGAGCCGTCTTCTGAGCTGGAGAAACTACACTGATCTCTGCGAGCAGTCGCCAGTGAGATCGGAGCGCAGGGACCGTCACCAAATTGCAACACCGGAAAAAGACTTGAATTTGAAAGATTTGAAAAATACTCAATAACTTCACAACAATACAGTGTAGTGACACCAAACCTTCTGTAAACTTTTACTGCTGTACTGTACATGATACTAGACCAATCCGTTTGAAGAAATATTATTTTGAATATGTTTATGAATATTCATTAGTAATAATTTTCAGTAACTTCACCATAAGACAGTTTAGTGTCATCAAATTTTATGTACATCTCACTGATGTACAGTACATGATACTACACCAATTAGTTTGAAGAAATATTTTGAAAATTTTTATGAACATTTATTAGTAATAATTTTCAATAACTTCACTACTATATAATTTCACACTGAATCTACACAGGAAGACATTTTAAAACAGAGTCAAAACATTATGCTAACAGAGATGCAATGCATATTAGTCAACATTATTGTTATCGCTTTAGATTATACTGATTATTCACCATTAAAATGATCAATTAATTAAAAAAATAAATAGTAATAATGTCTTCAAACTGATTGTTGTAGTATTATGTACAGTACATCAGTGGGATGTACAGAAAGTTTGATGACACATGAAAATTATTACTAATAAATATTCATAAAAAATATGTCTTCAAATGACTGGTGTATTATCATGTACAGTACAGAAGTAAAAGTTTACAGAAAGTTTGATGCCACTACACTGTATTATGGTAAAATTATTGAAAATGATTACTAATAAATATTCATAAAAATATTCAAAATATGTCTTCAAACTGATTGGTGTAGTATCGTGTACAGTACATCAGTGAGATATACAGAAAGTTTGATGACACTACACTGTATTATGGTGAAATTAAGTATTACTAATAAATATTCATAAAAATATTTAAAACAATATTTCTTCAAACTGACTGGTGTAGTATTATGTACGGTACAGCAGTGAAGTTTACAGAAGGTTTGATGACACTACACTGTATTGTGGTGAAGTTATTGAGTATTTTTTCAAATGTCTTTTCCTGGTGTTGCAATTTGTTGACGGTCCCTGCGCTACTGCACGTAGAGATCAGTGTAGTTTCTCTAGCTCAGAAGACGGCTCTTTTAAATGAAGGCGAGGTTGTAGCTTGTTGTCTAAGTCACTATGATTAAAAACATGTATCACACGTGTTTCAGAAATGTTTCCTTTAAATGTTATTGATTGCGAAGTTTCGAATCAGTGAATTATTATTATAATTTGGAATAACAGACGGGCCAGGCTCTGTTGGCCTCTGTTATATTTCCTGAACCTGCCAAATCTTCAGTGGTACTACTAGGCTGTCCAACTGTCCATGAACTCCTGCTGATTCTCAACAACAACACTGCTGACCTGGGTAAAGGTAGAAAAAGCTGGTACATCCCTCCTGCCACTTTACTCATATTTGTACTCAGCTTAATTAAATAATTTAAAGAAACAGACACACAACCCCTTTGTAAAAATTGCAATTTACTTATGGTATGAGGTGCATAAATATAAAAATGAAATACCAATACTATCCCAATTTTGGGGCAACAACACCTTTACACCTGGCAAATAAAAAGATATGGGTTTCAAAATCTGGACTGATAAAGGTGTAGGTAAAATTTCAGATCTATTCAACAAGGATGTATTCATGTGCTTTGAAAATTTGAGGCAGAAATTTGATAATCAACCCAAAACCTTTCTTTAAATATCTACATGTCAGAGGTTTTATATTTAAGACACAAAACTGTTTAACCTTACCTCCCTGGAAAAAATAGCAACAAGTCGTAACACAAGTCATAAGAGGTCTGATCTCCTGCTTCTATGAGGCCACTGTAGACGGTTCCCAGTGTTCCTCAGAAAACAAAAGATTGGCATGGTGTGAACACTTGAATAGCCAAATATCTGTTGAGGATTGGAGAGAGGCCTGCTTGAAAGCTCAGTCTATTAATTCTCACTTTAAATTGCTTCAATAGTAGTGGCTAATGAGAACTTATATCACACCAACATTGATTAATAAATTTGATCCCAATACCCCAGTTATGTGTTAAATGTGGAGCAAAAGGCACAATTGATTCATTGCCTCTGGAAATGTTCAAAAATCCAGGCTTTTTGGACGTACTTTCTTATAGCATATTCTGTTTATTACAATCAAAACATAACAGCCCACTCACTATTGCTTTATTGTCCACTGTGGGTTGTTGGGGGGGTGCTGGTGCCTAGCTCCAGCTTGGGGCTACATAGAGACAGACAATCGTTCGCTCAGATGCTCCTTGTGGAGGGTCCCACTGTTCCAAGTGGGTCGTGAACCCGGGATCTCTTGTTACATGGGCAAGAGTGATAACCATTACACTAACAGTGGCCCTGTAACATAGCTATATCCTGGAAATCTATTAGTAGACTGAGTCTTCAGGCCAGAGAGTTTGACACTGTCAAACTTATATGATAAGGGGTAAATATTCTATCTTTAAGAAGGTATGGGACACTTTTTTTTTACTTAAAGGGAGAGAAGACCACAGATGTTTTACTAACCTAATAAGAGATAGATAATAGATACACACTCAGACATGATGTTTTGTCCTGATGTCATAACTTATATTGTGTATAAAGCCCTAATGTGAATTATTACCAGGGCACCTTATTTATTTTTATTTTTATTTCTACATTTATTTTTACAGTTTTGATGTATACTTTTGTAATATGTGAAAATTCAATACAGTTTTGTCAAAAAAAACCCCCACAAACATCTTTAAATTAGGCAAAAAATACAGTTAAGAAAGAAACACTCAGGTCTTGTGTTGCTGTTGTCAAGATTTTTATTAAGACTAAACAAAATGGGACACGAGTTTGGCCAAAAGAGTCTTTGTCCTCGTTTTCTAAAACATGCAATCAATCATCTCACAGAAGTGAAATCAGGAATTCTCTCTCTCTCTCAAATTTAGACCAACACAGGGATTAAAAAATAAATATTCTTCAACAATGCATCCAATGCCCAGAGGTTGACAGTCAGCTTATTGAAAGTGAAGAGACAATTAAAAAGAGACGTCATACAGAGTGTGACGTCCAACTACTTCTTCCAGAGAAAGATAAGACAAAATCTCCCAAAACTGAACTTTCAGTCACATCACAAAAGTAGCTGTTTTCCTGAAAGGTTATTAAACTGATGAGTTTTAACTGCGACAAGATGAGCTCAAACTAACAGGTTCAGTGGCTTATGAAAAACAGTATGATCACATATGCAAGAGGGGTGTGTAATTGGTATAAAATATGCAATTTTCAACATAAATATGGCTAATGATTAAATAATCCACAAAGAGTGATTGTTTATCTGATAATTAAGTGTGGAGGAGACCAAAAATCTTAAAGCTGACCTGGAGAGTTTGGAACTTCATTTCAAACTCTTTTCCCAAAAATGTGCAAATGTTGTTGCAGCAGCTTAAAAGGTCCAGTATGTAATATTTGGGAAGGTTTATCAGTTTGTATGTTGTTCTTTATATAGCCTTTTATATGTACTTAAGATGAAGATTTGCTCCTAAGTATGAGCAGAACCCATGGGCATGTACACACATGAAGAAATGTGAAGTGGCTCCCCGCAGACACGGAATGCAGTAAGTATGACCCTGACTCAAAAAAGGTGCAGGATTTGGAGGAAACTTGGATGATGAGGTTTTCAGAAACAGAAAAGGACAGTGAACACCTGAAGCAGCAGCCTCAACAGTTTGATGCAGCTCAGACTCAGGAGGAGGAGAAGAAGCTGTTCTCCATCTGTGACTGTACAGGAGAGACCAGCTCTTGAATGACGCTGCAGTAAACAGAGGAGATCTGCCTTTTTTTTTAATGTACCAGGAGAAAATGTGACATGATTAATTTTCTTCTGGAGAAGTCGGACAGCAGAGTCAGGGTGGTGCAGTCTTTTTCCACGTACTTCTCTGGGGTTAGTTTAAAAAGAGACTCTAAATTAACTGTAGGTGTGAATGGCTGTTTGGCTCCATTTCCTCCCACGACCCTTAAAGTACAGGCCTTATAGATAATGGATGAGTGGCTTCTACATTAAAATGGGGGCCACTGTTCATGGGTTCTTTAGGACTGAAAGCCATCTACTGAACCAGAACTTGTAAGAGGTCTCTGAAAATGAAGTAGTAAGACAATTACAATGATTTTGTCCTTGATTTTCCGCTTGCCCTCTATAGTCGTCACTTAAAAACAAATCAAAACTCATCATTCTAAGAAAACAAGCTTGTGAAGAGCAACAGAAAGCTGTTTTATTCAAACTGTCCTTTAAAAGTTCAAGGGGAGATTTTGGGTTTACAAATTTAAATGAATGGGGACAAAAAAAAATAAAAATAAAATAAATTGACAAACATAAAAAAAGAGTTTATGTTCTCATGATGATGTTGCCCTGTCTCACATGTTGCTTCCCACTGACTACCTGCCTCCTTTCCCTCCCTTCTTCTTCTTCGGTGGTGCCTTCTTGCGAGTGGCCCCTGATGAAGCCGGTTTCTGCTGCCGTGGCGGGGCCACGTTGCTGCCGACTGCCGCAGATGAGCCAGACGCAGATCCTGGTCTGGGGGAGGTAGGGGGGCTGTTGGCCGTCTTACTGGCATCCCTGAAACAAAGAGAACCAGAATCCACTCAGAGCTTGTAAGTAATGGGCCGACCCAAATGGTTTATCCTTTAGATTCATCGTCTAACTGGAGTAAATCCCAGCTGACACAGGGTGAAAGGTGGGGTACACTCTGGACAGGTCATCAGACCATCACAGGGCAAACCCACAGAGACGCACAACCATTCACTCTCTCTCTATGTTAAATTAATCTCTGTGTCACTTTTTACTATGGGGGAAACCAGAGAACCTGCAGTCAGACTGTGCTGTGAACCTGGGACTTTTTGCTGTAACGCAACAGTGCTCCCCACTACTCTGCCAACTCAAGTCCACTTGAGGTGGTGGTCTTTCTTCTAAAGCCTCACTATCCTCTACATCTGCAAGTGAGGAAAAGGAAGAACCAGGAGGAGCGTTTAAAACTCTTCCTCCTTCACATGTAAACTAGCACTAACACTACCACAAACTCTCAACACCTCAAGTACGGCACAAGTGGACACCAGTGTGATTGATTCTGATTGCAGACTGAACTTCCAGTTCCAACACGGCACAAGCCAAATCACAATTCTGGAGGCCTCTCACTTGATTATTTTGAAAAACTAGTAACAATCTGACAAATTGAGAAACTGAAAGGCTTTTTTGCATTTTAAAAACAAACTTTAAACCACATGGTGTTACAGAAATTAAGAATCCTCACAGATTTTTTCCCTTAGGTGAGACTGAGTAATTTATTATTTTATCCATAAATGACTCAGAGGATTAAGTGGCAGTGAAACTTAAAGGACAACCTTAGCTGCTTCTTCTCAATTTGGGTACTTAATTACCAGATTTCAGTTACAGGAAATGGCAGCCAAACAATCTCTCCTTCCTCACAAGTGATGAGCACATGCATGCGACTGACGAGTTTACTCACAGTTCAGATGAGGCTCCTGCTGTCGCACCCTGTGTTCCTTTTCCAATCTGTTCCTTCTTCTTTCCTTTCTTCTTGCCTCTGTAGTAGGAACGCTCCCTCATGGGCAGCCACCTCTCAGGGTCGGGGGTTGCTTTGGGGTCGTAGTTCTTGGGTAGTTTGCCTAAAATGAAGAGGCATCAGTGAGAGGCAGTATACGGCTCGGCTGGTGTCTGTCATGATCAACTACATACAGAAACCATCTTCAAGCGTAAACAAAACAAATTCAAGTAGGGCTGGGACAATATGATTTTGTCACAGTTCGACTGTATCCCGATACTTGGGGGACAAGTCAGATTTATTGCAACTCTAAAAAGGTATTAGGATTCAACTGAATTGAATGACTGATCTTTTGGACGAAACAATGATTTTTAAAATCATTTTAAATAACTCAAGGAGAACACAAACATATCTAAGGCTAAATCAAGTTATTGTTCCACTTTATATTAGTGTGAATTTGATACATTTTTAAGGATGAGGGCCTAAAAAATGTAAACACTTTAAATTTGAAATGTCAGTGCTGCATTTTAATCTGTATGGGCAAAAACAGCATTTGATTCCAAGGTGAATAAATGACATTTACCTTTCTTTTTCTTCTTCTTCTTCTTGATCTCACCTTGGCTGTAAAGAAAATTCAGACGCGAGTAAAAATTATGCAGATAAATAAAAAAGAAATGAACATCCTAAAGCCATTGTGGTTGAGATTAACGGAGTTGTTACCCTTGTTCTTTAGGCAGATTTTCTCCTGTGACTTTAGCAGCTTTTTTCCTGACGTATGTGGCTCCATGCGAGTTCTCCAGCTCGTCCACGTCGACGTTGAAAGACATGGTGTCTGCAGAAGGTAGGTGTTTGCTGAGGCTGAAGAGGAACGCTAAGGAATTATTTCTGCACTTTACCTGTAATATCTTCTCGTGTTTCTACATAATTCTGGGTCAAAACACTGTGGTCTTGTGGCGCTGTAATCAAAACAAACTTTCAAAAATCAGATAATTTGGCAGGTATTCAGGTAATCATCCTTTTTGTCTGTAAAATGTTAAAAATTGTGAAAAATCTTCACTTCATTTCTTGTATTTTATTACCATTAAAGCAACTAAAAGTGTTTTAAATATCTTAAGGACAAAAATGCTGCTCAATAAATTCCTGTTGGTCAACTTATTAGATCAGCAAATATTAAAAAGGATACGATTTGGCTTTATTCGTGTCCACGAGAGAGTACGCTGAGATGAGTTGTGCCAGTGTGTGGACATCCTTGGTGTTTCTTCTGTTTAAAAGTAAAACATTTATATTCATTCACATAAGGGAAACTATTACAAACCTGTAAGCAAGTTGTAATATCAAGAACTTAATAAACAACTTTCTGTCCTAGGTCCTGCACACGTGTCAGGAGTGTTTGGCAGAACGATGACTCACTTCCACAGCTGCTCCAGATCACTAATAGCTTCCTTTTTCCGCCCGTACTTCAGTTTAAAATTGGCAGCTTCTCGTACAAGAGCCAAGTGTGTAGCAGATCCCGGCTACGGAAAAAAGAAATTATGTGTTTAGCTTGTGAAGAGCCAAGATCAATTATAAAGTAAATATTAACGGCTTACTACACATTTAAGCAAATTGTTGCTGGTATCTTCGGTTTCTGCCCATAAACCCTCTTATTTACATACTGGATATTTAAATCCATTCACACAGCCACAGTAGAATAAAGCAAAGCAGTGGAAAGTATGAAATATTACAATCATTTTTGAACACATACCTGTTCAGACTGATAGTGTTCAATAGCTTGTTTGAAAACATCAATGGCACCGTCGATGTCTTCTTCATGGGAGTACATTGTTACCAGAGCTGAAACCTGAGGAGGAAAATGCAGTTTTGTGAGAAATGACTGAAGCAAAACTACAGATACTAAAAGATATGTGTTAGAATTATCACCCAAAACTGTACAGTAAACTTGGACTGTGGGGTCATATTAAATAAAAAAAATATTTGAATGATGCACCAAGTTATGAAGTTTCAAATTTTGTACAATTTGCCACAATAGTTAAGTAAAAATCTCTTTCATAACCCTTTTTAGCTTTAGAATTTAAGTTTAGACTTTGGAAAAGTTACACATTTCAGACTTACCATCCCTGGTTTGTGCTTGAACTCTTCAATGGATCTCAGAACATCACAGGCTTTTGTTACATGAGCTGTAAATCAAAACAAAGCTCTTCATCAATTAAATCCTGCAAACACAATCAGCCACTGTAACCAAGTTTTTACACAATTACTAAACAACAAAATAATATTTTTTATGAGATGATCTGTGGTCTTGAAAACATCTAATGGTTAAAAAAAAACTAAAATGTTTGACACATTTATTTAAATTTAATCAAGGGCTAAAAGAGTAAAATTTATCTGAACACACTCATTGTTATAACATGTCAGTACCTTGTACTAAATAGAGCTGTGCCATTGTGAGTTTGATGCCAGATGCACTCTCTGGATGCTGTTCTGAGAATTGCTGTAAAAAAAATAAATGTAACATTAGCATTGTATTTGAAATGTCCACTATGTTGTGTCATCATTGGTGGCATCACATTTTACTTTCTGAAAGGTTTATGGTTTATGGCTGTTGCAGCGTCCTACCTGAAGCAGCTCGATGGCTTTGCTGTGCTGCTTCTCCCTGCACAGCTGAGCAACCTGGATGAGGACTGGCCGTGGGTGACCTGGGTTCTGAGATTGAAGACTGGATGACAGTTTCCTGCACTGGTCAGCCTGGAAATCACAAGCAGCAATGTAAAAAAAAAAAAAAAAAAAAATATGATGGCATTCTGGGAAGAAAGTGTCATCACCACAACTTCTTCCTCTGAACCCCAGCTGGTTTATTGCTTATGTACCTGATTTGTGTACATGGCCAGCAGAGCTTTGTTCAAGTCAATGGTGTTCAGCTGCTTCTTCGCCAGCTTGTATTCAACACCTTCAGCGTTTGTGAGTTTCACTTTTTTCTTTGAGTCAAAGACGTTTTGGTCCTGAGGGAAAAGACGGAACAAATACAGTTCATTAGCAGGATGGTTTTCAGCTCAGAATGAAGTAAGGTTTAATGGTTTATTATGAATTTCCACTTAGTTATCATGTGACGGGATGATCAGCTCTGTCTCAAAATGTATAATTGAAAAAAAACAAAACAAAACTGTCTTTAATTCATTTAAAAACAGAATGAAGTAAGACATGAATATGGTTTTGCTTTACTCTCAACTGACTGGCTTCTCTCCAGCTACTGTGTCCAAAATGCTGCCACAAAAATTACTTAAAAATCATTTATTACTCCGGGTTTGCACTTGGTCATGTTGGCTGACTGTTAACATCTTTAAAGCCTGTTTCACACTGATGTGTGGCGTGTTACAGCTGCAGTGTATATCTCTCTCTCTCTCTGAGCACACATGTGAGACCTTCCTCATTTGTGGTTGTTTTGGTTCAAGTCCACTCTCCGATTTTTAACAGCAACAGTTTACACTGAAAATTATCTTTTCCTCACAGTTACAGCATCTATATCAGTTGAATGTCACAACATTTCGAAATAAAAGCACTCGCAAGTATCCAGTGGGAAACGACAATTGTAGAAACGTAGCAAACAGGAAAGTGCTTCTTCTACTGCGAATTCAATAGGCAGCTGGCAAACCAGTTTATAGGTGTACTACCGCCACCTACAGGACTGAAGTGTGGTCCACTACATCAGGCACAAAAAGTGGTAGAAAATGAATGGCTGGATTTACTTTTTTTGGCAGATGAGAAACTCCTGATGTTCCGATTTCACATCCCTGGTAATAAAGTGAGTAGACGTAACAGTTGGCGAGCTTTCCATTCACTCACCTTGTTTATTGTGATGATATTGTTGGCAGTCACAGCAAGAAGCCCCACATCTGACGGCCTGAAAGTCAATTAAATACTCACTCACAAATAATGAATTTCATTTTGATGCCTGCTGAAACTATTCCCTTTGTATCCAAGACACAATAAACACTTATTACATGCTCTTTAGGGAAAAGTTTGATACTAAAACCTTCTGCCTTACTTGAGCTTGATGACCTGGTTGTAGAGTTGCAGCGCTTCATCTGTACGACCTTGTAATTGCATGACATACGCCATCTGAGAGTGGATGACAGCCAACTCCGACTCAATGTCCTCTTCCGTTACATCCTGCATGAGAACAAACCAGCAATGACACTGATTATCCTTGATCATGGCAAATGTCAGTGTTTTTATCTATTTTAAAAAAACAATATCTGGATATTGTTTTTGAAAAGTTAACACATCAAATGATTGGGTTGCACAAAAATGGATGTGCCTCAAACAATGAAAAAAATTAAAAAAAAAAAAACACTTACTGAATCATCTGCCAGTGACAATCTGCAAAGCTCTGAAGAAAAGGAGGAAAAAAATTACCAACAAATTCCCCCAAAATGACTTGATAAAATCAGGAGCATGACTGGAACTCACCTTCTGCTTGACGTAATTTATTAAAGGCCTCTGTCAGCTGTCCTTGGCCAATCAGAGCGCATGCAGCATTGTAACACAACTCATAGGTTGAATCTGGGAGGCCTAGATCTTCCTGCAGTGAGAAAAAAATGCCATCAGCTACAAATTTGCAATGTGGAATTATTTTAATCCGTAAACATGATGTCAGGTGTGATCATTATCGCAGCAAACCAACTGAATTTTGCATGATTCTCTGTGCAGTCTTTACCAGTGGAGCCTTCTCCCACTGACTCATCGCTGCCACCACGGCAGCCAGGTTGGTTTTCCTCTCCTCCTCGTACTCATCCTGAGAGTTCCTGATCAGGTCTGTGTAGACGGACTTGCACTCACTGTAGCGCTCCAGTCTGTACAACTGTGAAATGGCAAGAGAGACAAATGCTGTCAGCTGACGTCTGGATCGTCGGCCATGCATTAATTGATATAGAGCTCAGGCAGCCGACGCCTCACAAATCCAGTCAACGCCATTTTGGCAGGGAATGACGCTGTTCACACCCCAAGACTAACCAGCAGCTTATATACATCAGGCAAAGATGCAGAGAGATGTTGTGCAACAGGATGCTAAAACAGTCAAACAAACTAACAGAATTAACATTCTACTGATTCACCAAAGATTCTGAGGACAGCAGAGGTGGATCACTGCTATAAAACACACATTTTTACACTTCTATCTAATAAAGTGTGCATAGGTAAAGCCTTATTATATTTTAAGACACACTGACATTAATGAAACATATTTTATTTGCCAAAGTTAGAAACCGTTCTTTGTAAGTTAAGGTTCCCATGAACTGCCGACCAGGAAGCTGCGAACATGGATGTCAGCTTTGTTACAAGCCCCAAGGCTAATTAACTTAAATATCTCACTTATTTTATATGCTTTTATAGTGATGTGTCTGTCTCTCTCTCTGGAGTACAGTGAGGGAAAGTTTATCAAGAGGTTGAAGATGTCAAAATGCTGCAGGTCTGGGATAATGCCCGCTGGGGCCCTTTTCCATGCTTATGAAATTGTACTTTAAAGCTCAGATATATTCAGTCTGTCAGGTTCTGATATACTGATCAATCTCTGTGGATTTAAAGGTTTGTAGTGATGTCTTAAAGCTTGAAAGCAGCATTATTGCTGTTAATTTCTCAGGAGCTTTCCCTGCCAACATGGCGCTGTGAGCAAACTGAGTCACATGACGTCTAGAGCTCTAGGTTATTCATCAGAGAGCCTTACCACTTGACCGTAAAGCTCCTTCAGCTTGTCCGTTTGCTCTGGGGCACTTTCAATGGTCTTCAGGGCACTTTCCACTCTGTTCAGCCTGTACTCACAGTATGCCTTCTCAAACACAACCTCACTGATGGAGACAAAATAAGAAAATTATACATATATTTCAATGAGAAGCTCAAATTAACCACAATACAATAATTTGTGATTTCTTTTAATTGTGTGCGATAGAGAATTAGAGGCTGAATAGCTGACAAACCACTGGCAACACCTAATGTAAATTAAGGATAAACAATTAGTTTGAAATATGACTATAATATACTGACTTAAAAGCTTCTTTGGGATACCAACACATTTGTCCAGTCATTTTAAGAATATCTTTACTAAAGGAAAAATATATAATTGTTTTTCACACTTTCATTGGTGTACTCTACTGTATCACAAAATTACAGCATGCAGGAATGCATGCTTTCAATGTAATAACCTTTCAGTAAGTATCAAATGTTTTTAAACGAGTTTCCAATTTGATTGGAGTTGATAATTTGATTGTAGGGTCTGCAATAACATTATAATTATAGCAAAATGTAACACAGGTCTGTCAGGTTTTCAAGCCTCCAGACTTTTGCTGTTCTACTTCTTTTCTTTTGTTGCATGATTCTATAGAAGTTTGAACAAGAATTTGACAAGACAAAGAATGACATTAATTAATCTCTAAGTTTAAATGCAGGGAAGTCGATTTTAAATAACTGTTAGTAGAGTCCAAGGCTTTAGCAGAAAGTAGATATTAAAAATAACAGCTTATCATTTACCTGCCAAGCACTTTTGAATGAGTGTTCATGACATTCAGAGCCTCCTTGAAGCTTCCATTCTGAACAAGGCAAACTATTTTACAGTGAAGAGCTGTCACATCGTCTCTGTTTTCATGTAAAACTGTGACAGGAGGGAGAAAACATACATTGTTAAAATCCACACCGGTATTTGGTATTTGATAGTTATGATACAGGGCAACACGTTCTCTGTTTTTTGCACATTTTGTTGAGATTCAGGTTTGTGAAAACTTAATTTTAATTATATTTAAGAAAAAAATAAGCTATTTTGGAAAGAAAAACACTAATGCAAAACCAGACTTCCTAAAAATAAGTATAATGGTTTTCATTCTCAAATAAATATGTGATCTTAATGGTGCATTTATTCGAGGTCTGTTCAAAACAGCTGTAAATGTAATTAAGAATGACTTAATAAAACCCACTCAAGTCCACATTTCCCCTGGTCTAAGCATGTACATTTTTGCTGACATAGGTTGCAAAAGGTTTGTTGATCTAAATATGAGTTCTGACAAGTCTTCAGTTCAGTTCAGTTCAGACCTTTACTGTCCATCAAGGGGGGGGTTGTGGTTTTCAGTATTGGTTAAAAAGACACAAGACAGAACACAACATACTGCAAGCAACCTGACAAAATTCTTTAATCAAGCATAACATTCAACCACTAAAACTATTTTTTTCTGTTCGGGAACGTGAATAAATAATTATGATTTTACATCTTAATCAAGAAATAACTTTTTTTTCCTGTTATTATTTTTAGTAAAACAAAAAAGTAAATTTGAAAATTCACAGATAACAATAATAAGTATTATACTTTGACATTAAAAATATCGTTTTGGCTAAAGAACTTTTACTGCCGAATTACAGAAACATAAAAAAATACTTTGACAATTACCCATGCTGTTGCGCAGCTGTGGTATAACTCTTACATTGGGTGGTGGTCTAATACATTTATTTAGCACTGAAGATGGCTGCTGTACTTCAATTATTTAACTGGCTGTATGAATAACACAGGACTGATGACTTTTGTTTTATAGTTTGAGGTTCCCATTCCACAACAAAAGCCAAATGTTCTGTTTTATTCATACAGCCAGCAAGATAATCGCCACTCTAACATTTTAGGTTTAATGTGGATTAGCGTTACCAAGTCTAGGCACTAAAATAAAACCGAATCGCCCTTTAGTATAGCTCAGTATTGGCATGCGTATTTCCTTAAAGGGTCGTCTACTTAACAAATCACAAACGGTTAAAAATTAGATGTAAAGCTGTTTCTGCAGCTGACTGAGAGCCGATCAGCTGCCAACCATGAGAGGTTAGCAGACTGTCATGCTAGGGACACGTCAGTGATTAGAGAAAAACGGCACAGCTGTGTGGCAACACATAAACTTTCTAACACGTCAGTCCCACAGTGATATAGTAATATACCACATGTGGCGTCATATCAGATAACAGTGCGTCTGTAAGCAGCAGTTTGGTCATTAAAGCGTAGCCGACGTTTGCAAAATGTGGAAAGTCGCTGTCGAACCACCGCTAGCATAGCCACATGCTAACAGCTGGCCCAGCGACACCCGCAAACCGGAGACACTCGCTATTTAATTGCTCCCGTGGGTTTTTATTTAGGGTAAATTTAACATCACAAATTTAAATAGTTTCCTACTTTTTGTCAGAGCTTTCATGGCTCTCGTGTAGTCTCCATTTTGCCCGCAGCGGTTCACTTCGGTCCACAGCGAAGCCACAGACACTCCTCCGCTCGCCATCTTGGCCGAATGGGCTCCTGGATAAGCGGAAGTAGAATAGGTTCACATCCGGATCAGAGATGTTAATTATTGAATAAAATAAAATCTCAATATAGAAAACCGAATATCGGTAATATTTCGCGATAATCCCGTTAATTCAATATTGATGAAAACGATGACCACACGATGGAAGGAGTACGGTAGAGGATTAGAGCAACTTGTGAATTTTCTTTTTTTAATAAAGAAGACAGAATTCTGAGGGGAAAAAAATCTGAATTTCAAAAAGTTTTAATTTTTTACATTTTTTTTTTTAAATTTTGTTTAAATCCCTAATCCTTTTCTATATATGTCAATTCTCGCAAATGGAAAAATACCCCCCCCCCCAAACCCCGCCCATAGTTTCCATTCTTCCTTGAAGTTGTTATATGCAAACAAGCTGGAAGTTGGAAGGTTTTGTTGCATGATTATATAAAAGTTAACTGAAGTTGCAATGAGTCTCTATGATATCCTTGTAGATTTGATTTATAATGAAGATATGTCTTTATATTGTAAGAAGGATGCACATGTTCGGATCTTAGCTTTGTATATTATGAAAACGGAAATAAAGTGTATTTAAAAAAAAAGTTCTCATCTGTACCTGTAGATGTTTCAGCCGAGGGCCTAATTCTGACTAATTTGCATATTTTCCCCACATGTTTGTCAGTTTTGTCTGGGTAGTCTGGCATCGTCCCACAACCCAAAGACTACAACCCACAAGTTCAACTACCACAGGTACAAAATCACCAAAATCTGGCCGTTCAATATAAAATGGCTGACTTCCTGTTAGGTCTGGATCATGGGTTCAATTAAATTTTTTGTTCAACCCGACCTACACATACTGTATGTACCTATTTTTGTGCATGTTTGATAAACCTGCCATTTAAGCCAAAAGTTTTATGTCGGCAGAGCACTTATTTGCCCTCCCATTACCAATTTACCATGCACTTTAACCCAACCACTTTCAGACTTAAATTTTCACCAGGAATGATGCGATTCGCAAATTTTTCTGAGATTTCAGGCATGCTTAGGCCATCAAAAATGCAACTAATTTGGAGGAATAATAATAAGAAGAATAACTTCTTCAGTTAAAATAGGGTCGACCCTAAAAATGCAAATTTTTGTTCCTAAAATTTGGTATTTTTTCATTTTATGATTTTTTTTTAAATTGAGTAGTGACGCAGGCAAATGGTGCCTTCACGTACCAATTAAAGCACGCGTTGTGCTGCTGTGCCTGAAGAGTGTGACACTGCATTCCACAGAAAAAGGGGAGTGCTGTGAGTACTCACCCGCGTGCAGATCATAGGTAGAAAAGAGTTAATTAAAGGCAGAAACTTACGATATTTCAAAGTCGTAACAGGGAGGTATTTAAATGAGCGCTATAGGAGGAAGTAGCGACCGAAAAACGGCGGAAGATACGGATACAATTCAGTAAAAGAATGTTTTAAATACTGACTCAGAATTCCAAATACTTGGCACGTTAAATGTTGCAATGGGGGTAGAAACGGCGCCGACCTAAAACGTATTTTCATTGGAAGTAGTCATAATTCCGTTTCTAGCTACAGCCCGTGAAGGCAGCGGGGCTCGCGGTGCTGGACTCGGACTCCGGGCCGTGAGAGAAGGGGGCACTGTTGTCACTCACCGCGGCTGTGCGTCGGGCTTTTGTCCAAGAGAAATGGCCGGGATTAAAGGTTAGCCATTATCACTTTATAATGCCTTACATTCAAATTCCTGTGAATTCGGACTCAGCTCGTGTCCACGCGCCAAAACAGCGAGGAGATAAAAAATATATATAAATGCGTTATTACGTCCCACGAGCTAACTGTACTAGCTAGCCGCGGGGCCAGTACAAGTCATTAGCATATGCTAACTGGACAATGACCTCCCATCATTTGATGAGCTGCGTTCATAAACAATTGCATAGTTGTTACTATTAGCTAGTCGCCATGCAGCGTCGAACGCCGCAGCCTTAGTTTACGCTGATCCTGTTCGCGGAGGAACAAACGTAGTAGTTATTGTTGTGACGCTAACACTGGCTCTGTCTCTCAACTTGAGTCTGTGATTGAGATGCCGAGCATGTCGCGAGTGGATTCAGTGAACAAGCGAGTTTGTGTTTAATGTTTGCCGAGTTTAACATGAAGTCACAGTAGTGTGTGCATTATTACACTGCCATGTAAGCTGTTATAACATGGGAAACCAGCTGATTCATCACATGATAGCCACAGTAGCCAGGGGCCCTGCTGCTGCTGTGATTATTCAGTGCCAACAGCACAGTATCAGAGGGTCCTCAGTGAAAGTTAAAGGTCCAGTGTGTAACATTTGTAGAATTTATTGGCAGAAAGAATTGAATTTGCTGCCCATAACCTTGTTTATTTAATTGTTGAAGTGATTCAAAATAAAAAATACCTCTCGAAAGAGTTACATTTGTGCAGAACAGCATGGTTTTTTTCTCAGAATTCTGGCTCTTTTATTTTATTTTTTTTTAATTTTTTTAGAAAAAGTAGTCCAAATTCTGAGATTAAAGTCAGAATTCTGGCTTTAAACTCAGAAGTCAGGCTGTGTTATTCATTTATTTTTATTTATTTTTTGGTTTCCAAAGCAGCATGCCTCACAGTTAAGAAGGTCACCAGTTCAGATCCGGGGCAGCATTTGATTTCTGTACCAGAAACATTAAAGAAAAGTTTTGGATTCAGGGTTGAACCATGTTCATGTTGTCTTTGTAGTGCAAAATGTGCCTTCAGAGGCTGCAGGTGGAATAAAATGATACTCTAAGACTCTTGCTTAAAAAGCCCAGATGGGCTAGTGCCAGTGAATTGTTTGTGACTGCTCGAGTCAACACTCTACGGAAGGTTTTAGGAAATCGAATGTACAAATTTATTTGTTGACTCAATGACTCTGAAAATAGAGTTATTTTAATACTGACAAGCATCATGCGCAGTGACTCACAATGCACTCAGCTTTGAAAACTCTGGTCTAACTGCCTTTTGAAAAAGGGTTGTTTTTATTGTGAATTTACTTTCATTTGGTATATTATGGACCTAAGTCTGCAATAAAGTCTAACTAGCTATCTAAAAAAAAAATATTAGATTTTCATAGCCTTATTAAAGCCCATTGTTTATGTACTTTAGGCAAGGTCTTGCTTTACTGAGGCTGCGAATCTCGTGCCACCATGTTTCTAGAGCAGTCTGAATGGACAAAAAAAAAAAGAATGCAGATTTATAATTTGAGTTTTACATTTACTATGCTAACATTAAAGAACGACTTCACTCACATGTGCACAATGCTTAAACCAGTGAGGAAGGAGGAAGAATCAGCAGAGAGCAGGAGAGTGAAAGAGTGGAGATGGTGCTCACATTCTTTCTGGTGGAATAAGGCCACCGTAGTTTCATGGTGTGCTTGGGAAAGGGACTCTACGGTCTTACTATTATAAGTTACTAATTGAACACACTGTGGACCTTTAAAAGGTATGCAATTGGATTTCAGTTTCTTGGAAATGTTTCACCTTTCGTCCAAAAAGCTGTTTTCCATTTGCACAAGGTTTGACTGGGTTTGTCCTACTATCTCTTGAATACTGAGGATACCATTCACAGAATTCACCACAGCAGCTGTGTTATTAACATTTAACAGCAAGGGCAATGGACACACGCACTGCATCACTGCACCTTTAAGGATACTTCTATCTCAAGACTACCATAAGAGCCGAAAATTTGCTGCCGTACTGGCAGAATCTGAGGGAATGTTGCTCAGTCGACGCTGATCCTTCTCTTCTGTGTGTCCATCTGTCCTGCAGCGCTCATCAGCCTGTCCTTCGGAGGGGCCATTGGCCTCATGTTTCTCATGCTCGGATGTGCCCTCCCCGTGTACGAGTAAGTACCACTATCACACACCATATGAGCCTACTGTGTGTCTCGTTAAAGATACTGTTCTCTGTTCTTTGTAATAACTGTTTATGTCTTAATGTCAATAAACTATTGATGGACATGTTTTTCTTTTTCTGTCTCTGCAGCAAATACTGGCCGCTGTTCCTCCTCTTCTTCTACATCCTCTCTCCCATCCCTTACTGCATCTCACGGAGGGTGGTGGACGACACAGACTCGACCAGTAACGCCTGCAGAGAGCTGGCCATCTTCCTCACGACAGGCATCGTCATCTCAGCCTTCGGTCTCCCCATAGTCTTCGCAAGAGCTGAAGTTGTAAGTTAGTTTAGCTTTGCCTTGGGATGAAATAGATAAATAGTATAAATATAAATAAATATAATATAAATGATAAAAAAGGGAAAAAAAGTGTTGCTTTTATAACTTTTTGTCAATTGCTTTTATGCACAAAGGTAATTACAGTTCACCTTACTTCATTTTCAGTGCTAGCTGAAATTGTGCATCCATTATTTTACTGGGGCTGCAACTAAGGATTATTTCTAGAATCAGTTCTATAATCATTTAATTGATTAGTTTACAGGGTTCCTATAGTCATGAAATTTCTCGTTTTGAAAGTTTCTAAATTAGAAAAACTTTTTTTAGGCCTGGAAATGATTTTGATGTTTTGGAAACATTATTAGGTTTGATATGAAAATACAAGCTTCCAAGCGCTTGTGTCACATGATACTTGTATTATGCATTATGTTCACTTGCGATTGAAGTTAGCTCTAACAGCAACATGAACTGAGGGTCACTACAGTGGGCTACCTTTGCTAAGTACTTAAATGAAGACATCAAATTTTGTATGTACATCAATTTTGTACATCAAAATGTATCAGTTTTATTGATATCTTCATTATATGGAGCAAAGAAAGCTGAAAAATCAGAACACTCAAACCGACCTAATCAAATAACAAAACAGATTAGTTAATTTATTAATCGGTTAAGTGTCACAACCCTCACTGCTCTCAGGTAGGGACAAACAATAAACAAACATCACTTTAGTTATATTAGATATTTGTGATTCCTGTGCAGAGAAACTGACAGATGCAGTAAATGTAGAGCAGCTGGTAGAATATATCTTTTGTTAACTGTTGTTGTTGTTAATGATGACACTGCTTGTTTACAGATCGCCTGGGGGGCGTGTGCGCTCGTGCTAACGGGTAACATAGTCATCTTCGGGACCATCCTGGGTTTCTTCCTCATCTTTGGATCCAACGACGACTTCAGCTGGCAGCAGTGGTAAAGCAGCAGAGAGAGGCAACACCTTAGTCTGAACTGTTTTTATTAGCGTTATTATCATTATTATTATTATTATTATTATGGTATTGCTGTTTGTTTATTGTTGTTGCTATTTATATGACCACCACCACTACCCATCAATAGACTCACTCCAAACCAGTGCAATACATTGCTCCTTTTACTTTATTTGTTTTTTTACTGCCTGCATTTTGTTGAACTGACTCTAGTGGGATGAAAACTACTGACCCTCAGCTGGACTTTTCCTCATTTTGACTTTTGCTCTTTGACGTCTGTGTTAGTGAGTTTCCTCCGTGGGTCTGCTTCTATTATGAGCATTGAAATGAACAAAAATCCAATCAAACCATTTAATCTGACCAAAAGGACAGAGTTGAAATTGTCTTTCTTTCTTATTCCAGTTATTTGATGCTCTGAAAATGCTGTGAAGAAGTATTTTCTAACACGTAGAGCACAGACGTGTATTTCCACTGTCGTAATGAGAGTTAATCAGCAGGAAACTGATGTAAAGTCTTACACAGTCTGTTTTATGTAAAAGCTCCCTTTTCATTTGACATGGACTTAATAGACTGGATGTGTCTATTAGTTGAAGTGTACAAATTCAGCTAATAGAGTGGAGAGTTTTGTTCTTTCAACGCTAAAAGCACCAAGCTGTGTCACACGTGGCAAACAGGTGTGTGTATGAAAGAACTTCCGTCAGCCATGCGTGTCTTTTAGACCCCTTCAAATGTGTAAATGTGATTTAAATAAGCTATATTTCCAGAGATGTGTTCTTTCCTTCTTTTTCCCATTGCATAAAAAAGAGAAATCCTTAAGAAGTGTTGTTGCCAGCCAGTTGAGCGCAACAGAGAAAAAAAAAATCCTTGTTTCCACTGAGTGGAACGATTCAGTTTGGTACAGTACAGTACAGTACATTTTTGGATTTAGGAATAGTACCAAAATAACCAGCCCCAACTGTTCCATTCTTTGGCACCCTTTGCTTGGCGTACTGACTCCATTCACACCCGGCGTTAACATTTGTCCTAAGTGATCCAATTAAAAATGAATGCATCCTCAGATCTGATCGCAAAAGCCACATTCACAGGGTGTTCCACAACCCACGTGGCCACATTCCTGAGCTGCACAAACTCGATCGCATTAGAGACCGCCTCCTCAGCTGAGGTCCTCTGATCCGCAGCAGTTTCCAAGTATTTTTTACACTAGTCATCACAAGAGGGTTACAGCAGCGCGAGTAGAGCTTTGAGAGACACACGCACACAAACACTGGAATGGAGTGGACACATCTGTGCAGTCAAGATTATTATATAATATTTAATTTTGTCCTCACACACAGACACGTGTCATGTGTCTTTAAAAACAAGGCGTGGGAAGCTAAATTCGATCTCATATGAACACAGGAGACACATCTTTTTAATTCAGTGTGAACACTCATGTCCATATGTGATCAGATGACTGAGGACAGAGGTTAAATGCAGGTGTGAACGGGGCCTGTGGGACGAGGGCTGCACCTTCTCTGTTTTTGTGCAGGTTAGCTTCACACTGTCAGGCCAAGAAAGCATTAAAGGTTTGTTGTAGCTGCCAGGCTAGCATAGGATTAGCTCAAGGACAGCGGCCAAGCTAAACTAAGACCCGGGGCGACTGGTCAGCCGCTAACAATCCTTAAGCCTGTAAATGTGACTACTCTGCTCTGACTCTTTCAAAGTAAGAGCCCACAGTTAGTTAAACAAATTAGGTCCAGATTTATCGTTTTGTCACACCAACATTTCCAGGGTAAAAACAAAAGTGATGTTTTACTGTTTACTTTTCTTTTTTAACATTTGTTCTTCAGTCTGTGTCTGAAGGAAGTTTGTCTGTTGGTTTTGATGGATCAGTTTATTGCGGCTCCACTATTTGCTGTTACGTTTAACTGTGTTGGGGAAAAGCTAAACCAGGATTTAAGCATCTGTGTGTTTGCTGGAGAGTTGAATGTCAGACATTTTTCTTGTAAATTTTCATTTTAATACTTTTTATGTTTTGTTTTTGTGTGCGTGGATAATGCTGTTTGAGAAAACGTGCTCCCTGGAAGATAGGTGTCAATTTTTAATTTTTCTCATTTGTCATGTAAACTGATGCAAACTCAATTGATTTATCAAGTAAATTGCTACTTACTACTTTTTTTGATGAACAGATGACTAATGTTAGTCAACAATTAATTGGAAATCAGTCCACTAAAAAAAATCACAGAGCACAAAATAAGCATAAATGTTAGGTACAGTTACATTTAAGACAAGGAGGCACAGCAAATATGCCTGAAAATGTCTTAAAACATTCACTGTTCCACAGGTGTTAAACACACACCTTAAAAAAATATGAAAGGGTTTTTCTGGGGGGTAAATACAGAGTGTGTTAATCTGATTTCATGCTAGAAAAAAGCAGAAATCTGTTAACAAAGTGTGATGATGATGCTGGAGCCGGAAGGTGATTAGCCTATAGCTTAGCATCAACTCTTAAACAGCGACAGTCAACTTAAATTTTTTTAGGTTCATTAGTGTTTAATTACGAACAGAAATGTAAAAACTGCAATTTTTAAAGACGAAATGTTTTTTTTAAATGTTAGTATGCTAAGTTTATTTTTTAATCCTTAATTACTTAATCCTGAACACATTAAAAATAAAGAAGCTGAACATTTTAAATGTTGCAAAAAGGAGACAGCTACCAGAAAAAAGCAGAGGAAATGACCATGTAATAATAATAATAATAATAATAGTAATAATTATAAGAAAGAAAACTATACTTGGAAATGCTGACCCGGAATTCTGAACTAGTTGAAGTTCAAATTAAGTTTTAAATCAGTAGGTTTTAAGGATTGATAGACAAAGTGTTGATTGTAGAGCATTTGGGGTTTTTTCACATTGATTTTTCGTAATTTTTAAAGACTTTTATTGCTTTGCATATCATACAGTTGTTACCAATACAGAAAATTTCCATTGAAGGCACATGCATGCACAGCTGTTTAGTAGAACAGCCAGTAGGAGACGCTTTCTGTCTAAACCAAGGAAACCAAGTCTAGAGCAGGTTTATAAGTCTAGTTCTCTCTCAGATCACCTGACTTACATCATGTTTAAACTGTTATTATGGAATTATTCATTAATAACAATAATATGCTGCCGACCCCAGCATAACGTGTCGCCTCCCAGCTCCAGCATCAGAGAAACGAGACTGTCTGTCTCTCTTCACTGAACAAAGAAACTCGTACATGCTTTTCTAAATGTCATATTGTTTATTTAAACAGAACAGGAGGTGAATGTTTTATGTTGAGTGTTTCCGAGCCTAAATTAAAATCTTTCTTTCAGAGGAGAAAAACATTGGAAACTCCAAACTGACAGCGGTGTTTTTCCACCTTAAACAGACTTTTCCTCTGCCCTTTGTTTTTTGACGTTTCCATGTCTTGCATTTGACTCTTCCAGCGATCATGACCTCAGTGAAAACACTGTTAAAACCGTATTAAAAGGAGCATCACAGTTACGGCAGCTTTTCAGTTTCTGTTAAAGAAAAAAAAAAAAAACTACAGTATTTTTAAAGAAAAAAAATGCTAATGTTGAAAACTACTGACATGATTTGTGCATGTTATTATGTGACTGACGACGACACTGAATCGAAAAGAAAACACTTGTAACGGTAGATTTGCACAGGGTGACTCCATGCTGTCTCTGCAGACGTGAATGTACGTATGAATTTAGAGCCGGATTTGTCTCCTGACTCTCTGTTTGATGTGACGGAGCTCGGCGTGGAGCTGTGCGATGATTTCCTCTGTGATTGTTTTTTTTTTTTTTTTTAAAAAACCTATGTTACTTTGTTTTCCAATGGGGCAGGATGTTGTATTTATTTATTTTAAATGGGACGCTTTGTGTCAATGTCCAAAGCCATTTTCTATCTACAACTGTTATGTTACTAAAGCAGCGGTTATGAAGTTAGCATGGTGGATTTCTTCTTTCCCCCCCCCCTTTTTTTTAAAAAATAAAGGCCAATTTTGAACATCCTCTGCTTTGAGTGACGACACATGCATCGGCTTTGCTGCATCAGACAGATTTAAAGGCTCTTAAAGGAAAAATATCTTCAACACAGGCCAGCTTAGTTTCTCTTGCTGGTGAGGAATAATTAACATTTTAACATCTGGTAAAATAGAACTGTTTAATGAAAACAATAAATACAAAATGTGCTTAACTTTAGTTATTGTATAATCTACATTTTACATTTTAGGATAAGATCTATAAGACAAGATAATCCTTTACTAGCCCCACAGTGGGGGGAATTTCACTACAGTGCAATTATATATAATGTATAAATTAAATATTTGATACATGAAACAGGCCATCAAAAACAAAAATGAAATAAAGTTTTAGCGATTTAGCAATGTTCATCAAGTTTCTGAGAACAAAAATACATAATTTATAATAACTGGCTAATGCTGATTATTTATTTGTGACTTTTATTTCCAAAATTTAGGGGAAAAAAAAGGTAAATAATGGCCAGATTAATCAGGCCAACTGATTCTACTTCCAGTCCAGCGTGACTGAATTAACACTGATATTTTTAAGGATACGTTTTTAAAAAAAATGATCTGAATACCGTTTTCCTCTATAGCAATATAACAAAGATTACTTATCTCAGGGTTTATCTCAGATTTGTCAATTGTTTCTGTCTTTTACAAGGTCTGTAATTTCCTGTTCACTCAGGAGCAGAACATCTCTATTTGATTATCATATATTTATTGTGATATTTATCATTAATGACACAGACTTGAACATTTTTAGAGTGATAACCTATTAGACCATATTGTCCAACCATAATTCACACTGAACCTTTGTTATTGCTATGGAAGGAATTTATACTGCAAAATTTAGTTGGGAATGCTGAGACAGAGATTCTTAATATTGTTTTACTGCCCTGTTTATTTATTTATTTACTGTTAATTGTTAATTACTCAAACAAGGCAAATACAAACACACACACAAAATAGAAAATCCCAAAACATGAATGAAAAGGAGCAGAAAGAAGAATAATCTTATTTTATCTGACCCTATTATAAAAGACATTAATAAACACAACACAAATACAAGAAAAAAATTTTTTTTAGATCAAATAAATGAAATAAAAATCTAAACAGAATTATAATTTATAATAAAAGAAATAATAATTTCAGGTGAAAATAAATATTCAGATGATTAAATAATTTAATTAAGATAATCTTTAGATCTGATACATTTGACAATTATTATTATTATTATTATTATTGTTATTATTTTTTACAAATGAATGAATCCTTTGTCTCCCTCTGCTGGCAGAAAATATACATCAACTAAAACTTTATTTGTTTCTGACTTTTTATACACACAAATTGTACCTCACTGTGTAATATAATATAAATAAAAATTGTAATTTAATATAAAAACAAGCAAAAAAACATTCAAATTGTGACGTATTTCAATTTAACACGTTTTCTTTAACCTCTGATGACACAGTGGTCATTTTATGTCTTACTATCATATATTAAGACAAGTTTTTAAACAAATCTGGATCACAACACACACACATACTGTACATTTACAGGGCAAAGACCTGTGGGATTTTCCTCTATTAAAAAAAATCTGCAATCCCACATAATAACATAATAAAAGCCGAGGCTGCTGCTGTGACGCTGCCTGAACACGCCTCACTCGCCTTCAGGGAGTCTGACAGTGGAAAAGGACAAAGTCAGAAGAAGAAGAAGAAGAAATAGACATCATTAAGCACATGACTCATCACTTCCCTATTTATTTAAACAGCAGGCCAGTTGGCATCAACACACAGCAACACCTCCATGTTATGGCAACAGCAGCTTGGATTAATATCTAATCCTGCTGTAGGAAAGGTCCAAGACTTGTCTTTCAGACAGAGGAACAGTAAAGGTGAGTTAAACATTGTGTGAGGGACACGAGGGACACAAGGGACACGAGGGCCGCTGCTGCTCTGTCCTGGGGCTGATGGGAAAGTGGAAGGAGGTTTTTATGACGAAAGGCCAGAGCAGTGTTGGAAGCACATGAGCATGAGGAGGTTTTTCAGAGCACAGCGGGACGAGGACTACACTCAGATCCAGTATCTGACGGCCAAGTGCACGCGCCTGGCTCACGACAGAGGTAGGTCACGGGGGGAAACCTCTGACAGTTCTGCCACATTCAGGTGTCACTTTATTAGGAACACCTAATCCAGTGTGCTGAGACAGCGCTGCCATTAAAAAAAACTCCTGTAATCAGTGACTGCAATCAAAATAGTCATTAATGATTGACTATTTTGATAATCGACTAAATGAGTGTGCAGATTATTTGTGAATAGTTTCTGACTAATTAAGACCGAATCATTTTAGCTGGTGAACAAACAAGGCTTTGTTTTGACAGGTTCAGAAAACACACTACACTACGTACGATCTACAATTCCTGACATTTTCTGAACCAAACGACTTGTCCATTTATGAGTTATGAAAATAATCATTAGCTGTAGCCCTAATTTGTAGTGCTGTTAATTTTTCACCTATTTCAAACACACAGGATGACTTATTAAATCAGATTAATCCCCCCAGGAAGGGGAATCTGGTTGCATTTAATTTGCTCCTTCAAAATAAAATTAGAAAAATCACTCAAAACACACAATGTACACAATATTAGCAACAGATAAAATACATGGATATGACAAGAATTATTTGCTTTTTATAAAATATGACCCTTTAAATTATATGACAATAAATGTAACCGAATAATACACAGAACACTTACAGAAAATGTGATGAGATTTAAGTGTCATTAGTGCCGGTGAGTTTACTCTGCACTCACAAGTTCAGAAAAAGTATTATATTTTATACTCAAACTGCTTCAAAGGTCATGACACTTAAAAGTGAATATGAGCAGCCACATTGTGTTTATTGCAAGAGTTCATGTGGAAATAATATGAGCCATGAAAACTATTACAGCCCAGAACAGAAAACACTAAATCAGATTAACAGTAACTTCTGTTTTAATCCAACCACCAGCATTTTCGCTGTTTAAACAGAGTATTTTTGTCTGACCTTACAAACTACAAAGTAAGTTTCAACATTATTAGTATAAACATGTTATACTTTTAAGTGCTCTACAACATTTGATGGTCTATATGTTTGTTCTCTCTGCACAAATTATCTCATGTAGCAGATTAAAGTGTCAAAATAATAAAGTTTTTTCATTCATAGGAAATGAATGGAAAGCGTAGATTCAATCCAACAGCATGAGGTTCAATTCAATTTATAACAGAAAAATGCCCATCAAACCAAACACTTTGATCCACAAAATATGTGTTGAACAATCACAAATAAATAAAATTAGTAATCAAATCAAATTCGTATCTATTTTTGTTATCAATTCCCTGCTTGTTTTGATAGTTAGTGATTGTATTTAGTTTGTATAAATGTAACAACCATGGCAAAATACACGCGACACATCCGGTGTGAACCAGGCCAGGATCAAACTGGTGCATGTTGTCGTTTTTTTGTGTTTCTGCTGCTGCTGCTGCTGCTGCTGCTGCTGCAGCTTTTCTGGACAGGGAGGTTCTCCTGTCCAGAGAGCGGGAGAGGAGGCTGCAGAATGACCTCAGCACCGTGACCTCACGACTCGTCCACCAGGAGCAGCTGAACGTGGAGCTGAGGACGAAGCAGGAGCAGCTCACCAGCACGATCCAGCAGCAACAGGTGAGGACACGTTTTAATCTTGATTCCATTGTGTCTTCACTGTTCACTCTTGAGCAGCGACTGCTTTTCAGTCGGTTTGTCCTGTTAACAACTTCAGGTTTACGTGCTTTTGACGGATTTGTGTGATCGGAATTATGCTCCAGTTATGCTCCAAATTATGCTCCAGTTTAGTTTTGGTAAGAATTTACCGACTGATGACGTCACAAAAATGATAACAGTTTTAAGAAATCCCCTCATTTGATTCGAACTAAAGTCCAAGTTTGATCTGGACTAAGGATTTGGTGTCAGGTGTGAGTTCAGATGTGTTTATCTCATAACAGATCAGGATGAATTTTGTCATGTTTATGTTAGATGGTAATAGTTAATAATAATAATAGTTAAGTATAGGTAATAGTTAAGAATAATTTTGTCATATAGTTACAAACAGATACAATTCTATACAAATCCTGGATCCAGTGGATCAAAATGTAAAAATTTCAGGTGCCAGCATATAACATGCAGGTAACCAATCAATTGTGTTAATCTTTAATGTTATTTTCAATAAAATTATTATTTCTTTAAAAATAAACACATTGTATTGTATCAAATTAAATTGCTTTAAATTATTTAGTTTATTTAGATTCGTTTTGGATTTTGCACCTTAATAAAAAAGTGTTATAAAATTACTAAAGGCTATTTTGGGTAAATTAGATTCAGGTTACAGTCATGTTTTTTTGTTTTTTTCTTTACATAAATCAATAATTCATATAATTTCGGAAAAAACAGTCAGTGCCAGTTCTAACACATTTGAAACCCAGAGAAGAGTTATGGCAGCAGTGACCAGACTTTTCAGTTTGACTGTTTGACACAGACTTTGACACAGTTTGACACAGATTACACGGGTGTGAGTCATTTTAACCTAAGAGTGATTCCTTTTGTTTTGTTAGATTCTTTTATTTTCAAAAAAAAAAATAATTCACAGACAATTCAAGACAAGTGGGAGATAAAACCATTGATTAAAAATAGTGTTGCCTTTTTCTCTTTTCCGGATTGGGAACTTTTTTGCAAATTTACCAGGGTTTTCAGCTCCTCCAAAAACTCTTGAGCTGTTTGTTAAAGATGAGGTTGTGAGTGCGACTCTCTCCTTTTTCCTCTGCACAGATTTAACGTAGCCTCAGGTTTGGGCTTGCCACAACCTCATTGGCCTGCGTGAATAGTTTCATTTGTACAGTCTGTACAAGGTAATAAAAGGGACTTGGAAAAGTCATGCTGGGACTAAAGTGTTATGCCATTAAAGGAATAGTTCAGGTTTTGTTAAAGTGTGGTTGGTTGAGGTACTGACACATCCTGTGCGATTGGTAACTGAAACAGATAATTTCCAGCACCAAAGTCCATAGAGAAAATCTACAATTTTACTTAACAGCTCAAAGGAGTTGTTGATCCACTACTGTCTCTATCAGTCAGTTCAAATGTGTTATTTTTTGACTTCAGTGTTTGAAATATTTTCTTTGGTCTTACATAAGTGACACAAACTCACCAAACAAGGCAGCAGTAGACCAGCGGCTGCTGTGTCTCCGTGTCTTAAAATCGCTGATTTGCTCAATGGACGTTGGTGTGAGTGGCTTTAAAACTTCAGTTTCTAGATGGAAAAGTTTGCCTGATTGAGAACTGGAGCAGCAAATATACTGTACACAGTACAGGTATCAAAGACTTAAACATACAGCAAAGACACTTTGACTTTGCTGTATGTTTAAGTCAGCACCTCAAACAATAATTTTCAAAAAAACAAAACTATCCATTTAAAGTGGTAGATTTGTCCAAGGAAAAGGGAATTAGCGTTATAAAGTAAGTGCATCAGTTATGTACATTAGTAGGGATCACCTGTGTAGGTGAGGATCTGTCCCTGTGTTTTCCCTGCAGGACCTGGTGGTATCATTGCAGCAGCGTGTAGTCCTGCTGGTGGAGGAGAGTTCCCGGGACGCGGAGCTGCTGCGACAGGTCGGTTCAGAGCTGCTCTGTCTCCAGAGCTCTGAGGTGAAGCTGGAGAGCCTGGTGGACGAGCTCAACGCTGAGGCACAGCACAGAGCAGCGGAGGCCGAGAGCCTCCAGGTGGAGCTGCGTGCTGAGGCCCAGCGTAGGGAGGAGCTGACAGAGGGCCTCCAGACGGAGCTCTGCAGGTAAACCTGCCTACATGAGGAGTCTCTTAAAAGGAGCTGGAAATGTAACCACTCACTCACTCATCTTCTACTGCTTTATCCTCCACATGAGGGTTGCTGGTGCCTAATCCCCTATGGGCAATTTAACGTGGCCAATTTGCCCCAAATCTGCATATTTTTGGACTATGGGAGGAAACTGGAGAACCTGGAGAAAACCCATGCACACACAACATGCAACCTTCATGCAGAACTGTGTGGCCTGAAGTTTAACCACACAAACTGAATTTATTGATCAATTTAGGGAAAGTTTAAATTAAAATTAAAATTACCATCATGCTGCCATTCCATGGTTTATTCCATTCACACTACAATAAGTGACACCCATCTTAATGTTTCCTGCCCTTAATAGCTTTTGGTCATACATGATCAAACTACCTGAGCTTTCAGGGAAAATGTGATATAACTATAATTTATACAAAAACTTTATGTCACCTGAAGTATTGAAAAAAATCTACTGAGACTGTCAAAGTGCCACAGTTGGCACGCGAGCCAGACTTTGGACACACCTGTTTTACAATAATCACGTTTAGGGCTGCAACAATTACTCAATTATTACTCAATCACTAAATGCCAAATATTTTGATAATTGATCAGTTATTAAAACTGAATAAATATGTTTTGTGGACAAAACAAGACAATTGAGAACATCATCATTTAGGTTTGAGTTAACACTCAGAGACATTTTAAAAATTTTATAAACCAAACAAATAATCGATTCATCGAGAAAATAAACGTTTAAACTGACCTTTCAGTTATTATTTTTATTATTATTATTACATATAACTAGTAATCACCCTGTACAGCTAAAATGTAATACGGCTGTGGGTAAACCTAACCTGCCTTAATAATAAACCAGTAGTTCTTTGCAGTCTTAACAAGAGAATCATAAATGAAGTCTAATATGAACAGGAATATCAGGTCAAATTCTACTTTATTACACAGTTTTACACACTATGTTGCCTTAAAACCCACACAAAGCCAATGTTTTATAATCTATTTCAAGAACTTAATTTGGAGCTTTTATTTATTCAATATATCACACTGTTTACAATAAGTCTATCTTTTACTGAGCAGTTAATGAGTGTGAGTGAAACAGAATAATAAATTAAAGGTAAAGTTAAATGTATTTTGTTATGTTTACGTTATAAATATCAGTCGGTCACCTCTATCTATATGTATTTATGAATTTGACCTTTGTGTATCCTTGTGTAACAGAAAGACATTGGAGCTGGAGAAGCTTCAAGTCATCAACAAAACTCTGACAGATGAGCTGAAGGATTTAAGTCGAGCTCATCAGAAGGAGGTAAAGAAAAACAGTACAGTAAATACTCTATATGTTCTCTTTGGGAGATGCACTGCTGGTTTCCATTTTCACTGCATGTCTCCTGCTGTGCAGAGACCAGATAAAGTTTCAGGAAAATGTCTCCAAACAAGTGAAAAAAAAAAAGCACAGGACATGCAAATGGATGCACATAAATTTTTATTATGTTCTGAGGCAGAAGAAGAAAGGCTGGAGGCATTTATCTTTCTGCCAGTAAGAAGTGGTGTCACACCTAAACGCACCTTCACAAATCAGCAGCATAAAGGTTCCCTGCAGCTGTGTAGACAATTTTAATGGCTGAATAAATAATGTGTCTATTTATCATTCTCCATTTTTAATGCTTTAAGAGGTTGTTAGCTACCTAACTTACTGGCTAGATAGATAATTAGATGGATAACAAACTAGCTATCCGACTAGATAGATAATTAGCAAGATGGCAAACTAACTAGCTATTTAGATAGATAATTAGCTAGACAGTGTACTAACCAGCTGGCTAGATAGATAATTGGCTGGATAGTGAACTAGCTAGCTGGGTAGCTAAATAATTAGCTCAATAGATATTGAGCTAGCTGGTGAGATAGATAATTAGCTGGATAGTAAACTAACTAGCTGGCTAGATAGATAATTAGCTAGAGAGATAGCAAGCTAGCTGGCTAGATAGATAGCAAACTAACTAATTGGCTTGATAGATAATTAGCTAGACAGTGTACTAACTAGCTGGCTAGATAGATAATTGGCTGGATAGTGAACTAGCTAGCTGGGTAGCTAAATAATTAGCTCAATAGATATTGAGCTAGCTGGCAAGCTAGATAATTAGCTAGATAGCAACCTAGTGAGCTGGCCAGATAGATAGGTAGATAAATAGATTTATTTAATTTCATTTAATCTTTTAATAATTGTCTTTCCATACTGTATCATCTCTTTTTTATTTTGCTCAGTTTTAGTTTTAATTTCATCCTAAATCTATAATATGAAGTCTTATTTCCTTGTTAGTGTGTATGTTTTGCACACTCTGATCTCATACAATATAATTATTGTCCAGCAGATGTCAGGATTAGACACTTCACACAGCATTCACTCTTCTCTGAGTGAATATACTGTACATGTATTTACAGTAGACAGTGCTGGACTTTTTAAAGTGAATAAGGAGTATTTCTCTTTGTCATGTTCTCAGCCAACTGCAGAAATAAGGCAGCATGGCTTCAGCTTTTACCGTCAGCTCTGCCAATCTACAGTAATGTATTATCAACATTCATGTTTTCTTGGTCTAATTTGGGTTAGTGTGGCAGCATGCCAGTATAAAAAAATGAAAACCAGCCCAACACTGGACTTTGAGTAATTATTTTTATGAAATGTAAAACCTAAAGGTTTAAATGTATGTACCGTAGCCAAATTTTAAAAACTACAACCACCCTAGAGAACACACTAATTCAGATTTTGCTGGCATTTGGTTCATACGCGTGTGTGTTTTTGGTCTGGGCATTAGTGAAACATTACTCAGTACATGTCAGGAACTTTGTTTTTTTTTTTTTTACAAAATGTTTTACATTTGGCTTCAGAGACTTACTCACTTCACTGGCCTGTGCTTCAACCCGTCCATCAAACAAACACGTCTACAATTATCTTTTGTTTGAGATCTGCACAAGTCCAAGAGAACAGTGCAGATTTAGAGAGAGAGAGAAAAAAAGTAATGAGCAAATTTATTTGTGGTGGATCAAGTCTTTGAATTATTGTGAAAGTTCTGGGAGTCAGAGATTAAGTCTGACTTTTCTGGATTTGCTCAACTTTCCACAATGCAGCAGTGAGTGCGAGGGTTGTTTTTCTTCCTCCGCTCAGCATTTACACCCAGAAAGATGCTGAGCACCCCATTACCCTCGTAATTTCTTGTTGTGTAGTTTTAAAAAAGGAGATATTAAACCTTTTTCTTCCTCTTTTTTGCAGGTGAGGGTGCTGCAGCAGGAGAACGAGGGAAGCCTGAGGAAACTGCAAGAGACAGCAGAGCAGTTTGAGTGGCTGTGTCAGCAACAGCGCTGCTGGATATGCTGTGTCAAGAGGTAGGTGTTTTATTTCTGACGACTATACCACAAAAAAACAGGAGCACATAACCAACTGAAATGGCATTAAAGTACCTAGAAAGTGATAAATATACTGCCTCCCTTCTGACTTTATCACCCTAACCACCTTGGCAAATGATAATAATAATACTTAAAAAAGCCAAGTGTTTAAAAAAGTACATTTCAAATCATGAGAAATTCAAATATGTCTCTTCAATCATCCTCTTAATGTAGAGGATGATGGACAGGAAGACCAACGATTGAAATACATGGGACTAGTTTGGAAAATGGTGATGTTGATCATGTATTTCCAGGCGTCACTTAGATTTTACAAAACTAAAAAGCCCAAACAGTATCCGATGACAGCTGCTGGGTCGTTTACTTTCACTGGCTCCACTGTTTAGGTTGTTTGCTTGTGTTGTTGCTGTCAGTCAAAGTCCAACCACAACCACAAAGTCCTGAGAATAAAAGACAAGCTCAGTTTCACTTGAGCTGTAATTGATTAAACATTGTGGACAAATACCATTTAAAATCACGCCTGTAATTAAAATCTGCGACTTCATTTGTTTATTTTTCACTTCTAGTTTTCTAGTTAATAGTTACTAGAGGTTTGAGGCCATTAAAAATGTATCAAAACGTACAAGGCCCACGTCACGATTTGTTCACAAACAACGATGCAGAAAACATGTAAGAACCTAATTTTCAGAAAATATTTATAATCTTAATATTTATTTTTAATGTGATTCCCAGATGGGCCATGACTGAGAAGCCCTATCCTATAAGCCCAAGTGTCACTAAAATTAAAAAAAAATAAAAATAAAATAATGTTTTATTATCTTAACCTCTTTTTAATCACTTAGGTTTGAAGGTGCATTAAGATCTTCCTCTCCTCTCTGTCTTTAGGTTCAAAGACTCTCTGATGGAGGAGAGAGACGCTCTGCTGCAGCAGGTCAACATGCTGCAAAAGGAGGCTGAGAAACTGAGGATGAGTTCTCATGGTGACAGTCCAACCCGGAGCCTCTGCCGCCCCCTACAGGACACAGAGTGTTGTGACAAGTAAGAAATAATGACAATTTTCCAGTCAAAATACATTTTGCACATAAACATGGTGTTAAAACATGGCAAACTCCGGTGTTATATAAAGAGCTAGTTTTAAAGACCTTTGCAATGCCAAAAAATGAATTTTGAGATTAATTTTGAAGCAACCTCGCTATTCACATCACAAACAAAGCAATTAAGGCTAATAAATTATAAGGACAGAATGAAATTGTACCGCAGGCAGAAGCAGGTAGATGTGAATACTCACATTAACTCGAGATGGGTTCATAAAAAATAATGATTTGCAGATAAATGTGACTTTGAATATTGAATGTTTTATTAAAATTTCACTTCACAGTACCTCTAAATTATACACACTGAACCTTTAAAGTCCCAGTACAACCCTCACCTATGCACAGCCTTAATAAAATGTTTAACCTGCCTTTCTTTTGAAGCACTTTAACATCATGGGATGTGGATGAAGTGACTGCTCTGGATTCTCAGGTGGAGAAATCAAACACACTGTACCAGGAGTTTTTTAACCAGGTATTAAAATTTAATATTTAACATCTGGAGAGTTGAAACTGAAAATTGCCTAGGTTGTGTTTAAATCTTCTTCCCACTGCTGCAGAAATGTGTAAACGTTCCTCTGTTTTAGAGCGAACCAGTTCAGTGTTAGGGAACCTTTGGACAGGAGTCGTGTGCAAACCTCTGGGGCCAAATATTAGAGATTCATTAGGAAGTGTTCATATTCACTGAAGTTCATCTTGGACGCATGCATCTACGTGGGTGTTTCTGTCAGCTGCAGGCTCTTAGAAGAGAAAGCGGATATGAAGTACCCATAGGGTTCGTTAAAAGCTCTCTGGCAAGCAAATATGGAGCATAACAAATTCAGATTTCCTCAGATCTCTCATATGTGAATATGGACTGTGATTATGTTCATTATCCAATAATGTGCCTGTTATTGTCCTCATTATTTTGTCTCTGAAATATCAGAAAATTCCCAAAAGCTCAAGAAGCTCCAAAACCAATACGTTCAATGTACTGTGATACCTGACAAAGAAAAGCAACAGAGCCTCACATTTCAGGGGTCAAAATCAGGAAATTTGAGGTATATTTGCTGGAAAATTTATTAATACTTGTCAAAAATGTGTTGCAGCTCCAATGTGACGCCGCGTGAAAGGAATCTGTTGGGAAAAACCAAACACTCATTGGGTGCCAGTGAGTTTTAGGAAGGACTTGGCTCACACTGGACGCGTCGCGTGTGCGATTATGACTTCATTTTCTGATTTATCTTTCACAGAAAACATCACGTGATTATTGTTTAGAGAGAGGGAGAATCTGCACAGCTGCTAAAGCAGTTTTGCAAAGTAGGTAAAATGGCAAAACTCAAAAGTAGATGTGTGTGCACTGTGAGCAGCAGCAATGTATATGTGACATGTATTAGGTGATTTTTTCTCTACGAAAAGAATATGGACAAACAGTGTTTTTTTTTTTTTGTTTTTTTTTTTGGCGACAAATACCAGACACAGAAGAGGAGCAAGACAATCTCCCAGGAGACGTCTTGAACATGCTGGCGTCAGACTGTTAACTCCATTAATTTTCTGTGGGAATTGTTTTGCTATTTTTTCTTCATGATGTTCTTCACCACAGTTGTGCAAGGTGCTTAGGAAAGCCATTGCACACCATTCCTGCATGTTTTGAGGATGATGGGTTTCCTTAAAGGTCACATAGATCGGTCTTTTTGAACGAAAAATTGAGATTACTGATGTCTACTTGGATAAATTAAATAATATTTATGGTCAAAAACCTCATAGTTTCTTCACATTAAGCCAGATTATTGCTGCTCTCTGCCAGCCTCTGAACAGGCACTCTGTTTCTGAGCTAATGCCCGCCCCCCAGAACACTGAGTCTCTTTTGATTGGCCAGCTACCAGCTGACTGACTACTCCGCGGTGCTTCTTCTTCTTCTTCAGGTTGAATGTTCACGTCCATGACCAGGAGTAGCTGTTGGGGGAGGGTTCGTTGCACGGCAAATGTGCTAGTTACGTAACTAAACTGGACTTTTCAAAACCACTTGCTTGAGCGCAGGTAAACAGAGAAGCCCTTCTTTGTCAGAAGTGGCTGAAGTGTTTATTTTGACACTTTAGTGATGTCCAGATATGGGAAGGACACAGGGACACACCAAAAAACATCAGAAATTTAATTTTCCAGAGAATGTCCTGGAAAATCTGTCCTAAGAAAAAGAAGGCGATAATGAAGAAGAAGTTTGAGCAATTTTATGAGTGATTATTTTGATCTGCAGTCTGAGAACCATAAAATCTTCAGTCGAATGTTAGTTGAATAAAGTGGGGAGTACAGTAATTTTCTCACAGACTTACAAAGAAGCCGACATCTTTTGTCGCCCCATGATGGCCATTCAAGAGAAAAGTTGTTCCAGGCACTTTTCCATTGGCCTCAATTGAATACATCCATTATTTACATTCAGTCAATGGTTATAATCATAGATATTTCCCAGAGGATATTTCACTAAGAGTCAAATAATTTAGTTCCACAATCAGGTCGAAGGTTCAGATTTATGCTGTTACTTGGTTTTGATAGTTTGTGTTTGGTCAAACTCATATTTTAAATCTTTGGCACATACTGTATTGAACAGAACTTTATTTTTTAGAGAAGATCCTCTCACCGAGTTCATCCCCTTAAAACATTTGGACTAGAGACAAGTACAAATCTCAGGGGTGAAATTCAAATTCAAAACACAAAGATATTCATCTGAGGACAACTGCCAGCCCCCTGTGGACTTGCAGCGCGGCCAGAAAATCCATAAAACTGATACTTCATGGGCACTGGAGTCTAATCAGGGTTTTGTTTAGTTTTTGTCTGAGTTAGAGGGCTTTTAGGAACTTTTGGTTGCAAAATCCATTTTGCAATCAAAGAGGAACCCCGCAATGTTTGACAAAAAAGTACTTTCTTCTTCAGAAATCCTGACGGGATCTCAAAAGCTTTGTCGTCCTCGAGTATTTTCAAAAGGAAGCACCCAAAAAAGGTGTTTGCTGGCTGCTGTGGGGAATTTTTTAAAAGCTCCCATGTCTTCAGAGTGACATGTTCACTGTTTTTCAAATCCGTGCATAAGGGGAAGCCTGACAGATGGAACATAATGCTAATACGTGTGTGTGAACTGCTGCCAGTCCCCAGTGGAGCTGTTGTGCTGCCAGAGCCTTCAGAGATCGCTGATAGTTTCTATGCACCGGAGTCACATCAGGCCTTTTCACTTTCCCTGTCTGTCGGCTGCACATGGCATCTTCCCAAACCATCCACGTCCTCGTCCAAAGCAGCAGAGAGATGACTAATAATGACTGGAGGGAGGTGATTGCCAATAGCCTCTGTGCTACATTCCCCTCACCTCTCACAGGCTCTGCATTGCATTTCTTGGGATAATTATTCTGATTGAGTGCAGATGATGCTGGGAGTATTTTTTTTTCCCCTCAGTCCCTGCAGAGCTGAGAGAAGGAGGAAATTTAGCTGGAGGAGCAGGGACTGCCGGAGACATAGAGGAAACAGCTATGATAAAACACATTACTAGCTCTGACATGATTTATGTGAACGGCAAATTCGCAGCCTGTAGATATAAGAAGTAATGTAACACAAAAATAGGAAGAAAACCACACTGCTGCCTGAACTGGTTGATATTAGAAACACTGACTTGTTAGTTAAAGTGAATTTTCAGTACGTGGGTTTACCTTTGCTTTACGACGGTCATACTTTCCACATTCCATGTTCGCATAGATCTATGCATTTCTGCACGAGCACCCACTTAACTAAACACCTACTAAAACGAATCTCATTCTAGTTTCCACCGTCTCTTTTTTGACCAAAAAAGGAGTGCGCCACCAACTGGAGAACCGTGCAGTTGGCATGTACCATCCGTGTGAACTCAAACTGGAGGGTGGCTCGGGTTAATGTATGCAATGCGGACTCTGGTGGACCTCTGTGGACACGCGGACGTGGACACTTTGACTTTGATATGCATCAACACACAAAGGCTGAGTCTCTCCAGAGTGATAAGAAGCGACAACGACGTAATAGTCAACAATATGTTCATAGTGCGTTCAGATCGATGCAGTGGTCCATGTATTGATAGAGCTTTATCTTTATTTTACAACCGATTACCAACACATATTGTTTAACAGTTACAGCCACATCACCTGCAACCAGGCATCTATTGAATGATATTAGATGTCCATCACACTAGTCTCTTTTCCTCTAAATGTGAACATAATTTACAAAATCGGCATCATGTTCTGTTGAGGGAGAGCTGAAACTAGTGATTAAGAGCTTTATCTACCACTATCAAACTACTATCAACTACTACTACTATCAAACCTGAACACTACATCCATTTTTATTAATGGACTAGAGTCTTCACAACAAGCTGGAGAAGTGTCCACTGCTATAGCAGAGACAATAGCCAACAGTCATATAAAATTGCACTCAAAATTCTCTTTTCCAAGACAGACAACCACTTGTTTTAAGGGCAGAGTTTTGACTAGAGGGCCAAATGATAGGACCAACCCTAGTTTTAAATCTTGTTACATGCATTAACTTGTACTAGTAGGAGGCGGATTAAGAGAGAAGACAAAAGACAGATTTGATCTGTAAGTACGGAGAATAAAAACAGATTCATCTCTAATTTAATTCCCTTTTGTGTTTTCATTATTACCTTTTCTCACTGTGTATTCTCCTTGCACATACTTGAGGCTTATTGTCTTTGGTCATCTTTACTGACAGTTTATTTTTTGTACTCAGCCAGGAACTCCAATCAATGGATACCAGAAACCTCCATGAGGACAGAAGCCTGGAGCCTGGACTCATCTGTGTTTTCTCTTCCCACCTTCTGCAAACCAGAAGATAATGACTGGATGTTTGCGTGTGTGGTTTGCTATGTAGAATGTTTCCCAGTCATTGTGTGAAAAAACAAAACAAAACCGGCAAATCTTGGAAAAACAGACTCGTGAAACCATACATTTTGTTTGTCTTCCACAATTGTTCAACTGTCATGAAAAACATCTTCCTCGTGATATATGACTGAATTAAACACTGTGGTCACTGCACTGCTGTCCTTCTGTTCCCCATGGCACATGCACATCACATGTGTCTAAAGTCGCCTGGTCACATTTTTCCAGTAATTGTCTATTGTTCAGACCTTGTAATCAACACCACTAATAAGAGCAGAAGCACCTGAGAATGTTCTGCTTTTTCTTTTGTGTTGCCAGCGACTCCTTGCAGGGGAACCAGCAGCTGGTGCACAGAGGAAACAACAGACCAACATAAAGCTCAACATGATTGTTTCCCCATTGAGAGCCCGCTACATGTTGACTCGGAAGATCAGAGCATTCACTTATCCACCAGCTTTTCCTCATCGAGGCGGTGATATTGGTCCTACGCTAATGATGACGAATCGCAAGCTTCATCGTATGCGAACCATTTACTAAACACGTGCTGCAAAGGCAACGATGGCTTACATCCAAGGCAAATGTTTGAGCCAAGATGGAAGCATTCGGTCACACGATACACTTCATTGATGAGCATATGTGGGTGGTGTAGCATGCGCCAGTGGGTGCATGAGGAACTGACAAGAAAATGGATGAGTTTTAGAAGAATATGATAAAGCTAATTTGACAATCCATCCATCCATCTCCCTTGTACTTTGAAGGGTGTGGGGGTAAACGAGAGCTATCTAAGCTGATGTTGAGCCTGTACATGCAGGAGACTTGACCAGTTTGACATAAATAAAAAAATAATATACACTCAACTTAGGGTAAAGGATAAAACAAGATTACATGCTTATAACCATTACCGTCTTACATAAGCATAAGACAAAATTCATCCTGATCTGTTCAGATGTCACTGAGATATACATATCTGAACTTGTTACATGGAACTTATGTTAAATTTAAATTGGCGCCAATTCTGTAATCTGGATCAGACTGATGGTAGAGTGTATGATTCTGCATTCACATACCAGATTATCTTCAAATCCTTTGAAGCTGGACAGCAACATGAATTCTTTTTTTTTATAGTTTTGCCCATTATAAGAGAATATAAGGGATTTCTTGAAAATGTAATAATTTTTGTGATATAATCAGTGCATAGATTCTTAGCAAAATTGAATAGTAACACTGTATTGGGTGATCACCTGCCCATCACTAAAAAAATAGATTGATTCTTTAAAGACTGTAGTCAAGAAGTTGTTAACAGAAGGTGAAGGAAATGGCATTTCTTAAAACACAGACCAGGAGATCCGTATTTGCTTGTCTGCATAATTACATAGATTACATACATAGATTATCTGGCAAATACATACACTGCATATACCTACCTGAAATTCATCACAGACAATGGCCCATGTGTTTGGAATTGACATATTTCTTGTGAAAAGAAAACATTTATTAAACATTTACAAGCATCTAGACAAACACTCCTCTTTGTAAACTCACAAAACAAACTCTGACATGTTGCTGTTTGGGGATCACAACTTAAACTAAAAGAACAAAAATGTTAGTGAAACATGGTCACGTCTTATTCCCTCCCCGCGGAGACGAGACGAGAATCCTGCTGAGTTGAAAGTTGTTTACTCCCGTGTCCTCCGTATATACCGCTGTTAGGTTTCATCAGATTGATTACTATGGATGACTATGGAGGAGGAGCCACATGCTAATGCAAAACAGAGCAAGATGATGTGGTTTTTCCCTCGGACACTGTTTGGATGGGTATGTAAATGTTTGACAGTGGCCTGAGTAAACACATGAGAGGGTTAGGTGTCAGGATTTTGAGAGGACCTTGCTGTGGGTGACTGATAAATGCCCGAATGTGCTGTGTACAGCCAGAGAGATCACAGCACAGATATCTGCATGTAAACACACTGACATCACAGAACAATGAGAATGTACAAGCGCAAATGTAAACCTGGTGATGAATTTGCTGACGATAGTTCTGGTCGTTTACATCAAACACTCTGACAGGAGCGAAAATGAAAACTCAGTGAGAATCAGGCATTTAAGACTGAGACGTATGCCTTATAGTAGAAGTTTTGTAGTTCTTTTTGTGTCATCATGGCACCAAACCAAAACCTGAAATTCTACATGCAGGTTATGCAGAACTGCTCAGGCTTTGAGTCACCCTGTTTTGTAAGTTGTAGAACTATCAAAATAATCTTCGGGACATTATTTGAACATCGAAATCCTTTACATGTGATAAAATAAAGTGGAACTTTGCAAGTCTGGTCTTTTTCTCTATGGAGCTCCCCCTACAGTTTTGGAGTACATATATTTACGACACCACCATAAACATCATCCCTCCATCATCTTCCTCTTTAAAAACCTCACCATTGATACTCCCCTCACCCTTCTCCTTTCCTGAGGGCTAGGGTTGGGGTTTTCAATGGAACCAGTGAACACAAGTCATGGATCCACATCCATGCCAGTCAGTGTTTTTAACTTCTCTTCTCTGGTCCGATGTTTACTTGTTGACAGTCCTTTCCTCCTCCCCCGACAACGGTTTTCTCTGCCATGATGCCCTCTTGATCTTATAACCGGTACCTGGCTAGGGGGTACCTGGCCGTGAAGCAAATTTGTGTTGCTCGTGAGAACCAAAACTTTGCGGGACCTCCTGATTCTGAAGAATTTGGGTTGGTGGCCCTGATTTCGCAAGACTGGTTTTCTGCTGACAGTAAAGGGCAGTGAAGACAGCCCTCAATCTCCCTGCAACAAGACATTTAACCGTCACAATGACTAGTCTGTTAAATTAGGGTAAAAATTCTGCATGGCTCTGCTTTATATCACTATATAAAGTAGATCAGTGTAACTAAACCTGATGGAGCCCACTGGATACTCTCAGGAGCCAACAGCCGTGTGTCAGGAATCCACTCTCAAAACTCATGCAACTAAGTGATGGCTTTCACTTTTATGGTGGTTACTTGCATCATTCGATCAAATTCACTTAAAACTACCAGGCTGAGTAAATTTGATGGTGTTACAGATACAGTACATATCTCAAAATGATCCAGATAAAACTTATAGGTAAACCTTCTGCAGCCCTGGGCAAGTAAAACACAACACAACAGGTAGTTTTTGTAATAAGATTTGACATCTGATTCCATTTATGTAAGACTCTCTCTCTGCAGGAGCTCTGTTAGTGTTGAATGGGTTTCTTCTGTTTAGTATGAGATTCCACAGTAAAAGCAGACACGTAGAAGTGGCTTGTTGCTCTTGAGGAGCTGACAGGTGAACATCCCAGAAGTTCTTGCCGGTAGAAAATACAAAGCAGAAGCCAGAAGAAAACAAACACTGTTATAATTATTCACCGTCACAAGTGTTGGCCATGCTCACAGAAGAAAAGACAGCCCGAGGGAAGGGCTTTCTTTGGAAGTAAAACCAGAGAGTCACCTCCAGCTGGACGCTTCGACCTGCTTTCTGCCGCTGTAGCACTTGGCTCATTACTCTGTGTTTATTGCTGTATTCAAGTGGACCTTGTGAACTTGTGACGGTGATATGTGAAGTAATGAACAGGACATCCTGAACCGGTTATGACTCTTACGGGAAAGTCTTCAAATGATCATCTTGTGAACATGATAACCACTTTGAACGCAGCGTACTGTATTTATATTGGCCTACATGTTCCTCAAATGCAACAGGCTGACCAGCTTCCGAAACAGACGCCCAATAACAACACACAGAGAAACAGTGTGATGTCAAGTTCTCTGCTATATATTTGTTTTGTCATATCGTAAATCTTGTAAAGATTTTACAATTTGTAAAACCCCTCTTCAACATACAATGCCTCCGTTATTACCACGAACATGCTCACCAGCGCGTCCCTGCTTGGCTCACAGCCTCTCTCTGTATGGATTCAAAAAAGAGATTGATGACTGTTGTAACACCATGTGAGAGGCTGTGTCTTTGTTTTGCTGTCCACATGACAGCCAGTGCGAGGGTTGGGTTGTATTTGGCTGGTCTTCGCTATTTCAGGCAGCGTTTATGGGCTTGGACTCGGTTTAGATTTAGGTAAATGTTGTGGTTAAGCCTGTAGAGCTGGAAGGAAAATGGTTTGAGGTTAGCGCATGAATGTAGACAATAAAGGCCTTACCGACTGTAGTGAATGCAAATGTGTTTATGGCTCTATGTGTACGTCTTCTTGCGTGACAGAGGCAAGATGTTGACACGCCACTGACCCCTGATTGGCATATGGTGGCGTCTTATTTTACAGCCCATGGGGTGAGTGAAGGGTGACTCTTGGGTGTGTGTGTGTGTGTGTGTGTGTGTGTGTGTGTGTGGCAGCAGCTCTGCAGCCCCAGACGGTTGCCGAAGCCATTCGGACCATTGAGTGCACAGGTGAAGCACAGCGACAAGGTCGTTCCAGCTTTAGCTGACTTGGAGGAAAAGCCTCCCTTAACTGTCGTACGACGCCTACTTTCAATGGTCTGGAAGACAGATGTGTTTTATGTTGAGAAATATACTTTCCACTCCACGTAGTGTTTACACTGGCAAGCCATTTTGACTGATATTATGGTGGCTGTATTTCTTTGTTATTGCACTGTCGATATCACCAGTGCTCTTGCTAAATTTTGATTAATTGCTTTTTAAAAGTAGATTTCCAGGATGACCTGCTGATCAGGTGAAAGCTGTAACCTTAGTTTGATCCTCATTTACTTTAAGCAACTTCTTTGTGACCTCATTCTTGGTCTCATGTTGTGTTCAAAGGCAGAAAGGTTTATATTTAAACCTACACACACATAAAGCTGAGGGTTAAACATGTATGGGCCTAAATAGCCAAATCCAGATGAAGGGCAATCCTTTTTTGGGGGGGTAGTTTGAGATTATGTTCAGTTTCATTAAAGGCTTTACAGTAAACAAGGAGCTAGAGCCAGTAGATGATTCACTTAACTCAGCATAAGGTCTGGGAACATGGAGAAACACTTAGTTTTGGCTGACTAGCAGCTTCAAAATGAGGGTTTTTCTCTCCACCAAAAAAACCACAACTTGCTGCTTTTATGTTTCAGTTTCTGTTGTATATTAACTAAAAAAAATGAATCTCTTCATTAAGTAGTTACTAGCTGGGGACATCAGTTTAGTGTCAAAAGTTATGTAAACTGGGGGCATGGTTTGTTATAAAAGTGCACACACTCCATGCGGCTCAAAGTTTGTGTGTGTGTGAGAGGAAATTAGGCTGAAATAAATCAGTGAACTCTCCTCTGTGATTGTTTAAGCGTTTGCTGAAGATGCATTGTCTGGTATCCAAAGGTGATTTACCAGCTGAGTCTGTCTGTCCCTGCTGTGCTGCTGGACAGTCAAGACAATGTGTCTGTTGTTACGGTTCATACTGAACAATTGTGGGCCAACGGTATCAAACGCTCTTACATGCTTTAAAGGGAAAGCATCAACTGTACATATGTAGCAACTGACATACTCTTTGGGTTTGGGAAGTGAAGCCAATGTTGAAAAACCTGAAACCTGCATGCAAAATAAAGGTGGGTGGCCTCGTGTCAGGTGGTGTGTCATTGTCGCATCAAATACATTGTTGGAAAGGAACAGATCTTTTTATTGTCATTATACAGGGTTGATCAGAGCCGCCACAATGTCTAATATTCTTACATGTTTTGATGGTGGGGAGGAAACTGGAGAGCCTGAAGGAGAACATGCACACAGAAGGGTTCCCGACCAGGAACCAAATGCACCGCCTTCTTGCTGTGAGGCAACAGTGCTAACCACTTATCCACTGTGCTGAAACCTGTATGCAAAATAAAGTTGGGTGGCTCCATATCAGGTGGTGCATCATTGTCACATCAAATGCATTGTTGGGTCAAACGTGTGAGTCGAAATATTTAACCTTGTGACGTGTTGCCATGATAACCAATCAGGGACTAGATTTTACTGACATGAACATTGTCCCAAAAATCCTGATGATGTTTTAGAAATGCAGGATGTGTGCTAAGACTCTGTCCTGTTCTGGTGAAAGTGCAGGGGCTTCCAGAAATTACATTATATGCAACAGGCACTTGTGTAAACACTTTCTATCTTCTTTAATACAGCATGACATCCATTTTGTTATTAGGGTCCCATTTAGAGTTTAATAAAAGATAAAACAGGGAATTCTTTAGGGCGTGGCTATAAGGTGAGTGGCAGCAGATGTCAAGTATGGGAACCTGCTGGTCTTCACGCTCTTACTCAGATACGGTCTCGACAGTGTGGGCCATCTGTGAAACCCAGGTCTGGTTGACGTCACAGTGGCGTGTTTAGAATTACTACTGCTACTGGCGGCTGTCGTGAGCTGCCAAGAGCTGCCAGACATAAATCCAGGTAGAGTGTGAAGTGTATGTGTGTCTCTTCAAAGCAATTATTTGTAAGTTTTCCAACAAGCTGTTTTATTTAAGTATAATAGCTTTAACAAATTCTACCCTAAAGCTGCACAAGCATCCTTTAGTTTAAAACAAAACTCCTTCTGACAATGAGGTTTCATCAACTAATCATCAACAGGTGGTTACCTGTAATCAGAGGTGTCTGAAAAAAAAAAAACATCACAAAGTCCCTCCCCAAAATGAAATCCCATATTCTTCCATGCCTTGACATTTTAAGCAGCTGAACAAAAATAAATATGCGTTTGATTTGTGGGTGTGTGGACTTCTCTTGCACACAAATCCCTGAAAACTGTGATGTTTCAATCAGTTCTCTTCTAAGAAATGAGCTGGTGCTGCTGGCACCAATTTGGTATACAAGGTGCACCATGTTATAAACATTTCCTCCTCACATTTTGGCAGAAACATCTGCAATAAATTTTCTCCCAGACCTGAAATACCTTCTGTGTGCCAGGGCAGGATTGCTCTTCTTTTTCCCCCCCTTTCGTTCCATCTCTGTTCCTTCACTTTTTTCCCTTTTTTGAATCCAGCTATTGTTCTGGCACCTTTCTAGACAAGAAGTGAGAGGCCTGCGAAGGATCCCTGGAAGAAGGTCAAAGGGTTTTTGTCAGACACCAGTGGAGAAAGAGGGACGTCTCTGTGTGCTTTTTCTCGGCTTGGCCATTAAAGCAGCAGTTGAGCTATTGCTTCCTGGTTCCTGGTGCGTGTATATCATGTTGTGTACGAGAAATATTGTCAGTACTCTTTAAATCAGGACTGTCTTCCTCTGCATGCGAAGAACACGATGAAAGCTGCAGCGAAAACCAGGCATTAAACGGCTCCGTCAGTTCGCTCCCACGCTCAAATATGACATGAAGCAGAAAAATGAAGAAATGTTCAGAAACAAACAACTCAGCTGTCTCACGTTTATTCTCATAATACGAGACAGGTTGGCCAATTTCACCTTAAATTTATTGAATGCAACGTGGCCAGTATTCACTCAAATGGTGTAGCTACTACGAAATTCCACAGTTTTGTTCATATGTAGTTATTTATCATGAAAGCTTATGTCATTTGTGAATTTATTGGTAAATATTCAGCTTTATCTTCCTTTTATGTTAGTTTAGTTGTTGTTTTAGAAACTGAGGGGACACTTGATCAAGTTTGTGTGATAAATAAAAGATTAGATTATTATATATATATTTATATGTACTTTATGTACTACTTTTTTAAGGTCTTTCTCTTTGTTTTGTCTTGTTCTTGGACACAGGGGACTTGGGATTTTAAATCTAGTGAAGACCACAACTGATTTATGTGCAATAAAAAAAAAAAATGGATGGAAATTCTTCATCTATCTTAAAATCCAACATAATATCGTGGAAGAAATAGGCTTCTATAATTGTTCTCTTTTGGTGAAACTCAGCAGTGAACTGCTATTATTGTAGCAGTGCATTGCTACATAAATACAAAACGTGACCAATATGCAATTTTTGGGTCTGATGCCAATTTTGGTATTAATAAATCATCTGATAAAACTCATTTAAAAGGTGCAGTGATTCTGTTCTTGGTCTCAGTTAGTACCGTCTTAACTACACCATTAAATAGAGAGTTTCTGCAGGTTCACACGTTAAACCTAAGCTTTTAAAGACAGTTTTAATACCACATTTCATGGTCGAACAGACGAGGTTGTGAAAGATACCAATAAAACCAGGGCCAAGAATAATGTAGATGATTTTTTGGACACATTTATCACAGTTTTGTCAGCGTATCCAAACACTAAATAACAGTAATTCCTAATAATATCAGAAAAACACAGCCTGAATAAACAACAGACACTGGGTGGAGAAACTGTATTTATTTAAGGATCACACATGAAAGGAACAATTATGTTAGGGATTTTCCAGTTTTTGCTCAAGTTTCATACAAAGACACATTATATGAATGATTCCTGTCAGCAGCAGGCTATAAAAACACTGAGGGTCTTTGTAAATGATACTGAAGATTTTTTTCAATACTTTTAGAGACTTCTTGTAAGTAAACTGAAACCAGTACTTTGTGTTATTAACCCAATGAATATTTTTTCCCTTTATCAGTGGATTATGAGCACAAATTCTACCATGCTCATAATCTGCTTTATGCTGACAATCCCACCATTTACCTATAATATCAATATCTGTCAAAGCATAAGTGATACAGTGAATGGATGGAATTAGTGAATGAATTGGTATTTAATGGTTCAGGTAATGGAGGACTCATCCCTGTTCACCCCTGCCATGTCAGATAACTATGGTGGCCTTTGCAGACCAGAAAGGATGTAAATGTTCTTTCTCAATGTTAGCCGAGCTGTTCTTCCTCTTTTGCATGGTAAAAAAGACAATTTTCAGATGTGCTTTAACCATATTAACACCAGTGTATTTCCTTAGATTAAAATACTTTTGCTTTGAACAATGTTTGTCTGATACAGATTCTTTTAAAAAAATAATCTATTTTTTAAAATTACCCTCATAAAAATCAGTTTAACTATTAGTTCAAAACCAAGACTTTTCAAACCAAGACTTTTCACTGTTTGAGTGTTCTCCACTCAAACAGTGCAAACTGGTTCAGGCAGTCACCTGAAGCTGCAATGTCCTTCTCAATCTGGTGTAGTATTTAAGTGGCAAAATTATTCCTGTCAATGCTACATGCTCTGCACTCGCCACCTCCACCCTAGTGTCCACCTGCAGGCTCCAACGGGGGTTTCACTACCTGATATGTCTATGCATCTTCAGGCAAAAAAAGGAAAGATGAATCCTGGACGTTAAAACCAAACCATTCCTTTACTCGGCATCTCTCAAGGCTCATCATGCACACTTTAATGTCTCGTGTAATGTAAAATTGTAAGACCTATCTTCACCCTTCTTCACCTAGGTGTATATGTATTATGTATATGCATTATTGATGAACTACCACTGGATTACACGCCTACATAAACATACTAATGAGAAGTTTATTTGATTTCTGTCAACAAACCTTCCTAAATGTTACACACTGTGCTATTAATTGCATTATATAATGAAACACAGCATTTAAAATAGCTCATTGTGTTGAAGTAACGTTGTTACATTACGGTTACAACACTGCATAGCCCAGATGTCAAATTCTCACAAACTGTCAATGACCTTTAACCTCCCTGACATACACTACAATTAACACTCTTAACAGCAATCAAGGCTAATAGAGCAGGCACTTGTTTGTCTTTGACTTCTATAGGGAACTCCACTCAGTCAGAAGTGTGTGTTCTTCATCATATCTGACATGTACTTTGCACAGAAACCCCTCTATGTTTCTGTCGTGACTGCAACGGCCACCAGAGGTCCCTCTTGCACCAGGATTGCCAGCACCGTTTGGCAAGCTGTGAGCAAAAAAAAAAAAAAAAAAGTCTCTCAAATGTGTCTTCAATTAGAGAGCTGCAGTCAACACCATCCTCTGACTTGGAATGTCAGCAGAGTTGGAGATAACCTGCGTGGTTTTCTTTTATCCCACCGTTAAAAACCTGGGTGAAGGTTCGCTCGGCCGTGGACGAGCTGCCCACAGTTGTAGAGCAGACTGGAGACATTGAGATAACCAAAAAAAAAAAAAAAGCACTTCTGAGGGAAACTTTTCACTTCACTCCTGATGTGACTCATGTTGGCAGAACCCGTAGACTTCTCCTGCATGCAAAGTTTTCTTTGTGTGTGAGTGTGTGCTGGCAGAAGCTGTTTCCCAAGCAGAGCAGCCCTGTAATGAGGGAAGGGGGGGTAAGATGAGAGGATGAACTCAGTGCACAGGTGAAGATTCTTAAGCAGCGGGGTGTTTGTGGATGAAACACACAAATGTTACGGTTCCACAGGCAGCCACTTTGAAAGTGGTCACGGACATTTGTGTCCTGATATTCAATATCCATAAGTATGATAAATGCAAAGGCTAGAATTTAATGTTTCCTGTGGAATGTGATATTTATATCACCATGCTGAGCTTTACCTGATCATGGGATAGTACAGTTCTCCACTGAAATCCTGACTAATAACATCCTTTTAGGATTCAGCACCTTTTTTTTAGGAGCAGAATAAACCAATATTACAACCCATTCAGAATCGAAGAGATTCTTTTCTCAAAGTGAAACTTTCATTCCTCTTGATTTTTGTCAAGGTAAACTCTGAACCTGGAGTTCTCCAGTGCATATTTTCCAAAAATAATAAAACTAGTTTTTGGACATATTTGTGGAAACAGCATATAAAACTCAGGACTCTCTGCAGGTATTTCCAGTGAGGTGCTGTAAATGTCTGTTGTGAAATATGGATTGGAGCAGATCTTTATTCTACAGCCTACGAACAATGATACAAGGTTTCCAAAGTTCAAGTCATCCCTCCATTTACAACATTTGGGTGGGATGTATCACAGGCCACTGTTAAAGGGCCAGTTTTAGGGATTTAGGAAACATTTTCACTAAAAACTTAATCTTGTACTTGTACTGTAAAACTGCACTATAAGATTAAAACCAGTTACAATTCAAGATCATTAAAGGTCTAGTTTGTTTGAAACAAAATAATTTGGGTTTCATCTCCGTACAATAAGTCTTTAGTTGTACTTTAAACCGGTGATTCTCAAAGACTGGGTAGCAACCCCACAGATGAGTCGCACAAGACTATGTTTGGGTCCCCCCAAAAAATTTGCAGAATTTTCCCAACCGTTTAGTTCAGATTTACAGTATTTCTATGTTTTATATAACATGCACATTTGAAGTTTCCTGGAGATGAGTCTTTTAACAATAACAATGATATTAGATGTTACAGATATGGCTTTAAACTAGTCACTACATTATGCACAAATTTGCTTGTCATGATTTAATTGTAATTTGGGTCACAATAGTTTGTCATCCTTAAAAAAATGGGTCCCCATACAGAAGGTATGGGAAACACGGCTTTAGACAAGGGCCATGCTCTATGGAGGCCGCCCGCTTGTGCCATATATGTTTCTAAAACAACCCAAATTACAACCCAAATGTTTCGTGTTGTAAAAGGGAAGATTATTATGCAATGAAGAATGGCTTCATCCACATGTAACTGATGCATGGAATAATGTTGAACATGGAGGACATGTGAGAGGGAGTGGAGAGTGTTGTGAAAGTGAGTGTGTTTACATTGTTTTCGGTACGTGAGGGCCACCGTAGTTCCCAGATGTTCATAGTAGAGAGAGGATTGAGCAGAGGAGTCCTGTTAGTTGCAATCTGTAGTCTCACTATTAGATGTCACTTATTTGGACACACTGGGCCTTTAAATCAAATGGATTATTAATAAAATAAAATGTATTGCCAGTCAAATAGACTACTACAAAAGTCATACAGGACAAAATGCAAAAATATGGAGATACAATTAGCAATTTTAGGATAAAATGGGCTGAAACAAGTTGAAAAATACAATCGGTTAAAAAACGATAAGCCAAAAAAAAAAAAGCAGGTCTGAAACTACTTTTGCAAATGTTTGCCAGCTCATCTGGCAGCCTGTTCCACAGGCCTGGAACATTTAGAAAGTCGCAGGTGTTAATAATGAAATAAATCATGGCTCAGTTCCATTCAGCTTCCTCAGTTTCAGGGTGTGAACTTGCTCACTGTCTGAAACGAGCAGAGCCATCATTAATGCGATCAGTAACACCTGTTCTTATCCGGCTAAACGATGTCACAGTGGCTGCTGTGTCTGGACGGTGCTTGCTGTCAACCACATCGTAGCTACATCCTAAAGAATATCACGTTTCTATCATTTATTTAACTCTACATGGGGCCATCATTTGCATCATGACAAATTCCTGAAGCCAATGATTGAGGCAGTAAACCTTCCAGGAAAATGTTTATTGACATAAATCAAGTGAAAAATGGATTGATTTCCTTATTGGTGTACAGATAAATCTGTATAGTTGCCCTTCAGACAAATGTTGGCACCATTTTCAGTACCTATTTATTTTGTATCACATACATGCTTCTGTTCTACCTTTGCACTCACACTGTAGATTCTTCCAGCTGTAAAACCGTCAGTAAAAGTTGGTTTGCCAGTTCCACTGAGTCTAAACAGAGGCATCTCCATGTTTGACAAATGAGATAGTGGCTTTGGGCTCCAGAGATGTTTTCTTTCCTCTTCATGTAATGCTGATTTTTGTTTCATCAGTCTATAAAACTGTATTCCACAACTCGACCAGGACTACTTTTCATATATATATTCTGGAGTTTGTGTTTCAGAGGTTTACCAGGAAGAAGTTTGCATCTCATGGTGAATCCTCTGAGGTTAAGCCTTCTCTCAATCGCTGACATGAAATCATATCTGCCTAGATCCAGGAGAGCATTCTTGATTTGCTACGTAGTCATTACAGAATTCACAAGACTTGTTCTCCACAGTTGACCACAACACTGTAGCCAGTGTACCCAACGCTTAAATTTGGTAAGCCAACTAGCTGAAATCTCCCTCTTTATTATTGTCTTTAAAGTGACCTTCCCAAACAACTACACTGCATTTTGAAATTAGTTTTTTGAAGATATTTCCTGCACAAAATTATCCAATACATGCTAGTTTTAACTAAGAAAATAAAGGTAGAGAAGCCAAACTTTCGGGTGAAGAATGTTGTAGATGAGGCAAAGAAAATAAAATATCGTGTTGCAGAAATTTCTCAGTAGAAAACACACTGAAATCTCCTGTGTGGCTGATGTTTGTGAATGTTGGCTCTCTGTAAAAACACATTGCTCATAAGACATAAGACATTAGAAATGTATTTTCTGACATTTGGTGTGGCACTGGTCGGCATCTGTGGTCGCTAAACCCTCCCTCTCCTTTTTCTTTGGTGAAAATTTTGCTGCGAAAATACTTGTGAACAAAGTCAACATAGGTGTAACATGTCAAAAACAAACACAGTCTTGGAGAAAGTATGTTCCCGACAAAATGTAATTAGTTTGGTTGTGTTAGAAGGTAATGTCTGGGAGATATGGCTCTTCACATGGACGGTCACCTCCTCCCTTGTCATGTTACCGAACAAGTCCAACAAAATCAAAAAGGTAAAACTCAGTTAACCCTGGGATCCTCCTCTTTTTGTTCACTAAAACGACACACAGCTCATTACATTTGAAGCCAGAATGTCCGGGTGCTCTGTGTTTACAGTGAACGTGCAATTTCTCCCACACAGTCCGTTCTCCATTGACGTAGGCCGACTGAAATTAAAGCCGGGACTCTGCACTTTTATTGTGATTTTTATTCATTTTATTTTCTGAATGAATGTAGTAAAGGTCAAAGGAGAAGAGGAAAAAAATAACATGTTTTGAATTCTGGGGAAAATTTAATTCCAGTTTAAAAAGATAAACACAGAGGAAGATAAAACAGCAGATGTTCAATTTTACACATGTGGTGATGCAGTACAGAATGTAAAGACACATACATGCACACGCTCACTTACTCACTCATCCAGTCTGTAACACACACACAGGTACAGCTATTCTTAAAGAGGACATTCAGTGGAAAATCACATTTCTGATGTTTTTTGGTGTGTCCCCGTGTCCTTCCCGTATCTAAACATCACTAAAGCGTCACAATAAACACTTCAGCCACTTTTGAGAAAAAAGGGCTTCTCTGTTTACCTGCGCTCGAGCAAGCGGTTTAGAAAAGTCCAATTTAGTTACGTAACTAGCACATTTGATGTGCAACGAACCCTCCCCCAACAGCTACTCCTGGTTATGGGTGTGAACATTCAACCTGAAGAAGAAGAAGAAGCACCGCGGAGCAATCAATCAACTGGTAGCTGGCCAATCACAAGAGACTCTGGGGGTGTTCTGGGGGGCGGGCATTAGAGGCTGGCAGAGAGCAGCAATAATCTGGCTTAATCTGAAGAGACTATGAGTTTTTTGATCATAAATATGATTTAATTTATCTAAATAGACATCAGTAATCTCGGTTTTGGTTCAAAAAGACCATTCTATGTGAACTTTAACTGCAATGACTTCCACTTATTTGGACAGTCTAAACAAATTATATGATGATCAGAGTTAATATTGCAAATACTTGTATGAGAAATGATTAGTGTAAAAAAATGAGGGGATGTCTCTAAAGCAATCTGAGGACAGATTGTGTTTGTGCAGCACAGGACTGGGGACAAATTGTAGACATGTTCAGGGTCTCTCTCTCTCTTTCACACACAAAAGCTGCTTTTACATTCTTTCAATCAAAGACATAATGCATTCTCCAGCCTCTTACCCTAACCTAAACCTAATTCGAACCCTAAACCTACAACCAGATCATAACCCTGAAAAAGCCATTTGACCTTGTGGGGACCAGGCACATGTCCCCACGAAGATAGGTTTGTATGTTTTTTTTGTCCCCATGAGAATAGAAAAACATGTACACACACTGGTTTCCATGACTTTAGAGGACATTGCATGGAGACTTACTAGACTAACTTTAACCATAATTATTAGTGCCCTAACCCTAACCTCAGCCTAACTTTAAAACATGTCGTCACCTTAAAATGGGGTCATTTACATTGTGGGGACTTGATTTGTGTCCCCATAAGGAAGACAAGTCCCCATACTGTGACTGTTTAAACAGAGTTAGGTCCCCACAACATAAGGAATACCAGGTGCACACACACACACACACACACAATCCTTCAACTCAAGTGTTTCAATATTATTGTACGGTTTCCCACCTGTCTCCTGTTGTCAGCAGGGTCTTCTGCTACAGACCCCCCCCCCCACACTTCAGGACTGCAGGCCCGTCCTTCTGCCACAATTAGGTACAACAACAAACCCTCAACAAACAGTTATTGAAAGTGAGCTTCTCCAGAATTGTAACGTGGCCCATTGTGTGAAAACAAAAACAACAATAACAGAAAAAGTGCATCAAACGGAGACACACAACTGTTTTTTTTTTGTTGGTTTGTTTGTTTGTTTCCAAAGTAAATTTAGGACTTTCCCAAATTCTCACCCACATAAAGTCACATTACGTCCAAAAGTATGTTCTGAATAAAGTGCAAATGTTGAGCATGGCGAAATTTGAGAAATTTGCTCATAAGTGGGTAAATGTTAATAAGTCCAGACATAATGTGTGTGTTTAGTGAGAGTGCAGATTGATGGTCGCTTGATAGAACATTAAATGATTTTTGGAATCGTATGCTTTTCTTCTGTTTTACATCGTTATCAGTTGAGCTTTGCATTTTGAACAGTTACATTCAGTTCAGACAAAAAAATGTTATGTTATGTTATGTTATGTTATGTTAAGTTGTTTCAGATGGTCAGTTTATTATTATTATTATTATTATTAAAAGATTAATTTTACTTTGGTCCGAAAAATCGGGATTAGGTATTTTCCCCCTCATCATTAATCCCAAACTACTGTATCTCAGCTGTCTAAATGTTCCTTCTGTGGCTTTTTCACCTTGAATAGATTTGTTAGTTAGCACTTTTGTTTGTTGGTGATATCTGACATTATTCTGTATATTGTTTCATTTCTTTTTTTTTACTCTCTGTTTAAATGTCTCTGGACATAAAGTGTCATGTAAAGGTCCAAACTTTTAATAGAAAAGTGTGTGCGAAAAGTGCCTCACGCGTACACGCATGACTGTGTATGCACTGGATCCTGTTTGTGTGTGTATGCATGTATGTACAGTGTGTGTGTGTGTGTGTGTGTGGATGAATAAATCCCTCTCCACTTGCTCCTCGACGTCTCTGCCAAGCAGACGGGGTGACATGAGAATTGAACCATCTGCGTCTCCCCCCGCTGGCTCGATCGTCAGGCGGCCACTAACTTGCTCCAGCTGTCTGGGAATGGAAAAGACGATCCCGGAACGTTCCAAACGGATGGCAACCGCGATACAAAGGAATGAAAGACACAGAGAGAAAGAGAGAGAGAGAAAAAAAGCAAAGGGACATGAGATGTGGCAGATGTAAGATGGTATAGTCTGCAAAGCTGAAGTTTGTATTTCCTGCATCATATTTAACCAGTTTAATCCTGGTTTTAAAGGTCACATAGAACCAAATGGAGCCAAAAATGGAAATTACTGATGTCTTCTTAGATAAATTAAATGATATTTATGGTCAAAAACCTCATAGTCTCTTCAGATTAAGACAGATTATTGCTTCTCTCTGCCAGCCTCTGAACAGTCACTCTGTTTCTGAGCTAATGCCCGCCCTCCAGAACACTGAGTCTCTTGTGATTGGCCAGCTACCAGCTGACTGACTGCTCTGTGGTGCTTCTTCTTCTTCTTCTTCTTCAGGTTGAATGTTCACGTCCATGACCAGGAGTAGCTGTTGGGGGAGGGTTCGTTGCACGGCAAATGTGCCAGTTACGTAACTAAACTGGACTTTTCAAAACCACTTGCTTGAGTGCAGGTAAAAAGAGAAGCCCTTCTTTGTCAGAAGTGGCTGAAGTGTTTATTGTGACACTTTAGTGATGTTTAGATACGGGAAGGACACGGGGACACACCAAAAAACATCAGAAATGTGATTTTCCACTGAATGTCCTCTTTAAATCGATTTTCACCAGTGAGAATGTGTTTAATCTGCATTCACTTGCGGGTCAAGTGACTAGACGTAAAACACGGGTGAACATGCGTCTTCACTGTCTGCTCTATTTTTGCAAGCACTGCAACATTTCTGTACTACAGTACGTCTTATGTTCATCTTTTGGCAGTTTCATGTAGTGTATGTGGTACATAAATGGTGCAAAGGTAGTTAGCGTAGGAGTGGAGGATGCACCTTTGAGAAAGGAATAATCCAGAGGGATTAAGGATTGAGGACAAGGATTGAAGAAGCATTGAAGAACTTTGCGAAATGATTATGTGAAGAAGTTAGCTTTAATGTTTGTAAAACTGTTCAATTACTATTACTTGATCAATCAGATCGTCAAAGAGAGACTGAAATAAAAGATGCACAATAATAACAATCGTAACATTACCAAAGAGAACTGTGGTCTTCCACTTATTTTGTGGCCAACACATTTGTGACCTCAAATTACATAAAAACAAACACTTGCAATGGTGTTTATTTCCTTTTTTTTAATGACTCCACCTGGGTTAAAAAAAAAAATTGGTTATACCTGCTACTTTTATTGTGAAAGATGCTTTCGTTAGCTAATGACTTCTATTATAAATTACAATTTTGCTTGTTCAGTTGACACAGATAACCGAGAACAACCTGCTTCACATAGCCGACGCTGATACCAATAATTTCATGTTTTATATTTTGTGGATTCTTCTTACCTCAGGGAAAGTAAGGTTACAAAGTATTTGGCATAATTTTTTTATTGGATAATATTTCACTAAAATATAATATTTTCCACATTATAGGCCAATAATTTCATGGTTCTGATATTATGTACATATATATATATTACACTGCTAATATTTATTTATTCATATTTCTGTTTAATTTTTTCTATTTCATCATTTTTTGTGTGTTTTGTGCGTTTTATATGATTTATTTTTTTGACTTGTTGCAGGTGCACTGCATTTTTATTTGCCTGAGGAAAAGCTTGGGCCACAGTCATGCCCCAGGTGCTGATAAAATTATTATTCTCGGAGCAAAAACTGGTGCGTGGACACTGTTTTGTCAAGTGTTTTAAAGTGACCCATCTTAACTAAGTCACCACTGTGGCCTTAATGGAGCTGCAGCGATAACGTTTTAACTCCCTGCTCTTCATTAGACCACAGTCATGGCAGGACAACAGACTGATCCCTGTTCTTTCATTCCTCCACGTTAGGACAGTCAGAAACACAGCAGGCTCACTAAAAGTTGGAAAAAACGAAGAGTGCGATGAGGTAAAGGTCATAAATTTGAAGATACACATGTGTCGCTGTCGCTGCTGCAGTTGTATTTCATCCTGCTGCAGCTCTTGGCTCCAGTGTCTGCGCTGGATATCAAGGATTTAGAAAATGAAAAACATTCTTTTCCCCTGCAAGTAACATTTAATCCAAACACGGCGTTACAACAGCTAAAATAAAACTCTCATGACTTTAAAGTTCTGCCATAAAGAAAAATGTCCAATCTCATATAATTGAGACGCGGGTTGGCGCTGTGCTGCATTAGTTAGGTATTTTGGCTCTTTTCCATGAACAGGAAGTGAAAATCCAACATAACAGAACATATAATTTTGCTCATTTACAACAACTCATAAATATTTTACATTACAGCCGCTGTGTAAATCACGTCATGTCCAGGATTTAATGCAAATCCTGATCTAAAAATAGATTTTCCATAAATACTTTTTGAGGGTAAAGCTTTAGGTTACAAATAATCTTTTAAGAGTTTCCCTGGAAAGAACCATATCACTTGGTGCTAATGAGAGGGTGAAATAGAATGCGGTTTGTTTCTACACCAGGTATGTAAAAGCTAAACTAAGAGAATTAAGGGCACAGCCGGTGAGCTAAGCATCCGGAAAATCAAATATGTCACTAAAACACAAATAAGTCTATAAAATAAAGACAAACAATAATTTTTCTTTGCTGGGGTTTGAAAAAGAGACATTTTTTACTTAATGAACCAACCAAAATTAAAATGCTCTGTCTATTTGTTCATGTATTAATGTAGGAATTAGACCTTCAAATTTGGTTTGGATTGTACATCAACTTATAACAGGGTGAATGTGGGTCCACGCACCATGTCGACACCAAAAGAAGTCGAAAATTCTACTTTACGACATCAGGGATCATTGGTCTGCCAACTAATGCATCTGTTACCACAACAGCGGTAACAGGTAGTACCATTTACTAACTGTAGGGGGAGCCAATCCTACACTGACTTACTTTAAAGAAAACCTAACATCCATGGAAGTTACAGTAATCACAAAATGACAGATCTGTAAAATAGAGCGTAAGAGTTTTCACTGGCCTGGAATATGAATAATGATATCACACCAAACATCAAGGAAACATCTGCTGTAAACTTGAAAAAAATTCTGATCAGACCACAAACCTGCAAAAATTTACTATTATTATTAAATAAATATGAATATTAATTAACATTAGCTGATTTAGTTATTGTGACCATCTCTCTCTGTTATATTAGACTAGATTCTGTTAAAATTAACATTAATTTCTGCATTTTACATTTCTGTTTTTTTTTTTTGGAATCTGCTGAACTTGTTCCTGTACATGTTGTACATGACACCTACTGTCCATCTGTCCGTCCTGGGATCTCCTTTTTTTCTGCTGTTTTTTTCTCATTAAATGTGAGAATCTAAGGATAGAGGGTGTCTCTTACTGTACAAACTCTAAAGCCCTTAGAGGCAAACACATTTTTTGATGTTGCGTTATATAAACATGAGTTACTTGACTTGACCGTTTCCAGATTCAAGGTCCAAAGATTAAAAACAGACAAAAATACAAGAAAGAAAGTGTTTTTATGCGCTTATTTTTCATTTTTAGTTTGATTTCAGTTATTTGCCGATACAAAAATGACTGGATGATTGACAGCTGATATTGAGTGGTGCTATTTTTGGGTGGGGGTATTGGCAGCTTCACGCCACGAGCTTTATATTGTGCAAACTCCAAATATGAGTTTGACGTGACTGATGACAGCAACTTTACATTTTGGCTTTATTTTGGTACAGGAGGAGGAGGATGGAGGAAATGTAGATCACTTGTCCATCTTCATACACAGAGAATGATACTAACAAATAATAAAAACTGTTCATAAATGAGTAAAAAATATAGGTAAAGGAACTAAAACTGTGTAAGAAACTAAAAGAAAAAACAGAATTTACAACTTTGAAGCATCCTCTGTATTTAACCAGTTGTATTTAAAAACTAAAGTAACCCTGAAGATGTTGGTGTCGCCGCAGTTTGATGAGCAGATGATTTTAGCACAGACGAAAAAGAGCAGAGTGGTTTAACAGTTTGGCTGCTGTCAAAACATTTGACGCAACGCTGTCAAAACAAGCAGCTGTGACTAAACGTGCGATTACGGACAGAGACAGACAGACAGAGAGAGCGAGAGACATGTGTCCGCGGGACTTTCACAGAGACAAAGTCATGCACCCTGCTGCATGGTTCCTTTTACAAACCAAAAGTTAAATACTGATAATATCTGGAAACAAACTCAGTAGCCTTCAGCAAACACAGTGAAGAGTGATGCTATCATTGTGAAGTTATTACGCCTGAGTGCTTCAAAAAGTGCTGAATAACAACATGTCAGACTAAAAAAAAAAAAAAAAATGTGGAATATAAAAATAAGTGGTTTGGATGAAGATCTGTAACCAGAAAATGAACGTGTGTTCTGGTGTCTTTGTCCATGAACATCACGCTGTGTCTCCGTTTTGTGTTCGGTTACTTAATTCAATCCATGAACCTCGATTTTAAGGCACGAGATGGAATTTAAGTCCAGTGAAAAACAGAACCGCTGGTGATGAAAAGCTCCGTGAATGTTTCCAGCCTGCAAAATGCAAAATCGCAGTTGTAAAAGGTCAAAATGTTAAAAGTCAATATAATGACACAAGTAGACAAGTTTTACATTAGCTCAGACTCGCACCAGTAATGCGGCGTTATTCGCCCTAGTTACCCGTGTTGAAATGTTTAAATTTCACCATGAATAATAAAATATCATAAATGTAGGACAGTTGCTGTGTTTGTGCAGCAACGGATGAGACCAGGTGAGGAGGGTTTGACAGAATATTTGAGCGTCAGTTGATTTAAGCTTACATGGACAAAAGTGATCGGAAAAATGAATATGTCATTTAAGCGTGCTAATTCGAAAACTCTGGTCTGACACCGCCCATTCAGAAACCAATTTAGTTCAGAACAAGAGTGCCGGTCTACATGGTAAAGGTTACATTCCAAAAAACGTCTGGAGAATTTGACAAAACTGCACATGACAAAATAATCATTTAACTTTTGCGTCCACGTTTGGAATTGTGCAGACTCTACTGATTGTTGGTTGTCTGTAGCATTATCTCCGGTTGAATAGTCACTAGTTATATTATAGTCGTAGCTGAACGCAAATGACTCAGCAACATGATTTGCACGAGTAAGGCAAAATAGCATCGCGTTTGGTGAGACTAAATTCCTGGATGCCATCTTCCATGGTCGTGGCCAAGAAACCTGCCCCGCTTCTCACTACAGCCTGCGAACGTGACACCGCCGATTCAGCCTTGTGCCGAAATTCGGTGTCAAAATACAAGGAACATATTTTAATACAATTTTCTGCCCGGTGCAGCTGCAGTACATCCATTAAACTGCCTCCGAGCTGAGGTCCAAAGCACTTCGAGACCACAAGCTCCCCAAAGAAAAACAACACATTTGAGGAGAAGAAGAAAGAATACCCATTCACTGGCAGGCCACGCTGTTTTCTTTGCGGCGTACCCATGACTCTGTTTTTTAATAACCCTATATTGCCAGGTTTAAATCTTGATTTTTTTTTTTTCCCTCCAGGTATTTTCATTGTGAATTAACCTGTGTGGATTGGTGTCAAGAGGTGGCGGTTGACTCCTCGACCATACGGAGTTTGGACAATGTCTGGCTGTAAAGGAGAGGAAGCAGCGTCTGGGTGTGGAGCTGCCAGTCGAGGGTCTTGGAATCTGGGGTCGTACAGTTTGGTGCCAGTACTTTCCAAAGTTTTTACACTCATTACATTTCCATGCACTTCACCGTTGAACTGTCCTTTTTACAGGATACAACCAGCAGACAATCAATTATCAAATGACGTGTGTGTGTCACTCCATGATGCTAGGTGGCGATATCTCCCCTTTCAGCCTGTTGTGGCGCTTTTCTACTTTACAGTTCCAGCATGGCTCGGCTTTACTCGCTTTTTTTGCTTTTCCATTAGGGTTAGTACCCGGTACATTTTTGGTACGAGGTTCCAAGCGAGCTGAGCCGATACTGTTGGTCAGAGAGTGTCTTCACTGGAAGAGTCACGAGCGTGACGTCCTACACTGACATTTCTAAAATCTCAATATTTAACAGAGGAGTCTGGTGTATTTAGCGACAGCGCTGCTGAAAGACGGAGATCGTGAGCCCAATCACAACCCGTTCAGCCGTATTTCAGTTCAGTGACTGAACCATTCAGTGAACTAATCTACTAATGACTCACTACAAAGAAACTAGATCGTAATAATAGGGTTCCGTTCCATTCCAGATTTTAAAGAGCCATGGTTGTGTTATTGTTCAAGTGTAAATGTAGGTCACACTAAATATTTGATATTATAGAAGCATTTTTGTTGTTTGTTTTTTCTGAAAAAGATGTATTTGAACATATACAGTAAATGCAATAATAATTCAAGTCCCATCCACATTATTTGGATGTGTTCTGTGAGAAATCCAATATATTACAACTTTATTTGTTCTAACATATTTAAATGTATTTTTAAATGTCCATATTTAGTCGGACTATAAAAGCAATAATTCATTTTTTTTTAAAAAATAACATCATGCTAACATACAGAGTGAACGCTCAGGCTGATTTATTTTGGATCGAAAATTAAAAAGCCACATTTATTCTCATGGAGGACATAAATGGACATGTCAACATCAGAAGTGTCGTCACTGCGTTTTCCCATGGCAGCCATGATTGTTTCCACTTTGATTATTGCATGTACATGTACACAAGTTCAAAGTTTATGAGCCTGTCCTCTCGCTGAGTTCCTGTGAGGACTCTACAGACTCATGGACATGCGTGGATTATTAGACAATGGGTCCCTGGATACAGACAATGGAGCAAAGGACTGAAAGACAGTGCATGATGCATCTCTGTGGTTTTCTGTTCTTTTATGGTAAATTGTTGTCTTCTTAGTTATTCATGTTCCTCTGTCATTGTTCTGAGTCTCTTTGATGTCTGTTTTTGTTGCCTTGGGCTTGTTTTCTGTACTTTGTGTGTCTTTATGTGCAATTATTTTGCACTGCACAATAACTTATAGTACAATAGTACAAAAAACCAGAACTATACAGGCAGAACTACCAACAGGGATATTAATTATGGATTTCATTTCATTAAATGTGCTGCTGTTTTAATATGGTATACAAGGAGCCATTATTTTGTTTGTTTGTGCGGTTTTTTTAATGACAATTAAGGTGTTTTTGCTTTTAGTTGGTTTATTATGATTTTCATTCATTTTTTTGGATGTTATTAGTGGAAAAGTTATTAGTGGCAGCCTTTTTCTTTGGTCAATTTAAGGTAATGTTGGATGTATTTGGTAGTTTGTGTCCCCATGTAGTTAGTTTTTGCCCCTTTATAGTTAAAGTCATTACAGGACTATGGTTATTTATTTCTTTGTTGTTGTTTTTTTAGGTTTCTTCTTCTTTTTTATAAGTTAGTGGTAATTTTTTTTGGCATTTTGTGATATGTTTTCAATAGCCGGTGGCCATTTTGTGTCAATTATGGACATTTTGGATGACATCATGTTTTGTGTCTCTTTATGGTCTTGAGGTCTGCCTGGTAGTTTTTGTGGTTTAGTGGTTTTCATTAAAGTGGTCATTTGAAAATCTTTGGCTTTGTTTTGCATTTCTTGTTGCATTTTAGTGGTTTTATGGTCATGAACATTTTGTGTCTGGTTGCTTTGCGTCTTTTTCTGGTCATTACTTGGTTATTTTGTGTTCCTGTGTGGTGATTGTTTTAATTTTTTTATTATTTTTGTGTTTTTTGTTGTACTTTTTATGTCTCTTGGTGGCCTGGTTTCTCTCTTTCAGACATGTTTAAAGCTACTTTTAGGAATTAACTCTATTATACTATATTTGGAAAATTTCCACATTCTTCAAGGAATAGTTTTGCAAAGAAAAACATTAAACAACAACTTTAAACCAAAGTTAGTCTGATTACAAATCACACATCAGCTGTAATTTCCACAATCTCATCTAGAACCTGTAATCTACAGTTGTGCAGCTCTCAGGAGGTTTTGTTTATTTTCAGACACAACCGTTTACACGGTTACCACAGAAACAAGTATTTTAAAGCAACAGAGTCCCCACTCAGCGTTGGAGGTCATTAGTGGGGATTTGAATTACAGCCAGTTTGTTCTGTAGCATATTGTACACTGGCGAGGGGTGGACGACTCGCCGCTTTGATGTAACATGGACTGGAGACGACTGAAGGGTGGCTGCATTCCCAGAAATATGATGTGACCTCTATGAAGGTCCTGAAAGCCAGATCCTGTCTTCAATGTTCTCTGGGATCAGAACTACGTTGGGTCTGAAACCTACACCATGCTGATTATGGCACCAGAAGCCAACATATTTTACTTCAGAAGTGGAGTTAACGCCCGCAGAGATGTTTGTGAGAGTGGCTGGAAGGTCACAGATCCAAATCTAGTCAAGTCAGTTTTATTGCTTTAGCATCAAATTCTAACAGAAGTTCTCTACAGAAACAAACGGAACCCCATGAGCCAGCACGGTGCTCCAGCATCTCTCCTGCACCAGATACTGTTGTACCATTTCATCACAGGCTTTTCTATAGCGGCAAATAAGTGATAGTGCTGTGTTTCTGTCATGGTAAGTTTCAGTTTGGTACAGTAGGGAACGGTTTGGAATGGTAAACTCTGGCTCATGCTTGTGTTTTGGACTGAGAACAGTACCTTTGGTAGTACCTTTTTCCAAGCTTTCCAAGCTAGCACTCTTGCCTTTGCAGCAAGAGGTCCCGGGTTCACAACCCGGTTGGAACAAGGGGCCTTCTGCAAGGAGTTTGCATGTTCTCCCCTTGGTGCGTGGGTCCTCACTGAGTGCGTAGGCACTCCGGCTTCCTCTCACAGTCCAAAAACATGCAGATTTGGGGATTAGGTTATTTGGACACTCGAAATTGCCCATAGGTGTGAATGCCCATAGGTGTAAATTGCCCCCCGCGACCCTCAGTGGATAAAGCAGTAGAAAATGAGTGAGTGTTTGAGAACAGACAGTTTGCGTTGAAGACATTCTGGTCTCAAGGGAGTGGCGTTTTCTGTCACCCAATCAGCTGACTGTCTAGCTCCAACCCTGACTGTAGCATTCCATTATACTCTGGTATTTTGGTACTATTCCTGATGGAAACACAACTTAATATCTATGATGCTGCATTTGTTGTGTACTACTTGTTCTTTGCAAATTATATTGTCACTGTATTTGTGTTGTTTTGAGGTGCAGATGTGAATTATCTGTAAAATATAATCTGCTTTACAGCACTTGATTTGTATCATCAGTTCATCATGTCACTCATGAATATTAAGCCTTTTTACTGTCTATTTGGTTAATTTTATGATGAATTATGATGTCTTTGTTAATCAAACAGATCATGAAGCAGGGGATGCTTTAGGGTGCGGCTGTGGTGTGAGTGGCCGCAGATATCACACACCGAACCCCACAAAATCAAACATATCAAGATCATGTTTGTGCCTGTGTAGTGCTGTTCAAGTGATGTTCATTTAAAAAAAACACACTCCCCATCCAGTGTTTATGCAGAATTCACACTTTGTCTGAGTTATTTTGTGAGCCTCATGGTGGCGCTAGAGAAGAGGATTGACAATCACTCCACTGAAAACCAAATAACTTTAAAATCCCACTTTGCCTAAATATATTTTCAGCATGTTACATGTTTAGATTCTGACCCATCATGTAGTTCCATCGGGGATTGGCTCCAAAATTAATTCTGCAGTAGGACAACAAGCCCAGAACACACAGAGCCAGACTCATAAAGTGAGTTTCTATCTTTGGAGACAAAAAGATTAAGGAGTCCTGTGACTGACGGTCTGATGTTCTGACCCCCCATAGACACACTGGAGTCAGTCTGGGATTATGAAGACACACAAGACACAGAGACAACCTAAATCTACAGAACAAGGCTGCCAAATTCTGCAGGATGCCTGGAACAACATACCTACAAAATAAGACAAATACTCTGGCACAAATGAACCTCGGAGAAGTCAAAAACAAAGGCCGCTCACATGAAAACTGTTCGCGGCATTGGAGTTTATAAAAATCATCCTTTTTCCATCCCTTTTATAAATGCTTTGCTCTTGACATTGAAACAGCTGCGAGATAATGTATATCTGGAAATGTGAATAACAGCCCACTCACTGTGTTTCACTAAGAGTCCAAGGTCAGTTGCTATAGTATACAGTATATATTCTTAAGGATCTTATCTGCCAAAAAAACCATCTGCAACGTGATAATGGAATATAAACATAAAGACAAATGATTTACTACGTTAATTTGGCAGATGCCTTTGGCCAAACCTTACACTGATATATTACACTATTGTTCCAAACAAGTTGTAACATCCTGCCTGACCAGAAGATCCTCCAAAAAAGTAATAATGTTTTTGCAGATGAGTATTATTTTGCACAAAATAACGACTATGCAAACTCTTTAAGACAGGACCGGAGATGTGTGTGTAAGAGAATATGGGAGAACTGGGTAACACCAGATTAAGTTACAGGCGAAATAAATGAATGATCGCAGCTGAATCTTATATAACGTGACATATTCAAATAAACAGATCTACAGTTTTTCTACTCCCTATCATTGATTGCTATAACACAATTGTGATGCGAGATACAGCCAGTTCTTTTTTTCTTTTTTCTACAGCTGTTTGTTCGAAAAAGCACCATTTCTGATTGGTCTCACTCAGGAAAAATGTCCTGGCTGACAGACAGTGATGTGATTTACTTTTCCAGACTGTTTGTGCTGAACAGGCTGAAAAAGAAACTCTTCATTCACAGAAAATTAATGTGAGACTTTGCAGTCGCCTCACAGTTTCAGGTGATGGGAAGTGCAGAGCAGAAAAAGCCCATCAGTGAGAATGCGGAAACAAATGGAAAGCTAGGACTGATCATTTGTTTTCAAATTTGACTCCGAAAAGTCTGAAAAGAGTTTTGCACCAGGCAAATCCTGCAAAGATGCCACATTCGTGTGAAACATTTTGCTGAGAATCCGTGACGGATAGTGGGAGAAAAAGAAATCAAACGCAGAGAAAGAGACAAAGTCCAGGCCAAAACTCCAACACTTTAATCCAGTAAAAACGTCAAACACAGTAAAGAAGTCTGAACAAGTCAAACAAATACCTGAATCCCTGCCTGGATACAGACAAAATCATCCAATTTTGTTTCATACAACGTGAATGTGCAGTGAGAATATGCTTATTCTGTTCGGGTGGACAGCAACTGGCGACCTGTGGATCCAAACTGGCCCTCCAGCATTATTATCTGGCCCATTTGATGAATTTAAAAAAAAAATCTGAATTTCATCAAGAAAATGATCAAGTCAAGCAGAATTCAGAGCCTTTATTCTCAAAAAAAAAGATGAACTTTTTTTTTTTTTAAACCAACACATCTCTTAAAGTTACCATTTTTGTTTAATATTGAATCATCATTACAATAGAAGAGAAAAAACAGGACATCAAAAAGAGATGATATTTTATTTTTAAAATATGATGAACCTCCATGCCAGAATTTGATCCACAAGAAGGGTTAGTCTGCAGGTCAATCCAAACCAGGTCAAAGGTCACAGGCAAACATCTGAAAAGCTGAGAGAGCTGAGCACTCAAGGGAAACAAAGGCAATCCAAACGTGCTCTATTTATAAATAAATAAAGTATATGTGGTTGACTTATTTAAAACAACAGGTACAGCACATGGCCATGCCATGTAAAATGGTGGGAAAACTAAACAAAGGTCAGGGACAGGAAGTGAGGCTTGAGTGGTTGATGTTTTCACGTTAAGATGGTTCACATTTTGAAAGAACAAATTGTGTCATATCTTCATTCAAGGCAAAAATGGCAAAAGTTGCACCAGAAGGCAGAATCTGATTCAGTAAATTCACAATATGCACAGTCACTTGCTTTATTTTCAATATTCCAGCCACACAATGTCTGTTAAACTGACAGCCAATGATGTAGAGATGGAGCTGGCTGATATTTTAGCTCCAGGCATATCATCATTTCTGCAAGTGAAGAAAACTGGACCTTTTAATGACATATTTTTGAGACGATCAGCAATTTACAGATTTTAACCTCTTCAAAAAAAGGTAATCAAACATTGTATCAGGTTTATACAGGTGAGATTGTTTCAAAATACATGGAAATATTTAACAAATACTATTTTCTGAAACAACGGCATAAATTTCCCTTCTCTCTTGAACCTCATCATGACCACAAAGTCATCCGAAGACAGCTGAATGATGCTTCCCAGATATCATACACACATTTCATCTGCTGATCAAGTCTGAATAAGTATGTAATTAAAAAAATTCGGGTGATGTAATTGTAAATCCAGTTAAAGTGAAGCCTGGACAAAGGCAGGAGTCCAGAAACAATGACATGAGCAGAGTCAACAGGCCGTAATGAGAAAAGCAGGGCTTCACCTGATCCAAAAACTAATTCAGCTGCATTGTAAAACTGCTGGAGAATAATTGCCTTGATGGTGAACATGCCTCTTTCTGTTTTCTGGGCAGAACATTTCAATCCGCATGACGAACAGAGCGAGCTGAGGTGTACATTAGAAAGAGAGAGAGATGGAGAAAGAGCAATGAGAATTCATCCAGGGTGGCCCTTTTCTCCCCTTAATAAAACTTTCCCACAAGAGACAATGTGTGAAACCAGCTGAAAACCTTCCAAATCTTTTATACCCCTTGGAAAAGCACAGGAGGAACGATTAATTTTACTGTTATTATCAAATAAATTGCACTCGGGCAGGTTCCAAATGTACAGATCTCATGTAGCGTCCTCGGTAACAAAAAGAGAAGTCAAACAATACCTCCATCTTTCAGCGGGTTTGAGATGAAAAATAGAAATGGAAACTTGTGAGCCTTGAGTCTATGGATATCCCAGCTCTTTTTCCCCCTGAATGCAACGAACTCCACTTCACCATGAGACTTGATAGATGTTGCAAATCAAATTTTGCTTCCTGGGGTTTCTGGCACACACACATATATGTGATGTCTTTGTAACATACGGTCGTGGTACTGTGGGATGACCCTTAAAGTGAGAACAAAAACTATTGGCGGATGTTGACGTGCAGCTGTAGATGTCAGCTTTGTTATGATAAACGTCTGCTTTTTCCTTTAATTTTCACAGAATAAATTCCTCCTCCACAGACTTTATCTAAAGATCGACGATGTGTCTCCATTTCCCTCCCACTGAACAAAAACAGAGCCAAAATATGCTGCATACAGCGGCAGCCATCTTGTGCTTGGTGAAGTCATTTTGAGCCACAGTCCAACCCGGGGACCACGGGTTAGGCCGAACCAAAATGAGATGACCTGGTCTCAGGAGGATTTGCTGATCATGACGCAAGTGAAGCATACGAAGTACAACAGAGGTAACAATTAACTACTAGGGGGCGACTCCACCCACTATTTGCAAAAAGAACTCTATGGAAAAAGTTGTTTCCGCTTCCTTTTTAATTTATAACATCAGCAAACATTTCCCTGAGGAGTTCATGGTCTCAATCGTTAGTTTCAGCTTTTTTAAAAAAAAATTATATATGTGTGATTGACAGCTGTTGTCGTCCAATAGGAGCCTGGTTGCAGGTGACGGCTGCGAATATCCAGTTTCAGAAATGACATGGCGCAGGGCAAATCACAAATTTCAAGGGTTAACAACGGTAGTTTGTTTTTGAGAAGAGTGGCAATATCTTTTATAATTGTTGGTGGTGCAACAAAGTTAAAACCAAAAAAGTTTACAACCAATTGTGTAAACTATCAGTGAAGTATTTTCTTTAACCTCTGATGAAATATCATTTTTTTGACTTTATAGAAACAGTTTTGATATAATGCACCTTTATCAGTAAAGTAAGGACATTTTGGTCTTGTTGTTCATCTGTATTAAAAAACAAACAACTAATTTGTTACTTTTGTTCAAAAAATCCGGGATAGATTGGACTTAGAAGGATCCACCCTTTGGATTCTTCATTGTTTGCGGATGCATGGGAGCATTTATCCACCTTATTCCTGGAGGTGCCACTGGAGAGATGATTCTAGGTGAAACTTCCGGAGCAGAAGTGGAAGCAGCAACACAGAATTTCTTTCCAGGTGTGTGGCTCTAGGATCGTGCTGTTCCTGCAGTTTGTAAATCACCCGATGTTGAAACTAAAACTTGATCCAGAATTGGTGTTAAGAAGAAATTGAATGATCAGGTTCTTGTTCCCACGTGCCAAGTGGCACATTCCCTCTTGGCGATGAGCGTCCAATTAGCACTAAAAATACCAGTTCTGCTTCTGTGAAAGTCTTACCCATAATTCACACAAGGTATAATGGACCAGAGGAAGTAGGTCACAGACTTGCAGGTTAAGAAGATTTCATAATGGGACAGTGTAGTTGCTGCATTGTGATGCAGTTGACCTTGCAGACAGTGCTGATCATGGAGTCAAAGAGTCAGTCTCAGCTGACAGTCATGACATTTAATCAAATTGTTATAGCCTCAAGCCCAAAGAGAAGGTTGAGATCATAATATTTACTGTAGGTTTCCTTGGCTAAACTTTGGCAGCTGCCATCATTGTCGTCCATCTTCAGACAGAACCTAAGGTTTGGTTGTGAATCAGCATTTAACGGCAGACTTTGACGACTTGACGAATGGTGCTATCAAGGAGAAAACAAACACTTTTTCTCCCTCTGACTTTGACAGAGGGTTTCAAAAAGAAAGGAAGCTCTAATAGTTTAGCTGTGTTGCTCCAACCACTTTTATTAACTTCCCCTGTCAGACCATAAACTGTTGTAAACAAGTACCAAAGGAACTTGGCAGTGCCGCTCTCTAATGTGACAACAGGCTGGGGCAACAGGCAATATGTTTTACCCCATGGAAATAGAAGGAAAAAAAAACAAAACAAATAAGTGTGAATGTCTCTCAGTTTTTTGTCTTTGGTCTCCCTCACTCTCCAACACAAGAAGTCAATTTGAGCCCTTCAAAAATAGTTAATAAGTACAGTATATTGTTTTAAAGAATGTTTTAAAGGCTTTTATTTTCTTAAAACAGCTGGACAGTGGAGTTTGTTCAGAGTTGTTTGAGGAATAAACTTATTTCCAGCAGCAGGGTGGTGTCCAGTATGTGGGACGTTAATGAAAGCACTGTTTGTCCGGCACAGCTCATTTATGTGCTTTAAATAGTTTTTGGACAACAATGGCCTGTTTTCAAATGCATTTGTTCAAGTCTTTTAATGTGGTTTTGCTTTTATTATGCCACAGTGATTTACGTTTTTTATGTCTGTGCCTCTGCTTTGCATTCTTCACTCAGTGTCATTTAACACAGCACAATATTTTCTTCATTATTCCACATTCCTTTTAACATTAATAGCCTGCGTTTTATTGTCGGTGTATGTTTCGAACATTAATATTATCCACTGTTTCTTATTACAGCTCTGAATGCTTGTAAATCAGTTTAATTTTGTAGTATATCCTTGTTTTCCTCTTTGAGGTTTACTGTCACATCTGTGCAAGGACTGCACTTGATGAAAAACTGGCTAATTCATTTAAGGCAATATGTGACAATATTCATTAGACAATAAGACAATGAGACAATAGTCACTCAGGACAACTAATGTGCACCATGCCTGCACACTAAATGTGGCACAAATCTTCACACTGTGTTGATTCCATGCAAAGTCAGTGCAAAGTTGCTCATAGATATGAATTTCAAAGTCAATCGTACATACAAAAAAGTTAAAATGTGACTTTTGTCTTGGTCACACAAGTTGAAACATATGAACTCTAGCAAACATTCTGTGATTTAATGTCAGAAAAAGCCATTTAAGCTCAGTAAATCAGTACAAATCAGAAATGATGCAGTCGCCACAGTGGTGTGAGTAGCATGAATTGAAAATTCACTTTGTGTTCAGTGTGTAAATCAGCTGTGTCACAGAAGACATGGTTGTTTGGGGCTTTGGATAAAGATCTGGTCGATCAGTTTAATGTTGGTTTTGCTCTATAAATTTAAATAAATAAATAACTATTAATTAATTATTTACACATTAAAAATGTTGAATAATACTAATAAAAAAAATGCTCATATGCCTTTGAGCTCTATGTAAAGTCTTTTGTTTTCATTTTATTGAGCATGCATAAATTATGTTAATTTTACAATGTGAAGACATTCCTTTTGTTTTATCATTGATAGTTATTTCTGATGCTTTATTGTAAATTATATTAATGATTGCATTGTTTGTACAGCACATTGGTTAGCCGGGGATGTTTTAGAATGTGCTACAGAAACTAACTTTAACTTAAGTCATACATGTGATGGAGTAAAATGTATTGAGAAACCATGATTGGCTGGTTTTAAACACTTGTATTTGTTGGAATCTTTTTCATGTCCATGTAAATAACATATAAAGTGCTGTATGGTTAAAAAAATACTATATAATAAAATAATATTAATAATGAATAAATGAAAAATCATGTATGCATTATCTAAAATTATAGATAAAAGCCAGTTAACCAAATAGTTCAATAATATTTTTTTGATGCAGAAAATTGCATATGACAGCATTAAGCTGGGCACCAAAAAAAAAAAAAGGGTCAGAAAAGAAGGGGAAGAAAAGTGGGACTGATGTGTTTTGATGTTTACTGATCAAACTTTCCCAGAAAAAGTAGATCTGGTTTCTGTAATGCAGTTTTCTACACCTATTACCTGGACATCAATAAACAGTTGTCAACATTAGTCAAAAGCTAATAATATGACAGTGAACACATCGTAGTAGGAGGAGAAAAAAAGAGACTTAATGAAGGAAAATGTGAGCTCTTACTCACATTTTTTCATGCACAGACATTTTTGCAATTAAAATCAAAGTCAGGGTCCAAAAAAGTCACTTCAAATGAGGCAGAACCTTCACAAGAACTGTATTACTGTCCATTAGTTTATAGAATACAGCAATTCTCATGTACTGTGGTTTTGTTAATGCATGCGAGTATACACCAATTTATCCCAAAAATGTTTTTTTTCCCTCAAGTCCAACGTAATTGGGCATTTTCTTTTCCTCTGTTGATGAAATTATTCACTGTCTTTTCTCTCTTAAGAATTGGCCTCCTTTTTTCATTTATTTAGCTAACCTGACCCTTGTGGTTGCGAATCAAGGTTCTGTGATCCCCCGTTTCTATCTGAAAGTCCTGCAAAAATACACAGCGCAGAGGGTCTTCCTGTATTTCCCCTTCACTGTGCCGAGGAAGAGTTAAACAGAAACACCACAGCGTTGACCTCAGTGCATTTGTAGAATTCCCCCAAATTGCACATTGAGGAAGGTTTGACAGCTTTGTGATCCGAGTCTGCTGCTGTTTTGCCTCTCGCTGGCCCTCTGACCAGCGACGTTTGTGTATTCTGGGCCGCGTCGCAGTCCCGACTCCAGCCGGTGTCAAAGCTTGGCCAGACAAAGCAGACAAAACTGGTCCAGTCTCGGGAAGGAGGAGTACGACCAACATCAACAAACAGAGTCAAATACGCTGGAGGAAAATAAGCACGACGTACACGGACGGCGTTCGCAGCCCGTCGCAGGAGGGTTGGATCAGCGTTGGAGATAATCCTGGGCTGCTGCTACCTCGGAAATTGATTGGCTAAGATAAACAGGTCCCACAGTGAGTCAAGCATTTGGGTGATAGTTTATCCAAGAAGTGGCCATAAGCCGACATTATAATAATTAGATCAGTATGTGATTACCGAGAAGAAACAAGACACTTCATATAGGCTCTATAGGCTCGAGACAACAACAGCAGATCCTTGTCATTTTCAAACAAGAACCACACCAGTTTCAAATGGAGCAGCATTATCACTCATTTGGAGTCATGTTTCTGTCCATCTTATAAGGTTTCAGCCCCGACATTCTTCTCTCTATAGCTGCTGAATGCTTCCCGATGTGCTCACCAGCAGCTAAAGTCACTCTCTGTTTTACGCGTTTGCTGCAGAGCAGGTTGTGGGCAGTGGCTGTTTTAGAGTGATTTTTTCTGAAAATCAACCAGCCAAAAACAACGCCGTGAGAGCAGTGCGAACCAAATCAGTTAAGCCGAAAGCTGAAACATAACACTTGATGCCTTTTATATTGTCACATTGTGACAAAAAATAAAAATATCAATTATAATTGCTCGAAGCTTTTCATGAGATTGGAGAAAGGTCAGAAAAGCCGCAGGGACACATTTGTTGATCGGTCTGTCCACTTTGGTCCATGGATCACAGACAGAAGAATATGAAAACATACAGCCTAATTTGTTTTGAGCTTTTGCACACATTTGTGGTTCCCCTTGTTCTCCTCAAGGGTCAAAGAAAAGGCAATTTTCATATGATGTAGGGGAGAAAATTACAGTTTCAAGTACTCACCATAGAGTTCTGGACATCACGTGACGCGGTTTCTATGTCCCGCCATGTTGGCAGCCTAAGACGCAACAAAAATGAATGGAGCGAGTGCTGGATTCAACCTGTCAGAGTTCACCGCACACTTTAAATCCACAGAGATCGACCGATATGTCAAAAATTTGACAGACTGAATATATCCGATCCTTATAATGTCCCCGGTGTGCTTTTTACGAGTTTGGAAACAGCCAGAGAGGACAGTGTCCTGACATCTTCAACTTCCTGATGAACTCCAGAGAGTCACTGAAAATTTACAAGAGCCTGATGGAAACAAATGGACGCAATCTGGCTTTGAGACTAACATTCAACTCTACAGTCTAAAGATAGGGGTGATGTCACTGGAAGGGTAAGTTTTGTGTTAGCATGACGTAGCATAAGATTAGAATTAGCAACAGGTAGTGTAATGTAAAAAATTGCTGTGTTAACATTGCTGTACAGACTAGCTCTTGGTAAATCTAGTCTGACTCCATGATTTACCAAACCAGCAATTCACCTCTGCTGTCTCTCTGGATCGATGGGAATCTGGTAAAATGTTCTCCACGCAACTTAAAAAGGTGGAATACAAAGCGACTTCAGTATAAAGACCGAGAGACTTTTAACCAGGAAGTGACATCATTAGCGTTAGCTCTTTTATTATTGTTTTGGTTGAGAGAGACCCCTACTGGCAAAAATGACACACTGTCCATTTGAATTAACTTGTTTTTTACTTTAATTAAATGTTGGTCACATTGCATTTGTTGACTCTTTATCCAATTAGTAATTCTGTTTATTTCCTTCTGTTAGTGCTGTTGAAATGTTTATCAGATTTTTTTTTTTCTGAATGCCAATAATCAGAGCGATAAAAAGTCTATTTTAAATCTCTTACTATAAAAGTCAGTTATGAGTCAGCGGTAAAAAAAGAAAAGAAAAACATAGCTTTCCCATTCATCCCCAATGTGCAATTTTCGAAGGTATATCATTCCACGTGAAAAAAGAGTCAGAGGATTTAGAGTAGGAAACCCTTTTCGGATGTGCAGTTCAGTTCTGTAAATAGTTTATAGTTTAGTGTGGTTTCAGGATCTTTATGGCGCAGGAGGCCACCTTGGATAACCTATATATGAAAAACATGAGCGAGGGACAGGCCGCTGTCTGCACAGGAATTATGTTTGTGGTTTTGTAAGAAACACACGCAATTATTTTGGATGCTGCCATGATATTTATCAAAACCGGCCAAGAAGTGAGGTCATAATACAAACTTTGGGGCTTCAAACTGCAGACTCTTCATCCTGAGTTCACTCCCACTAGGTGGCCAAAAAAAAGACACAGCTTTTGCAGCTTTTTAAACCACCACTGTTCCTCTCCGCTGTTGTGAGGTCTGTACAGGAACGGTGACCCCTGACCCCTCCAGGAAGAGCAGCACAGTTGAGCTGTGGCTCTACTGGCTTAGTGGGTAAATTTCAGTGCAGATAAACCCTAAGCAAATAACTCAAGGCCTGTATTCTTTGAACCTCACATCTCCACCAGATTTCCAAGGTTAACACCACCCCTGCTTTGGAGAGTGATCTATAGTTTCATGCTTGGTCGTTTTTTTATCGAGTCCTCTGCCCCCGCGGTCACACCGGGTCACTTCAGGCGACCACATGAAACCTTCAGCAGCAACAACAGACATTTCCCTCAATGAAAACATGACTTTGCACACTCAAATAAAAGAAAGGATATTAAAATAGCAATTTGGCTGGAGAGCAGACCCTGGGTAAGAACTTAGGCCATAAGTGAAGGTCTGGATTTCTTGAAAGTGATGTCTAAAAAGAATGTAGCCATCGCACATACTCAGTGAATGGGAGTCGGGGGTATTCCTGTCACACGTCTCATAACTCTTGGAAACGCCATCTTCAGTCAACATCAATCAGCAGCACTTTGTTTTATGGTAAATGATGATCATTTTGAACTAATGTCAGCGTTACTACTCCAAAGAGCCTCCATGTGCTGCATATGTCGAAATGTATTTGGAAATGACGGCGCTCTGGCGCAGGATTATCCTCACAAGAGCCATGAACGTGTGGGCGACTCGTGAAGACGACGTACCCGCACGGGCTGCTCCGGGACCTGCTCTCTCCCGAGGTCATTTATAATTTTTACTGGCTACTTTTAATACTTTAGTTTACCAAATGAAAGGCCTGCATCCCAAAGTACAGTTCATCCACTTTGGAAACTGTTTCTGTGAGCGTGTCATTAGACACCTTGTGAATTAAATGTTTGGATTTTTTGAACCAGGAACTTGAAAATGATTCTTGACAGGTTATGGTTCCTGTAATTGGCTTTATTTTTGTGCCAACAACTGGACAGACTACTGGAAAAGCTCTTTTATTTTATATATATTTATATCTGTCAGTGGATTCATAACTTTGTCCTGACTGTTCCAGCTGTTTCAGGATTTCCAGTGGTTGACGTATGACGTGGATGTGTCACATTTTGCACACATGTGTTTCATTCATTTATTTTATTAATTTAAACATTTATTTTATTTCATTTTCAAATTATGGGTGTATGCTTTTTTTCAGTCCCTGTTCAGCTCTTCCCTCTGACCTCTGGGTTGAGGGTGAGTGTGGGTCAGAAGAAATAGGGACACTTATTGGTCACTGTCACAATACATTTGTTTCTCATTCTATTTGAAAATTTCCAATAAAAACAATTGGGGAGAATTATAAAAGTGTAATTAGTCGTGAAAATAAGACATCACAGTTTCAAAATATGAAAAGAATAACAACATTACACACATATTACATGTCAAGTGAGTTTAATTCAAATCTTGAAATGCATGCAAATTAAAAAGAACAATAGTTTTTATTCAATAATAATATTTTTTTTTAATAGACTTAATTTCATTCTGCACATTGAAAAACTGACTGACCTTAACACTGTTTCATGAATGTGAACACAGAAGACCCAAATAAAGTCATTGTTTGACTCTGGAAATCAAAGCACCTTGCAAAGTCAGCTGTTTAACAGTCATTTGCTGCTAAGCAACAGTCAAAATATTTCTTGTTAATATCTGTAGGAGGGAAGATTACATTTGCATTATGCTGAGTTAATCAGGACTCTGTTATCTGCACATCTCCTCCTCCTCCTCCTGACTGTAAAGTAAGATGGCTGATGTATGTGGGAGAGCAGTAGCCCAGTTTGTGGAAAAGTGCGAGCCTTCAGTGAATAATAAACATTTCCAAACCGCGGTGAAACTCATGTGTCAGCTAATAAATATAAACAAGGAGGCTCTCATTAGAAACTGTTGGATCACGGACTTGCAACACTTGGATTGGATTTCTATATGGTTGATGGTTTTTGGCTTTTATCGCTGGATGTGATATAAGAACGGGAGTGATTTTGGTGGGAAGCAGAGTCTGTGCAGTAATATATAGCTCCCAAAACTTCTAAGCTTATCAAAAATCAGAGCAGCTGTGGTCAGAAGACAGGGAAGTAACGCTTTGGGCCCGTTGATGGTCACTCAGTCTTGCCAGCGGTGGTTACGAGGATGAAACGCAGCTGCTTCCTTTACAGTTAGAGACTGCGAGGGCTTATTGGATGAATGTGAACTGGCTTGTGTGAGGTCCTGAGGGGGGAGAGAGACCCAAACCACAGCTGCAGGGCAACAGGCCATACAGAGACCCACTTCTCTTCACTTCCTCGTCTGCACCTACGCCCGTTTCCTGTCTGAAGGGAAGGTATCGTACAGCTGATAATAACACGTAAAATAATAGCCGCACAGACGATGAAAACACTTGACCTCCGACCTCTGGCGGATTTACATCCAACCTGAGTAGTGTGTAGGGAGAATCCGCTGCCCAATCAGTGCCTCTACCTTCTTTTTGTGTGGCCTCAGGAAAGCGTGAAAGGAGGATGATATGCAGCCTGGATTCAGGACGAGACTGAGGAGCTGTGGTCGCAACTCAATCTGTCCCATATGGGGAAGACATGACTCTTGAGGGACGAGCTGTGTGTGTGTGTGTCCTGATGCAACTCAGCAATTCTCAAGCTGGGGTGACTTCACTGTGATACACCAGTGGTTGAATGGTCCAGTGTGTAACACTTAGGAGGGTTTATTGGCAGAAATGAAATATACTAGCTGTAAGTATATTTGTACAAGTGTGTAGTTGCATTAAAATAAGAGCCTTTTGGTTTTTGTAGCCCTAAAATAAGCCTTTAATATGTACTTTAGGGGAGAAGCCTTACTTTACTGAGGTCTCTGTGTTTCTACAGCATTCCTAATGGACAAACCAGCCAGAGTGTGGGCACTGAAGTAGAAACCTAGAACCAAATTTAAGAATGATAAAAATCCTTTCTGATATTTTAAGGCTGTATAACACTGTATTTTTTGTGATCAATATCAACAGCTATGGGCTCGAAGGTCTAGGTTATACTTTTCAGTTTCCGCATTTGTGTAAAGCGCTAGGGTCTGCATGAGGTAAATTCCGTCATTCATACAGTTCCCCGGTAGTCCATACATGGAGAATACCTTTAGTTTGAGTCCACGCAGATCGTACAGCCCAACTCTTGTTTTCCTCAAAACAAAGAAGATGGAAACTTGTTTGAGGTTACGTGAGGACGACAACTGGTATCTACAAGGAGAAACAAAGGAGGACAAACCCCTGCTGAGAGATCACTGCTACTAAAATGGAATGTGCACTCAAGTGCACATGTGTGGATGAGGACCCTCGTTTAAGTAGGAACGGAACCACTGGCATGTATGTGGATGTGTGACACACAGAACTCAGAAAACAGTAAGTAGGACCAGCTCTGTGTCTGGAAAACCAAGCAATAGCAGCCTACACTTTGACAATAGAATCAGTGTATGAGTTTGTATTTTATCAAAGTAGAGTTTTATTTTTGTTTGACTACAATACGTCAGTGTAAAGACTTTTAAGATATTCAGAAAATGCGCTGAAAAAATTGGCTATAAAAATCATCACAGAGAACAAGTGACTAGGGCTGGGTCAAAAATATCGATATGGTGATGTATTGACGTCCTTCCTTGTCCAAAATCCGACAATCAATCCACATTTTAATTAACAAATTAAGGTGCTCTAAGGTGAACAGTCCCTGTCAGTTTCATTCGTCGGGAGTCACTACTCCATGTCTCCTCATGGTGGCGCTGCTCAAATGAATGAAGCTGAAGAAGACGGAGTTTACAGCGGGATAATATCGGAGAAAGCTACGTTAAGAAATGCTCCATCCACCATCAATACATAAACTTAATGTACTTTGTTCTCTGTGATGTGAATAACGTTTGTGAAATTGTGCACTTTTAATTTTCACTGACATTTTCTTTTCTTCATATATAGACAGATATTGCTATATGATTGTCTTACAATATATTGATCATCACAAAATTGTTGTGTCGTGATATTAATGGTATCATGGACCATGTACTGCGTATCATATCATATTGTAAGTTATCGTGTGATTCCCACTCCTACAAGTGACACTGCCTTACAAAGCCAGAAATGTGGTAACATACAGTAAAATACAGTAGCATTTTTATTTTGTTCAACATGTTGTTAAAAGGTCCAGTGTTAGGGAATTAGTGACATCTATAGGTGAGAGGTCACTGTGGGAACATGGCAACACAAGATGGCTGTCTCTGCAGAGCAAGGCCCTTCACAAAAGTACATATAAATGGCCACAAAAAGTAAATTATTTTTAATTTTAAAGCAATGATACACTTATACAAACAGAATTATATATATATATATATATATATATATATATGAGCACATTTGCCACTTGTGAAATACCTGAAAAACGTCTTTGCTAAAATAAAATCTAGTAATCTAGTCATAATAATATTGACTTTTTCTCATTTTCTCATTAGAGTCCCTCCTGATAAACTGAGGACAAGATATTTTTTAACAAATATTTGTATCACAAAACTCTTTTGTGATTTTATTCTGTGATTTACGTGTCCACAATATTTGCCTTTAGCATTTCAAAATAACACAAGACGTAACACATTCTAAATGATTGGTTCTTTAACAATAATAAAAATACTATTAATCCCATGTGGGAAAGTGGGAGATACTGTAACACTGTGGTGTTGACCTAAGCAGAAGCCCACAGCTTCCATCCCCACAGTGACCAATCCGTCAGCTGACATGTTGAAGTGCAAAGCTTTTAGTGAGACACTGAAGCCCTCCCTGCTGACATTTACTCAGTAACACCATCCAAATGCCCAACATTTATTTACCAAATGTAAACTTAGACGGCTAAAGAATAAGTGTGTGTTAAGCTTCAGAGAATGACGTTAGTAACAACTGGACAGATTCCACACTGTCAGATGAGAGAATGTCTTTCCTGTTCCATGAGTGAATCAGGATCCTCAAACTCCTCAGAGGATGGGACACACAGAAGAGAGAGTGTCTGCTGTGGCTGCCTGTGAGCTTCAGAATCAATTCTAAGGTCCTTTTACTGGTTTTTAAAAGCTCTGCACGGTCTCGGGCCTTCATACGCTTTGGTTTCACCCTGTGAACCTTCTAGAACCTTCAGGTTTTCTGCTTCTGGTCTTTTTCTCACCACAAGAATAAAACGTTTCAAACGTAATATGGAACAGCCTCCTTGAAGACGTGAGGGCAGCACAGAACCTTCATATTTTTAAAAGTGAACTCAACACATAATTTTTAGTCTGGCTTTTAATTCAATTTCATTTTATTAAGTGCTTATTATTCCATTTTAGTTCTCTTATTCTAGCTTGTGTCATTTAGCGCCCCCTGCCTTCTTAGTCTGTTGAAAACATTTTTCACTCACCATTTCATTGTGTTTCCACATTGATGATAGAGTTTTGTCTTTTGTTACTGACTGATGTCTCCATTTCCTCTTTTACAAATCACTGTTTGGATTTGGTGCTTCGTCCTGTTGTGTTGTCTACAACCAACCACCTAATCACACAACTCGGAGCACTTTGACACAAGACAATTAACCCCACATTGCCGACACTGCCGACGTCTTTGCTGGCAGCTTGTGAATGGGTATGAATTACCAACATTGAAACTCACGTAAACTCACGGATGAGTTGTTAAAGCGACTCAGCCATAAGTGAGATGGTGTCAGTGTTCTCATGGGTATGGAAGGCTCCTAGTCCAGCAACTGAGCCGACTGGAAATGATTTGTAATGAGATTCAAATGAGCTGTACGGCATTATCACTCTGAATGACACTGTAATTACCTCATTCACACATGGACGCCATAACGGTTTGAAAAAGCCCAGTTACTGTCTGTGCAGTGTGTGTGTGTGTGTGTGTGGCAGTGCGAACGTGACTCACTGCCTTTGAACCCAAACACTCACTAATGAATTCTCACCAGTCCATACCATACGTATGTGTCTGTATCTGTGTTTGCAGCTGCGTCTGAAGCTCTCCAGCAGAAACAGATCTGCAGCTCCATCATGTGACGCTCGTCTACGACTTCACCGAGGGACCAGGAGAGAAAATTAATGTATGCATACGATCATCCACGGAGTCAAAGGTCACTTTCCAGGCTCTGAGGGAGCTATTCATTAGATAAGACATTTTTGAGAGACATTTGGATGTTGCGTGGAGGTCGGATTTGGTGGAAAGTGACCAGCAGGACTGCAGGATGCATAAAGTTAAATTTAAGACTAAGGCATTTTTAAATGTGACATATACTGCAAATAAAAACTTTTCTCAAGGTCATGTTGTCTAAGGTTTGAATAAATGAGTGATGGAAAACCAGAGGGGAAGGTATACAGTATAACTTTGTTATTATTATACATTTTTTCAGCATTTTCCAGCAGAATGCACTGATAAAGCGAACAGGAATCTTCCATGTCATGGATGTCATATGTCATAGACATAGGGAGGAACAAAATACCGGTCAGAATACACATAATGAACAACTGCTTTTCTCCAAATCTTATTTAATGGATTGTGAACGTTTTTGTGCAGTAAACGGATACTTTTTCCTTCAAAAAAGAGACTCACATAGTCAGAACAAGACATATGGGTAGTAATCTGATGTCATTTTTCAATCATCACAGCACTGCAATCGGTTTTTGGCATCATTATGATGAGTTTAAGTCAAAAAAAATAAAAAATAAAAAATATAGTTCTGCTTCAGGGTTGCTGTCAGTGATGTCAACTTGTGGCCAACTTTTGGTTGACCTGATATGAACTTTCGTCTTGACAGATCCGAACACAGGTGGACTGTTGCCTACGACTCCTGTGACCACATGAGATCAGCTCTCACGTCTGTGGGATGTATACAAACACGCGCAGACGTCATGGCTCTTTGTACGAACAAAATTTGGGTTTTTAATGAGTCCAACTTCCCAAAAGTGTCTATTGTAAATGTGTGTATGCGTCTCTGAATTGATGCCAGTGAAAGGGAGAGAGAATAAATCAAGCCTTTTCTCGCGCTGCTGCAACATAATTTTAACTATGTATCGCATGCGTCACCATGCACAGACTGCAAAAATGTAAATAAAAATCAGCAACAACATTTTAGCAGTCATGTTGTGTGCTGTATTTCTTCTTTATGGGAAGATAATACTTGAATTGTGTCTTTGAAATTGCCTGAAATGGTTAGCACAAATGTGTTGTTAACAGCTTCATGGTTTGAAAGGGCTACTGATCAGACTGATATCAGTATTGGCATATACTCAAGTTTGAGATATTACTATCGGTGCCGGACATGAAAAAGCGGTATTGTGCCATCTCTGTTTTTTAACCATTTGAAAAAAATTAAGTGACGTAAATACAATTTCTTCTTAAATATAAGCCAACGATAAAATATCGCTAGCGATTAAAACCTCAGATATTGAACAAAAATGTTTACACCCTCAGTTCTGAGGGATTTCTGCATCCCTCTCTGCACAGCTGCCATTAAATTCTATAATTTGTCATCAAATACCTCATTAAGTTCCACAGACACTATCAAACATCTCTGCACCGTTGACCGACAGCTTATCCCCAATCGTCTGGTTGGATTGTGACCATGAATATAGTCAGCTGCCTAAAAAAAAGACTTAAATAATGGCATTCTCTAGTGAGGATGTTACAGGAAAAATTTCTCCATCTATTCAAAACATCATAAAAATAACACAACCTATCATAAACCTATCGTAGAATTCACTAGAAACACTAATGGACGTCACTGACAGCAGCTTTACATGAAGCGAAGGATGAATTAAACCCCAACAGCAAATAAAAAAAACAAATGAATTTAATTGAAGCTTTTGCTAAAATAAAAATAAAACACCAGATCAATGAGATTTCTACCTCCTGATGGTTCTGACTGAACAGCCTCCTGCCGCACAAACAACCATCAAAACCACCCTACTTTTAGTCTAGAAGTGTATAACGTCTCCCCACAGCCCACAACAGGATACAGCGACATTTTATGACTGACATTACTGTCTACAGCAGGCAAGAGAATATAATTAGGACTTTTGTTAATTGTTGATTTAAGCCTTTTTAAGACCTCTGAGGCCTTTTTATAAAAACAAACTTACTCTTTTATTGAGACATTTAAAAATCTGCAGGAACCCCAAGCTCAGTCTTCATTGTGACCGACGAGCGTTTGTCTTAATTTACTGTGACTTCTCATTTCTAAGTGTACAAATTCACCTTAGGTGTGTTTGTTTAGCGGTGCTTTAGCGCCACTTTGGCCCAGACTGAAATATCTCACCAGCTGTTACATGAATCGTCATAAAAACTTTGTCCAGGCATTCCCAGTCTCCAGGGGGCTGAAGTTTTCAGACTCCGGCGATCCCATGATGTTTCCTTTAGCGCTGTGTTTTCATTTGGCTCCAGCACTGCAATTCATATTTCACCAGGATGCACCGTGTGAAAGAGAACAAGCTGAAAAAAAGGATTGCCTCTACGAGTGGACCTCCCTTTCAGAGGTCAGCAGGTTCCAGCTCAGTTGTACTTTGTTGCTGTCAGCGAATTCTTTGTACCTGTGGTGAAACTGAAGCCTGTGGTGGGTTAATCACTCTTTTATGACATGGGATTATGTTCACGTATTAGCTTTTTGTGGAAAAATGCTGTTAGTTATTTATTCATTTTTTGGTGAAGGGGTCCATTAAATGAGGACGAAGATTTCTATAGCATCGTCAGATATTTTATATCCCCCGAACCCCAAAACCTCCAGACTCACAAGTTGGTTCAAGAGCCATTTAGTCATGTCAGTGAAAATGCTAACACCTATAGCTGAAGGCAGATATCTCCTTTTTCCCACGAATGATTCTTTGAGAATGAAGGTGACACCCCAGACAAACATGGTCCAAATTATAGCCCGGACTTATGCACGCATTGAATCCCTCTTTAATAAGTAACCCCCTCCCCCAGCACCGGGTGGGTCTCCCACTGCAATTATACCCCTGAAAAAAAGCCCTTTACTTTGCACCTATGGAACCAAACGCTGAAAACACGTTTGTAATAATGTCCCTGTCTAATGATGGATGTCTCGCTGAGACCGGAGCACTGGCAAAGTGTCTGTTTGATTTGGACGGCCGCTCTAAGCATCTCTCCAGGTTTGGTTTTTCACTGCGTCCCCTCTGCTCATTTTTTACCTCTTTCCATGTTAGTTCAGCTCTCGTTCCGTCTCTCTGGGTCTTTGATATTTTAATAAATGGCCACAGTCTGCGGTGGAACAATAAAACAATGTGGGGTTTTAGGTGCTAAACCCTGACAAATAGAGCCAGAGTTGAGGTCTGAAATACAAGATCAATTGTAAAAATAAGGGACGGCAACACGCGAGGACGGAAATATGGCTTTGAAGTGTTGGTGGAGAGGAGAACACTGAAGAAGCAGTTTGTTTACATCAGGATGTACAAAACTGACTGATAAAAATCAACATATGTGACTCTTCACATTTACTATATAAGAATTTGCATTTATGATTATGTACTAGCGGCGTACCTGTTCAAAGTGAGTCTGATTTGTTTACCGATAGCTCTTGCGTTGCGTATCCAAACAACGTCAAAGTTGGCACTGCACACACTGGTGCTCTTAGTAAGTCACCTGCCAAGTTCAGTGCCTGTCAAGCGAACCATTCGACATACAGATAAACAGAATATCCATTGGCGCTGCACCGTGTGTGTGTGACGGGGCAGAAGAGGCCTGTGAAGCAATTTATCAGTTGTATTTCTACCAACATCCCTTATTTATCTGAAGACTGTCAAACAAACGGATTAGCGATAAACAGAGATAGACGTCCCTTGCATTTAAATATAGATAGATAGAGTTTTAAAAGCATTTATTTCACCGATTTAATCTCCAGTAAGTAGTTGCTTACTGCAGAATCTCACTCACAAAGAGAGCCGTGTGGAAGTGACAGGCCGAATCACCTTCTTTACAATGCCCTGAACATTACTATCATTTGTTTACATTTAAAAGTTACTGACTACAGCTTTAAATGATGCAGATAAATGCTGTGGCTGTTACAATGGTCTCCTTATTAGCTGTTATTATGATCTCTGCAATTGTTAGGTCCAGGTCTAGGGGAAAAACCATGGTTGCAACACAAAGAAGGAGACTCCCTTTCCCCCAATCCCATGAAACCACTAACAACACAGTGAACAAACCATTTCAAAAGTTGTTTTATTAGAAACAAGAGTGATTTCTGCTGTCTGTCTGACTGTGAGTGGTTTGGGGGAAATCCACTGCAGCTGGAACGATCCGGATCCTTTCACTGGAAGCTTTTGTGCTGGACCAATCAGCTCCCAGGGTCCACCTCATCACTCACACAGTCACATCAGTCATACTCACCTGCAGCCCATCACACACTCACAAGGACTCACAAGGACAAGGAGAATAATACTGAGATTAAGATTAAATCCATGTGTCTACATTTACATATTAATTGAGGGCTGCAGGAGGCTGGAGTCAATCCCAGCTGACATAGGGTGAAAGCCGGGTCACAGCGAGGACAGGTCACTGTGGCCAGGTCACGGTCAATTTTGAATGTCCACTTAACCCTTGGTTCCTGTGACCTTCTTACTGTGAGGCAACAATGCTAGCCACTGCACCACCTTGTCGCCTCTCTATACATTTCATTGTGTTTATAATTTAAAAACAAATATTTATACTTGTTGATGCTCTGAAAACAGACTATCAATACAATCAGACCTGACTGAGCGAGCGTTTGGTATATACAGTGGCAGAGCAGGGGCGGGTGGGGACAAACTGCTGAATGACCATCTTTTCTGAGCAGTAGAATTCACTTCTGAATCTTTTTGTGTTTTCAGACAAACTCTGACCTGCTTGCAGTCGCCTCACTTCATTAGCCCACTGGTGCTGTTGCTGCCGTCTGTCTTGACATAAAACATACCACTTCCTGTGTGCAGCATACATATTCAATTCAATCCAATTTTATTTGTATAGCGCCAAATCACAACATACATTATCTCAAGGCAAAAACCTTTACAATATTACAGAGAGAAAAGAAACCCAACAGTTCACACAATGAGCAAACACTAGGCATCAGTGGAGAGAAAAAAACTCCCTTTTAACAGGAAGAAATCTCTGACAGAACCAGACTCAAAGATGTGCGGTCATCTGCCTCGACGGCTCTGCCTCCTATTCTACTTTTATGGAATCTGGGAACTACAAGTAAACCTGTGTTTTGGGACCGAAGTGATCTGTTGGGCCGATAAGGTGAAATTAGATCTTTAAGATATGATGGGGCCTGATCATTAAGGGCTTTGTACGTGAGGAGGAGGATTTTAAATTGAAGTCTAGCTAACACTGGGGTGATGTGGTCTCTCTTACTAGTTCCTGTTAGAAATCGCGCTGCAGCATTTTGAATTAACTGAAGAGTTTTAACCCGACTTAATAGAACATCCAGATAGTACTGAGTTACAATAATCTAATCTGGATGTAACAAAAGCATGTGTCCCCAGGATCCAAACACTGCTGTACTGAGAAACACAGAGTCATGTGCTTAATCAGCATTGTCTGTAACATTTTGACATTTTACATTTCAGAAGTGAAACTTTACAGTTAAATTAAACAAAATATTGATATTTTACATACATTACATACACTGTTTTTGGCATCATCCCCAGGAATCTCTGCAAATCTCCTTCCAACTACAGGAAGTCTTACTTATATTGCAATTTTGGGGATTTTCTTGCCTGAGTTAAAGGCAAAGTAAGTCAGAACTAAACCCCGGTCACTGATAGCAGATGGAATGAAAATCGGTCTGTATCTCGGTTGTAGTGAACTCAGTTTTACAGCCAGCACAGGCGTACATGATGTATGGTGTCAACACTGACGTAGATCTTCGGCTAACATTACGTCCAAGTCAGACCGTCTCTACCTTCTACACATTATTATAAGGCCTTTGAGACTACAGTCATCAGGAATCCAAAGCATCAACTCTCCAGAATCCTTGAGATGAGGAATGGCGACAAAATCTTTTGTCGATAGGCCAAAGATGCGTGTAAATCCAGAAACTGACAAGGCTGCGATCAGTATTTTATCAGTTTTCAGGGTGAGGTAAAGGCATCCAGATGATTAAGGTTTACCTGCCAGAGTGCAGCACGCAGATTTAGCAGCATTGGCTTACAGTTGTTATCCGTGTCACTTTTCTTTAATCTGTACAAGCTGCAGACATGATGGAGTGTATTCAAGCCAGGTGGTCAGAAAGACTTTCCAAGGGGTCACTACTGCATCCAAATGGGGAAAAACACAAACTGGGACAACTGAAAGGAAATGTCTATTGTGTTTTATTATATTTGTGGCTGATATGGTTTTTACTTTCACTGTAAAACATTGCGATGAAAATTACATGCTTTGTTAATGAGGTAATCAATCAATCAGAGCAACTTCCTTAAACATTTGATCTGAAATAACCTGATAGTCATCATCCATTAAAACTGTCCATCATGAGACAACAGGGAACTGAAGACACACAAACAAATGCTTTAACCAAAAACATTAGTGTCTACATACATTTCCATGTTGCATCTTTTCACCACATGAAGCTGCCTTGGGGTTTTCCCCTCATTCCTGCAACTCCTCAGCACTTGGTTTTCATCTCATCATGAATCATCACTCATCCAAAACACTGCATGCACAAGAAACAGTAGTACGAATCAGCTCGTGAGCATTCGACGCCTCATATCCACATGTGAGGCATGGGGACACGCTGTCCTTGGAAAAAGCCGTTTCCCGAACACTCCAGCTCGGCCAACGTGCCTTTTATTTTCCTGCCAGAGCTAATTGCAGAGCACAGTCAGATTTGACAGGCTGTGCTCTGGCATGCGTTTTACAGCCGAGTCCACAGCCACGACGTACTGTGTCCATGATTCAGACATTCAAACAGCCTGCTCTCTGACACAGGCCCAAACTGCCACATTCACTGCTACACTTTCACTTTCAGCATGACGTAATTTAAGTGACCTGAGAGAGAGCAACACTTCTCCACCTCCTCTGAGTTCTTCAGTCTTACGGGGCAGCACCTCCTATTGGCTGTTCCACTACACATTCTCTGTAGTGTAACAATCAAAAAGTGTAACGATCAAAAAGAGAACAGAACAGAATGTTTTGTCAATATAACTGTTTCCAGTCATTTGAAACAAATTCATCTGTCCATGCTGGTCTGATGGGAGGAGCTTAATACAGCAAGTACTAATACCAAAATAAAATAAAAAAGCAATCCTGCCTTTTTTTTGCGTTAACAAGTTATGGATAATTAACAAAATGGCATTAACTAAGAAAGTTTATAAAATACATGCATGTTGTTCTCCACTGGCCTGTTGAAACAGGAGCATGACTGACTTACACTTATGATTTCAGATTAAAAGTCCACTTATTATCATGGTGACAGGTTACAAACACAACTTGGCGACTTGGCCTGCTGCTACATTTGTTTATTAGCTTTCACTTCTCTCTCGAGAAGAGTGTGACCTCTTTTCAGTGATGTCTGACGTGGCCAGGACCACGTCTTCTCTGGTCCAGTCGTATACTGGACTGGCTGTATAAAACATGGACCCAGATCAGGTTTAAAAGCACCTGCTAGTCTCGCCACATAATCAGGCTACACAAAGCAAAACTGTAATTAGGGGCCACACATGAGTGTGGACTTTTGAGGGCCAACACACCGTTGACTTCTGATATTGGTCCCCTGTGTCTGTTTAAAAAGAGCGCTACTTAGTATATTAGCAGGAATATTAATTAACAGTGTATGAAACTTGGTGGTGGACTGGTTGCATCTTCATTCAAAATTTTATTTAACAATAGAAAGACATGCATTTGACTAAAGGTCCAGTGTGTAAGAATTAGTGACATCTAATGGTGAGAATACAGATTGCAGCAAACTATGTTGGCTTTAACATTTCAGAAAAGATGTCATTTTTTCTTTTGCATAATAAGTTAAGAAGTGGAAACAAATGCTCCGAATGGTTTGGCTGTTCAGGCTGCCTAAAGTACGTTAAAAATGTATATTTTACGGCTATGAATATCAAATAATGTTATTTTAAAGCGAATATACACTTATTCTAACATGTTTATGGGTGGTATGTTCAATTTCTGATAATAAACTCTCCTAAATGTCACACACTGGAGCTTTAAACTTAATACTTAAGTATTAAGTTAAACTAAAATAATACTTAAACTGCGTTTAGTGAAGAATAATAGAAAAGCTTCTCCCATGAATATATCTTTCCAGGTGGATTATTTGTTACACTTCTGTTAAACCGGCTGATACGTGAAAGTTACAGCAACAAAATAGTTTCATTAGCTCAAGATATGATGTCAATTAAAGAAAAGCTGGTGAAAATAAATCTGATGGTCCCATTATGAGCACAATTCACTCAACAATATTAAAATGTATACAGGCGTGTTGGATTATTGTTGGATGCTCACATTTGTGCCTTGGATTTTGGCATTCATGGGTGCGGAGCGAGTCACGGTGCATAAAAAATACAAGTGTATAAGCTCAGGGAAGTGGAAAAACAAATTGTGAGATTCACGCTGACATGGTTTTCCAGTTGCAGGTAGAACGGGTTCAGCTTACCGGGGGCCAAAGGCCTCCAAGTACATAAGCATAAGGCCTGGAGCTGCACCAAAGTCCACGGCCTCAGAGCTCCATGTTTTGCAGCAAAGGCAAGTTTTGATTCCAGAAAGGAAACTTTGCCATTACAAGGCAAGTGGGTAATGAAACTTCAATTAGGGCCCCTCATCTTAGGTGCTGCACGGTGGTGGAGGTGTCCAGATCTCCACTGGAGGGCCTCCTTCTTCAGGAATTGAGTTACCGCATCAATATACGTACAACATATATCAACATGCTCAAATGGTAGATTCCTTGTGGTTTGCCGTAATATGCTTCCATGTGTTCTCATTAGAAATATGTCATATTTATGGGTTTTGTTACAGAGATATGACAGAACATAAATGTAACCACCGCTGAGCGAATAAATGCTGAAACTTGATGGCTTGTCAAATGTGCTATTATTCAATGATGGCTTTGTTATTTTAAAAATGGATTCCAAACATTTGACTATGGGAATATTTCTTATTATGTTCCAGAATATAGCCTTTCAGATTTTTTTTTTTCCACTTAATAATCACTACCTCTGTCCCTGTGTTTAAGCAAACAGTGAAATTCTTTCTTCTGGCAGAAATACAATCCAATTGTTCCATTTAAATGTGCCTCTAAATTTTCTCAAATGGCTGTCCATGAAGCAAACGTATGGCATTTTTATTGTACATTTTTGTTCCATGCCAAACATTTTAAAAGGCACATGCTCAGCTCTTTACTGAGCTGTACATAATCAACTTTTTTGTATTCACACTTTGTAGCACATGTCTCTTGCAGTAAATACAGTAATGAAATGCACTGTTTTGTGGCTGAAGTTACAACATAATGGGTCTGAAATTAGCGTCTGACGAGTTTCACAAGTAAAACAACAGGACCTTGCTCAAAAGTACTAAAGTGTTCTGAGGGTATAGGGCAATATCAGGTACATATTAGATTAATTAGGCCCATTTTGGTGATCATAAAACCAGAACAACTCTCTCACCTACGACTCATAAAGCAGCTGAATGAGAGGTTATTGAGGGAAAAACTGTGAAAATGGTCTAATGGTTGGAGAACATGGTCATGCAGAATACAACAGGGCTTCAAAATTACTAACAAAGAGCCAACATGTTCCCATTATCCATGCTAATAAGCATCTATCAAGTTTAATGAAATGTTTTAACACTTTTCTGGACTTAAACAACTTTGTTTGCTGTTTTCTTTTCTTGCAAATTTTATATGCGATCTCATTTAATTGCTTATGGTTTTATTGGTTGTTTAAATTGAAATAGACATAACATAGATACATAGTTTACAGTGTTTTTTTCCCAAAAGTTTGTCAAATTAAATGAAAAATCAAAAAAAGCGTACAGTTGGAAAATCTAAACAATCTACTGAGGGATGTTGAAATTTGTAAGTTCAATCTGATTTAACTGTTATTACTAAAACAAGTAGTAATATTATCTCTTACTGTTATTAAAATATATTGATTGGTCCAACTTGAAGTAATTATTCATATAGTATATGTCTTTAATAAGTAGTTTTTGTACTTAAAGCAGTGGCTCCCAAAGACTGGGAATGGTCACGGGAAGGTTTGGGGTCTCCAAACAAATTCGCAAATTTTTCCCAACCTCAAAATTTCCCAACATGTACCAAACATCTAACAATATTTATGCAACAATTTACCAAGCGTCTCTTATTTACCACCTTAAAATTATATTGGGTGTGACAGATATGACTGTGAATTTCTCACTACATAAATTGCCCAAATTTGCTCTTGTCACAAATATCATTTTCCTTTAGGTCATGATAGTTTGCCATCAGTTATTTTTCCCCTCACTTTTTAAACTTTCCTTTTGTATCTGGTACAAAGTTTTCATTACAGAAAACATATGAATTAAAAATAAACATAGAGAAACCCTTAAAATTAATTAACCCAAGAGACTGGAGTTTCAAGCTCATATTTCTGTTAAGTTAAAGTTCTGCGTTTGACCCATTTGGCCACCATAACCAGCCTAACTCAATTAAGTATTACACACTCACACTTGATCAGTAACATCTGTACAACCTATTACGATTAATTTGCCCTGTTCTGCCTTTTACGATGTTCAGTGTTAGAAGAGTGTGAAATATGTGTAAATAAATACATAGGTATATTATAGACTCTTGTAAATACAATTCCGTTAAGGTCAGCATCCATATTAAAATATGTCATTTTATAAAAATATACAGCATATCATTAATACCTCTGCGATGGTGTAAAAATACCTACAAATGGTGGCATCATGAGAGTAGGCTCTGTGGCAGAACAGGTGTATTTTATTAGTCTGTACAGGTGCACTTAAGAAAGTGGATATTAGAGAAAATGTAATAGTTAAACCTTTACGTATACATTACTTACTGTACACATTTAGAGCCATCGTATGTTTGCAAGCCCCCACTGACTCTCCACATACCCCCCCAAAGCGTTTTCTGCTCTCTGTAAGTAATTAAAGACCAATTTCTCCTCAGACTTGATGCAAGCCACATTGATATTTTCTTCTGTCTCTACTTTGGACGAGTGCAACGAGGAAAAACATGGGCTCAAAGGTTGTAAACATGAAGAGGATCTGGTTGAGAGATAATTACAGCAATTTCCATGATTCATTCATAACAAAGCACGCCGATAACGTCCGTGAACTCTGCAACACGATGACGACACCAAGGGATGCGGAGGAATGCTGCGCTTTAATGAATCACATGCAGCACAGTCACTGCGAGGGGAAGTAAACAAGTCTGAAGCCATAAAGGGACAGCAACAGTCCCGTGCTTCTCGAAAAAGTGGCCTTCACCAGATGCCATGACCTCACTTGTTCTTCTTTCTTTCTTAAATCTTTTTTAAAAGCACTTTGAAGCTCTATCCTCTAGAGAGACATAAGCTACTGCTGCAGTTTAAGGTGAACAAAAAACACTGTGTGTCTGAGCTACAAATAGTTTAATCGAGTCAGAGCGGACATGGTGAACCAGGTTCAAACATCCCATTCTCAACCTGTGTCTTACTTCGATATTGATTTTTGGATGGATGAAGGGCCGGTAAAAACCACTCTTACCAATGCCCTCTGGCTGTTCACCTCTGTAGACACATATAAACCAGGCAATTATGTCAGACAACTCGTCTCTTCGCCGGCTGTTTTCATCATAAAAGTGAAGATGGTGGATAGGTGTATTGCCCTGGGTTCCAAAATGGGACGGGGACAGGTTAACGGGAGAGCATTTTACCGGATCCCCACAGATCCAGAGAGACGGCAGAGGTTAATCACTGCTATGAAATGTGGTCACGGTGATGGGAACAAACACAAGCAGCAGATGACGTGGTTAACTCTTGATAAATTATGGACAGAGACTAGCTGACGTACATACAGTAAGTTTGCACAGCAACGTTAACATGGCAGTTACACTGGCAGTCGCTAATGCAGACATGCTACAAAGTGCTAATGCAACAATTAAGGTCTTTGTACACCGGATGTGTTGAGAGAAAACAAATATATTATGAGGACAAAGGGGAAAAAAATGCACGTACGTCAACAAGAAGACTTGTTCTGATTGGTCAGCTGTGAATTCATTGGAAAAGGAAGCTCTGGAAAATCGACCACAGTCCGGAAATATAAGAGTTGTTTGTTTCCATAGTCTTTAAAAGCATGACGGGGGCATTATTAGGATCAGATATTATATAATCAGTCTGTCACATTTTGCAATATGTTGATCGATTTACCCGGATTTAAGATGCGCAACAAACTCTGGCGCGTTGAATCCAGCAGCAGTCCAGTTCATTTTTACTGTGCAACGTCTGCACCTGTTACTAGTACAAATACAACCATACTACTTCAATTACAAAGTACTTTTAGTACTATTTTACTACTACTTCAATTACAAAGTACTTTTAGTACTGTTTTACTACTACTCCTGCTTATTACTACCACATAGAACTCGTACAGTTTCTTATATATTTGCCTTGTCATTAGTTGCTTTCCCTGCTCGCACAACTGCAATCGCTGGTAAATAAACCCTCGCTTTCGTCCGTTGGTTCTAACAATAAAATAATAATGATGACAAATGTGGTGATAACAGCAATAAATTGACAATAAAACTGCAGAGCCATAAACAACACAACAATGAATGAAAAAGCGGTGCAGCATAAACAATACAGACAAAGACAACTGTCACGAAACGATAAAAACCTACATAAACTCTAACGCATCACTTCACATGTGTGTGTTGAGAAGTCATTTATAGGACGACACTGGGTTTTGCTGTGCAGACCCGCAGGCTCCTCCTACTCCACCGAGCTGAATCTGCTTCCAGCTATGACGGCTTTGTTCTTCCAAGGCCTCTTTGGGGCCTGCTAATGCAATCAGTGCGAGAGAGCTCAGACATAAAATATAATAGGGGGGAAAGGAGCAGGAAGAGTTATAGTGCTGGGATGAATAGTTTCCCCTTTGAGTTGGTTCCGTTTTTGTTCAATTTATTGCTCTCAGCGAGCTCCTGAGCAGAGAGCTCTCTGTGTTTTCAGCTCCACGCTGGAGGAGTCTGCGGAGTCTGTAGCACTCTGAAGCACACTGACCTCAACTGTGGGAGCCAAACACATGTTCACTTTCTGCAGGTTCCCCACTCCCCCCCCAACACACACACACACACACACACACTGCAGCAGGACTTAGTATAATCCACTTAGTATGGTGCACACATATGGTGGATATGTGTATGCCGCATCGTATGCAGCTCTGTAATTCACACAGGGAGCTTCTGCTCTGTTTTACATAGAAGTTGCATTTGGAAATCATAAAAAATATTCTTTTAAATTGTCTTCTGAAGCTGCACATCTCTTGGGCGTGCGCATATTTCACAATAAAGTGAAATATGGAATCAGGGACCTGATAGTTAAGAGTGCTTTTACTTTGAAAAAAGGAACAGGACATTTTGCTTTTATGACATGCAATATATTTAGAAACTAAAACTGTGAAAAAACATTTTTTCTGTCTACTCTTGCTGTGAAAGGCACTCTTATTATATTATATAGTTTATATGTGTGCCTAACTGAAAAGCGAGACGGTCAGAACCACATACTCTCTGTTCACACTGAATACAGTAGAATAAATGAAATCAGAAAACTGAGAGGCTACAAGGCTTTTACTTTGAAAAGGGAACAGCACCTGTTTGACATATGTGACATATTTCGACGGTAAAACTGTGAGGAAAGATCATTTTCATGATCTATTTTTGCTGTGATATAAATAAAGAGGTCTATTTTTAAGCAGGCAGTGTGGATGATCTCATATGTTAAACAGTGTGAGTCCCTCTGGATGTGCGAAAAGAAAGACGCACATCCAGCGTGAACCTGTCCTCAAAGGACACTGTAGTCGCAAATCAAGGAGCCTGGTTTCAAATCAAACATTAAAAACTGTGAAATTACTGCATTGTGAAAGAAGGAAAATGTATTTATGATTAAAACAGTAAGTGACTACAGTCATTTTGTTGCTGCTTCACTATTACACATACTTCCTAAAGTCCACAATTTATGAGATTTTGGCATTGTGGTGAATTGCAGAAGATATAGTCGCTAAATTTATTTAACCTCTTTGCACTTATTCACATTTTTCCCCCCTAGTTACCCTTTTTAAATACATCACCTCTTCCACCTCCCTGAAGTGTGAACATTTTTATGTGAAATTTCAAGATTTTTTAAAAAAAAAATATATCAGTGTTTTCATTCAGAGTTTCTTACGTGCAAATTGAGAATGTACATTCAACCAGGCTTTAACAGGTCTGATGAAGCACAGTGTTAATAAAAGACACATTTTTAAATTTCTTACTGTAATTTGCCACAAACCTTAATGTCATTTCAATGTGCTCCTATAAAACCATCCATGCTGTTTTTAAAATGATCTATTGATTTAATTTTAATGATTTATAGACTCACTGGCAGCCCCACAATTAGGCCTCACTAACTAACTGTAAATAGGCTAAGTGGTGGAAAACCGATGAGTCCCCTCAGGAATTGGACATCAGGCTCAGCTGGAAAATGACAGACAATGTGACACCTTTAAAGCGTTGATTAAAAAAATACAAAAATAGCCTCAAGTGTTGGAACTGAAAGACATATTGGAAAACACATGAGTCACCTCTTAATGTTCCAGAAACTGAAAAAGCATCACTTCTATACTGTGTGCATAAGGTTGCTTTTCATATACACAGTATATTCTCACCATTGATGTGGTTGGGTAGAGCTGGTTTCAATGCCGTATGACATCAACGTGGCTTTTTGGAAACAAGAATCTGGTTCAAATATAATAATAAATGTGAGGATGTTTCTTTTTGCTTTATAATGTGACAAATAATGACAGGCGACTTTACACTACAAAAACAGCCCTACAGGAAATAAGCTAAATATTATTAAATTGATGTAATTTTTTGTTTTAAGACAAAAGAAACTGCCAATGGGTCAAGCAAATTTTGCTTGGCTGGAGTAGTTAAAACTAGCCTGTAAATCTGGCCACTTTCAGACTGTAATGTTCCTTAAAATTAGATAAAAAGAGACCAAAATGCAAAATGTGTTTATCCCAAGCAAAGAAACTCTTTTTGTCTTAATTATTGCTGACTTTAAGAATACCTTAAGTCTGGTTCACACTCATACATTGCATTTTTCCTGATTTATCAGCGACAGAATTTGAACATGTGCTCAGTTTAAGATCTATATTTACTTTTTTCACGTATTCTGATTCAGCCTAGACGCTAAAACTACATCGAAATGTGTCCGTTTTATGTAATCATGCTGGTATAATGTCCATTTCTTATCTCTTGCCAATTTTTTGTCTGGGAACTGTGTGCGTCACAAGTGAAAAATAAGCGAGACACTTCAAGTGTACATCAAGTTACAACAGCAGGGTGAATATCACCTCTGTCGGAACCCTGCAGGTCTGCATTGCCTGCATTTGCACGATGCAACTCATACCACAAAGAGAACTACAGCATTCTACTTTAGGACATACATCACTGCTGTATGTCCGTTAGACGTCCTGCTTCAGAGTTCACTGTTACTGTTATTAAACACTATTTAACACCATTTAATAACATTGTGTTACTTTACTTTAACCCGATGTGTCCAGTATAAACACATACACAGAGTAAAAAAAAACAAAAAACAAAACTATATTTCTTTGGTGAAAATAACATTTATGGTAAAAATAAATTGTTTCTCTTTGTACTGAAACTGTCAGCTCTATAGCAGTTGTTTCTGGGGGGTTTCATGTGCAGTGAATCTTACAATCGCTATTAGAAAACAAGCAATTCTTGGGAAGTTCACTGTTGACACAATTCTATGTGCTACATGTTTCTCAATGAAATGACATCACTACACTTGGGACCACAGTATAAATCAGGAGACTCTTGATTGTCAGATCTAATCACTTTAGAGCTACTTTCTTTGTTTGTAAAGCTGTAATTGTGGTTCAGTCTTCAATTCTAGCCCATGTGGCTATTGTTCAAACTTTGCTTTAACAAAATGAAAAAAAAAAAAAAAAATCTTTCACAGTAAAATTTACAGCATGCTCCGCTGACACAAAGAAAATCTAATAATCCTACACTCCACTGCTGGAGAAGAAACATACAGTACATGTTCAAAGTTGGAGAGCGAGTTAAATTCCTGGTTGTATCTGTAACACTTTGGTTTCAGGCATGGTTGCATGTGAAAAGTGAAGTCAGATCAGTTTGAGCTCTTAAACTTCTTTCTTCATGACAGTGTAATCATGTAATATGTTTTAGGTGCTGGGTCTGTTTCACGTCACAGAATCATTCAGGAACCGTTTCGCTGTCTGGCTTCAGTCACCGAACGTTCTGTCAGTCCTCCTCGACCGCTCCACATCGTTTAATCATCCTCACAGCCGAGTCATGCATTGCTGCTCTTGGCAGGGCGTTGCTTTGCCTGCGAGCGTGCCGGACTCGAGGATTTTCACCGTCCTGACGTTTCCTGAAGGATTGCCAAGAACAGCGATGTTGCCACATGCAAATTCTGACACACTTTCACTGGTATTGTTGAGTGAAGCTCAGGTTTTTTTAAATGTTCTGTTTGTATGCAAAATGTTTGCCATGTTTTTGAGTAATTTATTTCATATATTGCTGGATTCTGAAGTTGACGGCTGTATATTCTGGTTCACTGCTTGTTTTGTTTAAATAACAGTGTGGATTCTATGAACGATGAAATCTTTAACATCTCTGAATGGACTAGAATGATTCCTGCTTTAAGCTGTAATTTGATGGACAAACTACCAAGAAATTCTATTTGTATTCCCTCTTTATATTCTTATCATTGAAGAGCTAAAATAGAAAACCATCATATGTATTAGACAAATTCATGCTGTTCCAATATGTGCACTTCTGAATATTGTGTAGGAACACAAGGTACATTTACACAGTTTAAGGGCATCCCGTGTTCAAGTGGAAAGGGAAACTGACCTGTAACCAGAGGGTTGCTGGTTTGAGTTCCCCACCAAGACAATGGGCTGGGGTACCCCTGAGCAAGGTACCCAACCCCCATTCCTCCCCGGGCACCGCTCAGTGGCTGCCCACTGCTCCTACCTCTAGGAAGGTTTTAAGTATATGATGGGTTAAATGTGGAGAAGGACTTTCCCTACAGGGATTAATGAAGTAGAAAACAAATAATACACACTACAGAAGCTAATGTGGATCTCAATCAATCAATCGGCTTCTCTCAATGATCAAAATCATGTTTAATTCCAAATTTCAGGGGGTTATCATGATCATTTCTTCTTTTAATAATCTTTGGCAACAGTGCAACTTCCGGCACAAATATTAGCACATTATATCTTCTCACACACTGCTGAGTTTGAACAAAGGAGGGAAGTAAAAGATGAAAGATAATAATAACTGTAATGTCACAGAGAACAATTTGGTGTCAGTTTAATGACATACAAACACGGAGCTGCTTTAGCTACAGTCCTGCTCTCTGTCGCCCTCTTTCTCTTTATCACTGGTGGTGCTGTCTTTATGTTATTTCTAAATAAGGAGATTTTCTTTGTGTTTTAACATAGAGGAAAGACACATTTTCAAGACAAAGACATCTCTGCTAGTTAACAAACCAGAGACAGTAGTGTAGGAGCAGGTGCAGTTATTCACCAGTGAATGGATAAACTGCTGATAAAACTTTCAGATTTTTAATATCGTAACAGCATTTCAGGCGGTGTTATGCTAACTATGGCTCAGGTGCAACATCGATACATATGATTTGGTATTCTTAAAAAAATCCATAACAAAAGACTGGAAATAAACTGTTTTTCATCTTTACATCATAATTCTTTTCTCCACAGTTATTTCTCTTACACCTTCTCTTGGTCTTTGTCAGATCATGTCTAAGTCTATATATGGATGGCGTATCCTGCTTTCTCATCTTTGCGATGACAGGTTACTTGATAATAGATGTGAATGAAGGGCAACTTCGATCTGTGTCAAAGAACTTCGAACTGTGATTCCTGACTTTGAAATGTGATTGGGAACTTTGAACTGTAGACCTCTTGGTTCTACAGCCTGCCACGACTTATTGGAAAAAGAAGAAAAATGAGTAAAGAGCTGGACCTGTTTCAGTTTGAAAACTCCAGGACTGCATTTCAGAAAAACTTAGTGAATTATAGTGAATTATAATGCACTTACCCACCTGCTCGTCATTGATTGTTTTTAATCATTCATGACCATAGACTGTGTAGTAGGGTAATGCTTAAAATCTAGGCCCACAAAATGGGACACCCCTTCAAGAACGTCATCACATAGGCAGACCTAACAATTGCTGGAATAAAATGATGTCGTAGAAAATGACAAGCTTTTTGTCACATCAGAACATCAGTGTTTTTGTCTCTGGAAAATGACCCCGCTCTGACAATCTCCTCCCTTTCCTCCATGGCTTTATCTGCAGAGAGATCCACCTCGGCTTCTGTTTCAGGATTTTCACATCGTCATCTTCATCCTGGACCTTCTGCTGGACTTCTTGTTGACTCTGTTGCGGCTCGCCGTCCCTCTGCTTCATTTCTTCGGAAGCTGAGACTATGTCGTGGCCTTTGTGTTCGTCCACAGAGCAGAGGTAACAGATAAACTGCCGATCAGTGCGGCAGAACATCTTCATCACCTCGTCGTGAGGAGAGCAGACGTTGTCCTGGAGCTTCTTAAAGGGGTCCACTAGTGTGTGCTTTTTATATGGAGGGGATTCATAATGAGGCTGGAGATGTTTCTCACAGAGTGACGCCACGCAGTCCAAACAAGACTTCATAGCTTTCAGTTTCCGCCCAGTGCAGACATCACAGGCAATGTCGGTGGGTCCAACGTAACAGTGTTCATCCGGAATATCTTTAAGTCCAGTCTTTAGCTTCTCCACTAAAGCTGCTAACACTGTACTTTTCATCAGCTCAGGCCTCTGTCTGAAGGTCTTTCTACACTGAGGGCAGCTGTATCGCCTTCTCTCGCACTGTAAGTCCCACTGAGTTTCGATACAGTTCATACAGTAGCTGTGTCCACAGGGAATAGTCACAGGATCCTTCAGCAGATCACGACAGATCTGACAGCAGATCATTTTTCGCTCCAGCTGCATTTCTTGTACCGGAGGTCTCCTTTTCCTTCGGAGTTTTACAACAATTGACCTCCATAATGTACACAACATCGCCTCAACATTGACCTCTGCCTTTTCTCTCTCAGCTAATGCTACTTATCAGTCTTTGTCTGGTTAGTAAATGGTGGTTTTCGAGGCCATCATCCAATATTAAGACTACTGCACTTCAATATTAAAACTACTGCACTTCAAAATTATCAGTCTACCACTTCTCACTTCTTCAGCAACCCTATCTTTCCTTTTGCTACCCATATATAATGGTACATTATTGCCTTCTTCTGAAGGATTTAAATGATTGCCTCAAAATGGTCTTAACTAGAGTATAGCCATCTTATTTGGGAATGCTGAGTCAGCATTTCTCATTATATCATTATCTTCCACCACAATTTCCTTCCCCCTGCAGTCGATTTCAACAATGTATACATGAAAACATTTGGCACATTCAGGACATGCGTCTGACTTTTATACTCTTTGAGAAGTTTAACATTTTCTCTCAAATGAATTGAGAGGGCAGATCAAAGGCAGACGGGGCCCATACAACACACACGAAAGGCAGATGCCTTTGCTGTGTGTTCAGTCATGAGGACTCATTATTTTCTTCTTCTAATAACGATTTCTGGGAAGAGGGAGGAGTTTTGAGAGTGTGTAAGAATGCAGACGGATTACAGAATAAGGATGAGAACGAAGGAGAACTTGATAAAGAGACTGAGGAGACGAGAAAGCAGTTTGGTGAGAGAACTTTGACCTGCGCTGAAGAATTCAACTGTGGTAACTGCGATGTCGAAGGATGAGAGGTTGAGAATAACTGTGGTAAAGAACCTTGAACTGCGATACAAATCTTCGTTTTGAATTGTGGAGGGCAGCAGTGCACGTTTTGGTGTACAGCCTGTTGGAAATGATTAAAAGAAGAAGGAACACAGAAATGACATTGCGTCATGTCTGCCTTTGATCTGCCTTCTCAACTCATTTCCGATGGAAGAACTCAAAAATTACAGTCCACAGGAAACAAAAGTTTCTGTCACTCCACATATACCACGAAGTTTCACGAAGAAACACCAACATATCAAATCAAATCTTTTAAATCCCCCGTAAGAGACGTGTATCATCTTGTCTCCATCTTGTTGACGATGAAACGCACAGAAATGCTGAAAAGATGAAAATGAAAGTGAGGTTGACCTTTTCTCAGGATCCTTTTTTGGCTTTAACTCATCATCCTCTGTGTCCCCTGATGAGATGCAGCCACCATTTGAATCGTGGTGGCTCATTACAGAATGATTAAAAACACACAATGAAAACACTGTGGCACTTTCTGAAAGGATAATGTGCAACCTAAGCCCTCGCTTTACAAAACAGGAACAAGAAATTTCACAGATCTTGACAGATGAATTACGAGCATTCCCCGAGTGTTTCCAAAATGGATGTACAGTATTCTGGAAACGAAGTCTTTAATTAAAATTCCCCCAGTAATGCCTGACATTTACCTTCATAATTAGGGGAGACGCTGTGGGGGGGTTATAACCCCCCCCCCGATGCGTCTATGTCTTCATCAAAACTTTGGCTTCAGGCTGCTGAGTCATGATGCAACACTGCAGCTTTACAGCCTTAAATCACGGTGAGGGGTCGCCATCTGTTTTCACCTCATGCTGAAAAATGATCGTATGCACGAGTGACCTCTCGCAGTAGACGTCTTCCAGACAAGCACGGGGAAGAGATGGTGTGGGGTTTTTCTGGTTGTTGCCGGTGGAGGGGGGACTGGTGTCTACAGATGCTTCCAGAGGTTGTATAAAAACCAGAATGCACAATCTACTGACGTGTTGCACTGAAACCCATTAACAGAGCAAATAAATGAGAAGCTCAAAAGGTCGATTCTTTGGGGAAGCATCTGGTTGGTGTTGTGCGCCTCCCACAGCTCTAGACTGAGGCTAAATCCACATTGTTGGGCCATTATGTTCGACTCTGAATCAGATATTTGTTTTGGATGATTATTGTAATCTGTCCTTAGACCAACATTAACTGACAGCATGGCTGAAAAACGAACACTGCAGAAATAAGATGTCAAAACTTGAAAGGATTTTGTCTCTGTCACTTTTTTGAGTGCAGTTTTGTGATTTAGAGAATGTGTGGTTACATTGTTTGGGGGATTGTAGCTGGTGTGGTCGGGGATGTAGTGTTTTGGTCAGGGCACAGAGATCACATACTTTACATGGCTTTTGAGGATGTGTTGATTTACACTCGACCTCATCCTTGCAGAGGGAATGTGACACACCAGATTTGAATCTAACATGACCCACATCTATTTTTAGGAAGTCTTTAATCTATTGGCTATTCATCCAAATCATGAAAAATCATGAAACATTTAAACAATTAAAGAGGACATTCACTGGAAAATAATAATAATTTCGAATGTTTTTTGGTGTGTCCCCGTGTCCTTCCCGTATCTAAACATCCCTAAAGCATCACAATAAACACTTCAGCCACTTCTGACAAAGAAGGGCTTCTCTGTTTACCTGCGCTTGAGCGAGTAGTTTTGAAAAGTCGACTTTAGTTACGTAACTGGCACATTTGCCGTGCAACAAACCCTCCCCCAACAGCTACTCCTGGTCATGGGTGTGAACATTCAACCTGAAGAAGAAGAAGAAGAAGAAGCACCGCAGAGCAGTCAGTCAGCTGGTAGCTGGCCAATCACAAGAGACTCAGTGTTCTGGGGGGCGGGCATTAGCTCAGAAACAGAGTGCCAGTTCAGAGGCTGGCAGAAAGCAGCAATAATCTGGCTTAATGTGAAGAGACTATGAGGTTTTTGACCATAAATGTTATTTAATTTATCTAAGGAGACATCAGTAATCAATAGTCTTTTTGGTTCAAAAGACATTCTATGTGACCTTTAAAAAGGATCTTTATGCGTGAGCTTTCACTTATCAAATAAGACTAACTTTTCTATCCATTGTTGTCCATAACAGTTAATTTGCAATATCACACCTCAATATCCTCCACAACTATTGTCCTACTTGTGATCTCCATTTTTCTTCGTCATCCTTAATACACCACAGCCTTCTTCCATGGGTTCCATAGTCTTCTGCAGAGTAGCTGTGGAACTCATTACCACTTATCTGTGGCACTGAAAGCTCTAGTTAAAAATCGATCTATAGCGCATGGTCCAAAGTTCATGGTGCATTAGTATGTGCCCAACTCTACTTTTGCTAGTTACACAATGAGTTTAGTTGTGTAATTACCTTTAAAAGCCAAGTGCACCTGTATATGGCGCAATGTTATTTAAATGTTGGATGCAGGAAATTGATGAGGAATGATTTACTGCTACTAAGGAGATGGATCTGCTTGTGCTGCTATTTAAATGTTGGATCCAATCCAATCCAACTTTATTTATGAAGAACTTTAAAACAACACAGTGCTATACACAGACAACACAATTTGCCTCGAAGGGCTTTGCAGTCTGTACAGTAAGTGACACCCTCTATCCTTAGACCCTCACGCGCCTTTCCTTCAAGCACGAGCAGATCATCTGTGGACAGATATGTCATCCTTGGCTGGTGCATCCTCTGCTTCCTTCATCTACTAATTCTCTGTGACATCAACAGCTCCATTATAGTGCACATGATAAGTAACTGCACTAACATTCAACCTGCATATAACCGAGGAAGAGCTGAAGTGTGTCTGTGAATGTATTGTACGTCGGCTGTGAGTGTCCAATTGGCTTAATTCACCAATCTGCATGTTTTTGGACTGTGGGACAAAAATGGAGAACCTGGACAAAACCCACACACACACGGGGAGAACTCACAAACTCCATGCAAAAAGGCCCTTGTTCTGACCGGGTCATGAACACGGTCTGCAAAGGCAATAACGTACATAATATCAAGCCACTTTACCAAGACTTTACAATTCCTACAGAGGAACACAATGAGTAAGCACTTGGCAGTGGCGAGAAAAAACCAGAACCAGGTCGCCATCTGCCTTGACCGGTTGGGGAAGGAGAGATAAGAGAAACAAGGGGGAGGGAAGGGCATGTGGATTTGCTACCTACAACTGTGTCGGTTGGAAACTAGCAGTGACATTTGTGCTTTGTGCTGCGTGGCGGCAGGTGTAAGATGGAGCTCTTTGCCTTTCTAACATGAGAGATGCTGAATTAAAAGAATGTATTATTTTTCACCTTGTCACATTTTCAGCTGCAGTGCGAGCGGGAAGACAAACAGAAGAAGGAGGGTTTGTTCATGTCCAAAAGAGAAAGAGAGAAATAAAGAGTCAGTGAGTAAGAGAGAGAGGGGTTGTGTGTTTGAGGATGCATTCCAGTGAGGCCACAACCTCCAAATTTGGGGTTTGAGCCACGATGCAGCAGATCTGAGAGAGCCCCTGCAGAAACAGACGGCTGATCTGCTGCCAAATTACTAAAGGAGTAGTGGCCGAGTGGTAGCGGGCAGCTAAACTTTCTCCTGTTTAAATGCTGCTCTTTAAAAAAAAAAAATCAACTTTTGTTTCAAACAAAGTGAAATGTTAATTATGGATCCTCAAGCCCCATTTGAGCCACAGAGCAGTTTTTGTTTGTGCTTGGCATTTGGCGGCTCCAAAGACTGAGAATTTAGAAGTCAAAACATGGTGGCGCCATAGATTCATATCACTCATGATGTGTTTGCCGTTATTACCCTGAGACTTGCAGTGTAACCACTCCTCTAGACAATGAATGCACTCTTTTGAACGGAGTCCGTGATTATTCTGGTGGTCATGGCCTCGTGAGCCTGAAATGTCAGAAGCCATGAGTGGCCTCAGTGGCCTCAGTGGTTAAACTAAATTATAAGAGGTACGAGCTACAGCTGAGGCCTCGGACGCACAGCTGTGGACAAGATCTGACACCGTTTGGCCCGGCTGAGATTGAAAGAAAAAGTCTGCAAGGAAGTGAAAGTCCTCTGTCCTCTCTGGAAGTAGTCGAGGATGTGACTCTGGTTTTGGCAGCAGGAGTCTGATTGACTGCAGATTCCGTTTTCCAGGCGGTCTATAGTAGTGTTTATGATTCCAGTGCGTTCCATGTCCTCGGAGTTGGCCATAAAAAAAGACCTGATGGAGGACGTCTCCTTGCGGCAGTGTTACGACTGTCTCGATGCTTTTCTGCGTGTTGTTGAAGCCTCGTTTTGACCAAAACAATTCCACTAAAACTGATGGAAAACAGATCAAGAAGAGGCCCAGCGCTGCAGACTCTCGATTATATGATACTTGCAATATAGTACATCAACCATGGGACCAGTTAATGAGCCTTGCATGAATATATTGATTTATTCACTGCTTGTCTACTTTCGTTCCCAACCAACTTCACCCCAAATGCCTTAATTGAGTTATCCTACTATTGTTGTGTTAGCAATTTTTTTGTGGATAGCCAACCCTCTTGGCCTGAGCGAGAAATCCTCAGCCATTTTTTGGTTGACTTGTACACCACCCCCGCACTGTGTGACAAGCACTCCATGGAGGGGAAAAACAGGCTAGAGTTTTTAAATGTTTTCTAATCCCCTCTGAGTTCTGAGTCTCTGCTACGGCCACAAATCATTCGGCCTTGCTGCTGCTGCTGCGGACCACCCATTTTCTCCACGACCTGCATTTGAAAGGGAGCAAAATTTATCAGATGTGTGCCACCGACTCCCACTTGATAAAACCAGTCTAAATCAGTTGTTAATGATGTGGAGAAAACCCTTTTTTGTCATGTCTTCAATTCAGCTGTGAAGCGTCCACTTCAACTGAACTCCGAAGCCTCTGTGAAGATGAATGGTTTGAAAACGTAGATGAGAGCTATGCCATGTTTAAAGGGTGCAGCGTTTTCACATGATGCTCTGAAGTATTGTGAAACTCTGCACATACGTAACAGAGAATCAGATGGATGCTGTTTATAGCTGAGCAATTTTACGGTGGTGGCAAATCAGAAATGGCAAGCCACGGGGAAAAAAGAGAAAGTGACACAATTTCTGTAAAGACAGAACAAGTAAAGAAATAAATAACAACTTAAGAATTGTATTTAGTCTGGGTTGGGAGCCATTCCAGGATTTGAATACACATCATTTTCTATCACAACACAAGGAATACAAATATTTACTCTGGACAAGCCAAAAGCAATGACAGCTCAGTGTAGGAACTGACAATATCGGCAGTGCTGTAAACTGAAATATTTGGTTTCGCTTTCATGAGTCAGTGAACACACTCCTTCATCAGGCAGGCAAAATCAAGCGAGGATCATTTTTCTGCAGCGGTTGGGGAAAAAAGATGTTGCAAAACAATTCAAACCAAGTAAAGCAAAGGTCTAAAACTCAAAACACTAACGCCCACCCAACTGAGTTCTAGAAGAAGAAGGAAGAATTTCATATTAACACACGTGTTTGAGGCGCAGCTGCTAGTGAAGTATCGTACTGTATGTATCCGGGGCTATAGCTATTGTTACCAATGCCAGTCGATAATGAAGCTTTTCACAGTATTCTGCACACGGTGACAGTGTAGCGACATTTTCATGGACTAAAATTAAACAGTGCTCTTTGTGCGACTGATTTGCTGTATTTACTTATTTGTATGAGTGGCAGCCCACATTGGAATCCTATGGCAGGGTTGGTGAGCTTGAGCCGACTACGTGACCCACTCTACTCTGGCAGAGAAGCAGCATCTCACAGCATCAGTCATCTCATAGTACTGCAGAACACTCACAGTATCAGTCATCTCACAGTACTGCAGTATCTCACAGTACTGCAGCATCTCACAGTATCAGTCATCTCACAGTACTGCAGTATCTCACAGTACTGCAGCATCTCGCAGTATCAGTCATCTCACAGTACTGCAGTATTTTTACAGCATCAGTCATCTTACAGTACTGCAGTATCTCACAGTACTGCAGAACACTCACAGTATCAGTCATCTCACAGTACTGCAGAACACTCACAGTATCAGTCATCTCACAGTACTGCAGTATCTCACAGTACTGCAGAACACTCACAGTATCAGTCACCTCACAGTACTGCAGAACACTCACAGTATCAGTCATCTTACAGTACTGCAGTATCTCACAGCATCAGTCATCTTACAGTACTGCAGTATCTCACAGTACTGCAGAACACTCACAGTATCAGTCATCTCACAGTACTGCAGAACACTCACAGTATCAGTCATCTCACAGTACTGCAGAACACTTACAGTATCAGTCATCTCACAGTACTGCAGTATCTCACAGTACTGCAGAACACTCACAGTATCAGTCATCTCACAGTACTGCAGAACACTCACAGTATCAGTCATCTTACAGTACTGCAGTATCTCACAGCATCAGTCATCTTACAGTACTGCAGTATCTCACAGTACTGCAGAACACTCACAGTATCATTCATCTCACAGTACTGCAGTATCTCACAGTACTGCAGCATCTCACAGTACTGCAGCATCTCACAGTATCAGTCATCTCACAGTACTGCAGTATCTCACAGTACTGCAGAACACTCACAGTATCAGTCATCTCACAGTACTGCAGAACACTCACAGTATCAGTCATCTCACAGTACTGCAGAACACTCACTGTACCTGAAATCCTTAACCACAGTCTCTTAAAATGTTTATTTTCTATTTGGTCAAACTGATGATGGTCAATATCTGCAAATGAAGAAACAGTAGGGACTGGATTAAAATAATTCAAAAATATGTTCATGATTTATATACGTATGTATTCGGAAATTCACTAAATACAGTTGTATTACCACTTGCATGTAGCGACTAAAGCATTATTAAACGCTTCTTTTTTGATGAAGATACCTACAGCACAGGATCTGTGACCACAAAGATTGGATTTACCACATTTAAATGTTCATAGTGCCTCTGAAAGAACATGTTATAATTTACGTTTGATTTCTGTCCAACCTCAAAGTGCTATTGTTGCCTGATCTGACCGCAGACGGGACTGTGGGTGTGAGCGCTGAGTCTCCGGTGGGAGAGGCAGCATTCTAACACGCCTCGACTATTATGGTAATGCCAATGTCACATGCCAACATTTGCTAAACTCTAAACTGGAGATTGTCATTTGTTTTGTGTGAGTCAAATTAATACTGACGGGCTTGTAAAGGGGACTTTTACTGTTAAAGTGAGTTTGTCAAAGTGTCTGGAACAGGGAAACAAGAAGCCAATGCACATACTGTACATACATTTTCGACAGTGGACATTCGACAGTGGACAACAACTAGGCTGTAAAACAATTATATACATGTACTGTAAGTTAAATATCCACCAACAGCAAGTAAGAGAAGAGATATTTTATTGCATCTGTACTGCAGACAGTTGAAGCGATTTTGAAATGGGTATAGAAGCGCTTAAGGTTTGGTTATATTTAGTATTTTCAAATTCATGACAACAGCTAAGTGTGTTTGAGTAACTTTAATGACAACCAAGGTGCTGAAGTGCTACAAGCTACATTATTGTGTGGTTGGCAGTGAGTGGAGCGTTATAATTAAAACATAAACTCATAACGGAATTTGCAGGCCATAAATGAAAGTTTAAATGAAAATGTATCACTGAAAATGTATCCCTCTGCAGTTTCAAGCTCATCCTCTTCTTGTTGTTCTTCGTCTCGGTCCAAAGTTCCCAAACATGTTTCAAAGCTCAAAATTCTCCTTAATTCTCATCCTCAATCTTTTATCCTCATCCTTGTTTCTTAATCCCTCTGGATTACCCCCCCCCCTCTCAAAGCTCCCCTCCCCAATCCAGCTTGTTCTCTTCCTTAATCTCTGATGACACCTCATGGTCAGTTTATGGCTTCGTATCATACAGTTCTTATCTCCTTTAAAGCCAATTTCAGACCCGAGCTTCTGAAAATGTCAGGGACTTTAGGTCCAGACATTTGCTGTGTTCACGTTTCACCCTCCGCACTTCGCTGCAGGTCTGAAAGCAGCTTAAGTTACAGGATCCATCATCTGGAGACCATAAATGTCTGTAGAAATGTTCATTGAAATTCGTCACATGTTTTTGGAATATAATGGAAAGCTTGATGTTGTGCTATTTTGGCAGAAATTTCCCAGGGACCACTGGAGTCGTGATGGTTTTAATCACCTTGAAATAAAATGTTGTTGTTTGTAAAGCTACTCAGTCGCAGCCAATGAAATCTATTTGATCAATCTTTTCAACTCGTGATATCGCAGCGATCAGTTAAGAACACATAATCCTCAGTGTGTATTTCTTTCTTTTATGCATCACATCTGGAAAACATCTGTAATGATTGAAAGTATCTGGGCCTTTTATTGATTGACTTTGTAAAAAAGTGTCTTGTCCGAATCAATCGCATCTCTTGGTTTCACACAAACAAACACTTGTTGCCACAAAATAAAAGTCAAATTGTTCCAAAGTCATGTCAGAGGATAATGCGCTTTTGTCTGCGTCATTACAAAACTTGGATCGCGGCGACTTTGGCAGCGGCTGACGTCGAGTTATTGGTTCTGGTGAGAGGTTGATAGGATTTTCAAATGTCATGATGACAATTATGAAGTCATTCTGGCAAGTTTGAAAAAGTTCTGCATGTGAAAATGTCTCAGAATTTAGCATAATGAGAGGGGCGGAGGAGCCGGTGGTTTCTCACTGGTAGTTTGTAAACAACACTGAGATCTGAAATAAATGTATGTGCTGAGAGGTCCAGTCTTGGGTGTGGATTCAGACATGGAAAGCACATTCATATGGAAAGACTCAAAAGATCTACTGTATTTTAATCTCTGCAATTAAACTTAGACATGTTGTGCACAGCCCACTCAGGCTGGAAAATGTCTGAAGTCCCCTTCTCCTGTTTTTGACAAGCGAGACTTTGAAAGACATTTTGTGAATCAGCATTTCTGTCCCGGCACGACTAGTCTGAAATTACCCGCTCGGGTAAAATGAGAGAGCAGGATGGTTTGGTCTGACGAGAAAGGTGTTGAACCGCGGCACTTCAGAAACATTTCCTCACTCCTCTCGTCCCACACAGCTGGCACACACACACGTTTGCGTTTCTATCAGAGTGAGGACCCTCATAGACATAATGCATTCTCTAGCCCCTTACCCTAACCTTAACCATCACAACTAGATGACTAACCCTAACCCTAACCTAAACCCAATTCAAACCCTAACCCTAAAACCGAGTCGTAACCCTGAAAAAGCCCTTTTAAGGGGTGAAAAAGTGAGGACCAGCCAAAATGTCCTCACTTTGTGGGTGTTTATACGATTTTTGGTCCTCACTCTGCAGCAAGTACAAGAACACACACACACATACACACACGCACACACACACACACACACACAGGTATCCAAATGCAGAAACGACGATGATGGGAAATCTGCAAACCGAGACGCAGAAACGTCCAGATTTGGGACGTTGTCCACGTCTCTGTCTGCAGCGTCAGCTCTGGACTCTGTCATGAGACCTCAATAAAGACACTGTGACAGATGAAGGGCAATATTAGTCTTGTAAGAGTGTTTGAGCTTCTCGTCTTCAGAGCTGTCAGCAACTTGTCTGTGTGTTGGTTTCCCCTCAACCGCCACTTGCATTCCACTCCTGGCAGGTAAATCCCCTTCACCCTGTGTCTGTGTGCACTAAGACTGTAGCTAATGATAAAGACTGAGGATTAAATATTTGGATATAACACAAGTGTAGTAATTATAATACTGATTTATATAGAGTTTTAAAACAAAGTCAAGTTCTTCATAAATACAAACAAGATAAAAACCGTTATAAAATAATAAAGGCAGCAAAACACTAACACTTTGTAAACCACTTCACCCTACACCAAATTCCATTAAGAAAATTAGAACTTTTACATTATAGCACACAGGCAGTGTAGATCCCCTGCTACCTCCATCACTAACTTCAAATGTGATATTTTCCCTAAGTTAGACCCAGACACCCAGAGACCCAGACCAAGAACTTCAAATGAGGTAGCAGTAGATCATGTGTCCCCATGAGCTAAAAATGCTGATTTTCTCTGTGGACTTCAGTCTGTCCAACAGTGAGATAATTCAGCAAACATATTGTTCTCTCTTCCATTTCCCTTGTTTCCACATTGGGCAGCCATGTTTTCAGCGAGAGGGAGCGTCTGAGTCTCAGGTGGGTTCTGTCACTTATGTATTTGACATTCCCTCATACAGCCACACTTCAAAAAAATTGTCACTTTAAAACAACCAAACAGAATATACTATCACTTTTCTATCTGAGATGTTATAAATTACACTTCTTTGGCTATGCTTTTTAAAAAAAACATTTATTTCTATTATTTTTGAAATATTCATTTTTATTAGTTTTTCTGTAGCAGCACTCAGAGTAACTAAGCTAAAGGAAGGACGAGTTGTTCTCCCTGTAAGTCACTTTAACTATAGGGCTGAGGGTTTGTGGCTCCTCTTGTCATGTTCATTAGTAAGACATGGAACATGAATTGCTCCTGAAGACTACGCCGGCAACTTTTTTGTCCAACATTTAAAAGTTCACGAGATCTGACATCAAGCAAAACAGATGACATCATTTTAGTCATTTGTGCCGATCACTAGCCAATGGATTAATTTTTCTACATTGTGCAAATATCAAAATCCATGTAGAAAGAAAATTATTTTCCTATTATTATTATTATTATTTAAAAAAAAAAAAAAACAAAAAAAAACCTTTCTTCAGCGTTTGATCTGCAGTGAGCATTCATCATCTCTCACACCATTTCCTATGGCGTGCGGCTACTTGATGTGACAGTGTTTGTGTTGGGCGGACCCACGTGTATATTTTCAACTTGGCTCATACTGTAATTGTGTAGAATAATACGCCTCCAGAAAATATTATGCATTTCTGCTTTTAATGTGTCAAAGCTGAGCTCTATATTCTACAAAGGGCCTTTTTTTTCCCCTTTGTGCGCCTTTTAAAACATCAGTCAACCGCAGCCACAGATATAAAATGCTTGTCACTATTTTGAAGCATGAGATGTGGTTTATTAAACTGCTCTCAGTGGGTTCACTAAATGGTCAAAGCTGGCCGCTCCACCTCGATTTCGGTGACCACAAATTTCCACTAACTTCCTTTGAAACCTAATCAACGCTTCCTGTTGCCATTGGAATTCAAAGATAGGCCGTATCCCCTGCACTGATTAGCAACAAAAATAAAAACAAAAGGCCCATTTTGCTTTTGGTGCAGTGGTCACACACACTCAAGGGTTTTGACTCATGAGTCTCTGCTCTCCACATCTATCACAAAGCCAGACATCTCACTATGTCCGCTCTCTGATTACACTGACGGACATTTTAAAGCATGAAGTCAGTGCCTACCTCTTAATTGTGGTGTTTGTTGTGGTGAAAGCTCAGCTACAAACTTTTTAACAGGAGGGTAAACAACAAGTAGGAATGAACAGGATGGACTGAATAAAGTTGGTATCAATTGAAGACATTTTATTCAGTTAGAATCAAGGAACAGTGAATTTATCACAAAGGATATGTTCTCATTTTTTTTCAACAACGGAAAAAAAGTACATAAACACCTAGTACTACATACAATAATACAAGTAGTAAGTTTAAATGACCCAACCTCCTTTATCAGTAAATAGTTGAGCGACTTTAAATCAGCTATTTTCTTATTTTCAAATAAATTTGTAAGTGAACAGTTTCCTAAAACATTTTGAGATACTAATTAGGTCTAATTAGGTTTTAGAGTGCGTAAGTGAGTTTAAAAATACCGTATAGTATAAATATAGTGTAGTATAGCGTAACTGACAAAGAAAACAGAATGGATAAAACACACACACATTGATTTTGAAATAGTCATATTGCACATTCTGTCAGAAAATGACACTGTACATGATGATATTTGATAGGGACACACTGTGGTACAGTGGCTGGCATTGTTGCCTCAACAAAAAGAAGGTTGCTGGTTCGTATGTTCTCCATGTGTGCAAAGTCAAATGACCGAGGGGCCAATGAGCATCTAGTCTGGACAGGAGGGGCCAGTCATGTGACAAAAGTCCAACCTTTTGTGAAAAACAATATTAGAGGTGGTAGAGGTATTGCAATAATTTCAAAATAAGTGTTTTTTTAATATGGAACATACATATACATATATAGCCAACAAAACTTTGAGACCTCTGGAGACATTTGTGTAAAATAGACTTTGCTAACCACTCTGTCTTCAGTATAAATCACTAATTTTCAGTCCATATTAATATCTACAGAATAATAATTTGGTGTTGCACTTTGTTGACAACAGCAATGTCCTTCACTACCTTAAATCTATTCTGACAAACTGGTTTACATTACAACATTACAAATCAGCTTTTTTCCCCCCCCAGCTTCAGTTCACAGTCTGTGTTTGTGCTCTCTCTGTTCAGACAGGTGGTTTTCGGCTGATGGAAACCTTATTCTCACTGTCCGCCTCCTAACGTCGCTCTGAAGCTCCAGCTCACCGGCCGCATCAAGGTGAAAGCTCACTGAATTATGTAGAGGTGAATTCCCAGCGGTGGCAACGGGATACGGTAGCTGGGGCACCAAATGGACCATGAGGCGTAGAGTTTCGTATCTTGTTGACAGCTAACATTACAGTGAGAGCCATTTGATTCCCCCCTTTATACGTATGTGGGACTTTTTCCTGATCTGCCTTCTCCTTCGGTGGTGGGACAGAGACAGAAGTATGTGTAACGAATCACCAAATTTGTGTTTTTCTCTCAGGTGTTCATTCAGAGTAGCTGTGGAGATGATGGGATTAACCCTCAAGGACTTTTTGTGAGGTGTTGTTACAGAAAAAGTAGATTTCCATCAGCCTGTTTTTATGCTCACTATTGATTTTATGCGTATAAAGTGTGATGACGAATAAAAGAGGACTTTTAAAAAAAAAAAGGTTCCTCCTGCTTCCACATTTTGCTGGAAAAATATGAAGTTACAGCAAGTGAGAGGATAAATGTGTGAACTGATGAGGAAACCATCCGTGCAAGAAGGCAGGTTTATTTATATAGCACATTTTGACATCAAGGCATTTCAAAGTGCCTTACAATAAAAGAAGAAAAGAAAGAAATACAGCAGCAACATTACAGATGTAAAAAGGTATAATAATAACAGTTACGGCAGCAGAGATGATAATTTTATTTCTATTTAAAACGCAGTGACAAACTGGTAGGTTTTCAGACTGAATTGATTTATCAGACCAGAAGATATATAATATTACTTCAATAAAAAGACAGAAACAGCTATGAAATGCTGTGTTAACAGCCATTAGCGTCTTTATTTACATCAAGTTGTGCCTTGTTGTCCGTCTGTGGTGAATCCGACATTTGTGCCCCCTGCTGCTTATCTCTATTAAACAACTCTAAATATTTATATGCTTTACAGCAGTGGACAAAAACACAGATAAATACACAATTTCTTCTCCTGAGTCTTTGAAATTACGGTTAAAATTTGCTATAATTCAGTAAAAATCTATCTCTTTGTTCATTTGTGGCTAGAAAGTGTCTCTTTCTTATAAATGGATTTTAAAATGGAGCTTGTTAAACTGGAGGTGATTCAACATGATTTGTGGCACTATAATAATTGTATAGTATTTTTCAAGAATAAAAAAGGTTAAAAAAAAAAAAAGGAATGTAGAATAAAAATCATAGAAAGTGGAAATCAGAAAATCAAAACGGCACACCACTGTCCCTCAGAATGGCAAAACATAAATTAAGTCAATGAAAACATAATATAAATGTTCTATAAACACATGTATATAATTACACTGAACACAATATTGAACACACAATAGCAGAAACAAATAAATACATGACAATTTACCTTAAATTTACTGACTGAACTTACTCAAACTTATTTGTCATAAGTTTAAAAAATGTGAGAAAAGTAAGAATAGTAAAAAAGTAAAAAAGTTGAAAATATTGAGGTTTGTATAAAATATCTAGGTAAAAAGGTACTTAAACGAGTGCAAAACTATAAAGTGAGGTGCTAATAGTGGCATGAAGTGTTTGTCATCTTATAAAAGTGTGTTTTTTAAAAAAGGCATTTAAAACTGCATTGGAGGAAAAAAAAAATCTACTGAGAATCTTCCTTTTCTCACCAACGCAGTCAAAATATGTCTACCACACACACACACACACACACACACACACACACACACACACACACACACACACACACACACACACACACACACACACACACATGCTGTTGTGCAGCTATTCTTCAGAGGACACTGCATTGGTTCCTCAGAAATAAAAAGCTTCTGTGTCATGAGGATCAGGTTTTGGTCTCCACGAGGACTACTGGTCTTGACAGAGGCAGTGTTTGCGCCAGAAAAAGGTCCGAAAAAGGGTAAGAAATACAAGAAACCACACACATACACACTAGACAAGCTGCAAATAAAGATCTGATGTGAGGTCAGCCTTGCAACTACACACACGCGCGCGCACACACACACACACACACACAGAGTGAGATTCACATGACTCCTGCTGAGTTGTTTTGACAGACGGTCGATGTTAGGGAGAAGATTTAGCAGGACCTGTGTGCAGCCTGCAGGTCTGCAGCGCTTGATCTTTTCAGGCCACACACGGAACACTGAAATCCTAATCATGGTCTTATCCTTCACTGAGAGGGAAACAAAAAAAGTCAACTGGCAACAGGAAAGCAGAGACATACAAGAGTACAGTTTTCATCCTCCCTGTATAATTTTAGTTGGTCTGTAGCATCTGATGCCTTTGTTATTCAATTCATACACTACAAATCTGCTTATCATATAAGCAGATTTGTCAAATATGTTAGGTTTTCAAATCCAAATCACAAAGTTGCAGTTTGTAGCGGATGTTCACACTCCCAATCCTTCTTGAATGTGTGTTTTTCTTCCCTGCTCCACAGTAACAACAAAGGTGAGCTGGAAGTAAATTGAAAAGACTATGTAAAGAGAATATGTAAATTAAAAGAAACAGGGGCAAAAAATAGTGACCCAACTACTTCAAAATCAGCAGATTAACAAGTAGATTCCCTCAGTCAAGGAGCTTGACACAGGTTTGTGCATCCAGCAGCGGCAGATTATCAGGCTGCAGCTCACGTTTGTAAGGTCAGACCCTGATTAAACGCCAGATAAGAACATGCAAGAACAATTTGTAGATGCCTTGAGATGGCGGAGCAGCGGGGTGGTCTCTCTTAAAAGCACTGGACCGAATGTAGACTTTAAAGACATTTGACGAGACTACACGGTGCTGGACTGTGTTTTAAAATTTCATTCTTATTAAAAAGTTAACATTTAAACTTCAGTTGTTTTAAAAAAAAGAGTGAGCAAACAGATTGAAAGCTCATCAACTACAGTGGAAACTTAAAGTAACATCCATTTAGTAGAGCCGTGTAGGAGATTTAGATCATGGATCACATGATCTTCATGGCCAATTTTAAAAAATATGTTCTATAGTAGGACAGTGTGGTATTAATCCACAAATCATTCACCAGATCTTTACAACAGCATGAAAAAAGGGTTGTTTTATACTTTAACAAATTAAGAGTAAAAATCCAGATCTTTTTGTGTGTTGTTTACCCTCTAACACAGTAAATATAATTTCATTGTCATGTCCAGCAAAAAAAACCCAAAAAAAAAAAAAAAACCACAATGTTTCTGGTGAATAACGCTGGAGAATTTTATTAAAAAATTCCTTTTGGATTCTGCTTTCTGGGTGGCTTGTGCCGTAATCTCAAACATGAGGTGATGTGGCGTCCGTCCAACACAAACCTTAGCTCTCAGACAAAACTGTAGCTCGCCTTTGGTAGGAAATGTCCCGAGTCTCTGAATTCCACACAGTTTGAAACACTTTTCCACACACGGTCGTTTTAGGAAATATGTCGAGAAACTATAGAGCCAATGTTGTGGCTGTAGAGGAGGCGCTGTGGGTCAAACAGTTCTGCTACACAGAGAAACAGTGTGATGACCTGCTGCATGTGGTAAAAATGGTTCAGGATCGCTGTTGTCCTGTTGAATGTATAGAATTATGCTGGTGAAATTACATTTAATTAATTTCAAAGGGAGGGCAGCTGGGGTTGGGGGCAGACAGCGCCCCCATGGTTCATTCAGGGTTTAGGGGTCTTTCTAATTCACTGCCTCAGGCTGCCTCGCTGAATGAAGAGGCCTGTTTTCGTCGGGGCGAATGTGTGGGCCTGATCTTTTTGGCCACTCAGGGTGGTGTTACCTCCCTGCAGGAACATACATGTGTGTCCAGCCTGGTCCTCAGTCTTAATGCTGCCTGACAGCTGATGGCTGCTGGCTTTTATGAAAGGAGAGATATTCAGCTACAGAAAAGAACATGGAGTTCCCCAGACTAAAATATAAAAATGGACACTGTACTGTTGCTGCACATCAACAAGTTTCCAAGTACAGTTTCCTTTTTCTCCTTTTGTGCACTTGAGTTTCCTTCAGCGACTCAGGCAGAGGTTAACTGGACACAATAAAGCCTAGAGGATAATTGGCCAGATTTCAGTCACGATCTGGCCCTTCCGATAATCATGGTTGCCTTCTGATTTGACTATCTGGCCAAATTATCCTTTAGTGTGAGGGGTTAACAGATGTGATTTTAACATCGGACACATGAGAATCTTCCTGAATACAAATTGTGAGTGTTAAAAAACACGTTTTATATTTACCCTAACTTGTACAAGTTGATTCCGTCTTCCCATGTCTGTTAATATTCTGTTTAAGTTTCTGCGAGAACCCAAATCCCTGGAATCTCCAACGTGAAATCGCTTGATTAAACACCAAGTGTGTGGTCCTGAGTCTTGACTGATCATCTAGTTTGTGCTTTCTCAGGATTAAAACGGTGAAAATCAGTCACAAAGTTCATTGTGTCTGTGGTCTCACAATGACACAATGAACTTTGGCCATCCTATAGTGTGGGTCAGGCTTAAATTGACCGCAGGCGTGAATGTATCTAATTGGCGTGAATGAATCTATTGGATGATACTAGCTGTCAATCACACTGGTGTCCACTCATAATGCAGTGCTTTATAATCTTTTTTTCATTTAATGACTCCTGTGAGATTCAAGCAAACTATATAAAATCACTGTATATCACACTATGTGACATGACTCTAATACAATTTTTATAAAACATTAAGTATGATACATAGACTGTGTGATGTTGACACTTGGCTATGTTGCAAGTAATCAATGACGTGATCAGCTGAGCCATCAGGAACAATGTAAGTTGCGTCATGTGGTAAACTCAAGTAATTGTCTGTTCATGGAGGAAAAAATCCATAAATGAGGTAACAAATCCACCGTATCTGACTGGTGCCACATGGTAGATGTGAATGTGAGTGTGAATGGTTGTTTGTCCCAGCCATGGACTAATAAACTGTCCAGGTTGTACCCAGCCTTTTGCCCTGTGTCAGCCAGGGTTAGCTCCAACCTCCCCTCCATCAAGAGATCAGTAGAAATGAGTGAGTGAGTATTCAGGTTCTGATTAATATGTCATTTCACGTTGCCTTTTAACTGACTAGTATTTAGACGAGGATTGTACCAACACAAACACACACTATGGAGATGGTCAAACCTGATTTTCGACAATGTCAGATAATTTTCACAAGCTAACTTTGGTTGCGAGACTACGACAACCGTGCCCTCCCGGGACCACTGTTGAGGAGCTGTGACCAATGAAATCGCCATCTATCATTAAATGTGATCATAATTTACAAAACTCACATGCTGTTCTGTTGAAGAGGATGTTCACTGACATAATCTAGTAAATCTAGTGAGATGTAGAAGTTGATCTTTGTCCCCTTTATGGGTAACTTACTAGTACTTCTGTCCTTCTCTCTGGGCTTCACTTTTTAAACCAGAAGACTACATCCATTTTTATACACAGTCTGTCATTTACTGTATCCTCCAACAGTAGCACAGGCCATGGTGCGAGCTCACTATGAGCTCATCAGGTCTGTCCACAGGCTTCGACTCTCTCTGCACCCGAGGACGCGGCCGGTGTAACATTTCACCACATAATTAGATTACTAATGTAGTGTGAAATGAAATTGAGGGGGGGTGTTCGGACTGAAAATCGTGCCTTCTCCGAGGTCACTTGTGTTTTTTTTTTTTTTTTTCCTTCTCAGGGTGCCAGTTGAGTCCACCATGGTTTCCTTCACAGTGCAGTATCACATGGTGTCATATGTTGTACCTCCAAGGTCTCTACACTTGTCAGTTAAAAAACATCCCCCCACTCCTGGACATCTGAAAAGGTGCTGACTTTCAAGGTTGTTTGAAACAAAAAAAAAACAAAAAAAAAAACACAACGCACACACAGGTTGTCTTCCCCGCGTCTTTGTGACCTCCCAAGCTCTTACAATCGCTTCCAGCTGCCTCTTTGGGAATATTTTTCAGGCCCAAGTCACTTTCGTAATAGCCGTGCAGCTGATTAGCGAAGCCTCATTCCAGAGGTTGGAGATAATTGTTCGTACCTTGAGGCTCCAGTGTGTTTTCACGATGTAACCTTTTTGGAGTGAAGTGCGCTTTTGTCTGCACACTGAAAAATAACACATCAATATGGCACAAAGTAACCAAATTAATGCAATAAATTAGATTAGCTGCACTTAACACAACCCTGCTGTGCTAAATCAGATTAAGGAGTTGAAGCTAAGAAAAAGGATTAGAACAATTGAGACTAGCACAGACAAGGTTGAAACAAAATATCCATAATTAAAAAGTTATTAATCAAGAAATAAATCTGAATACTTTCATACTTTCATCATCTCAAATATTCTGCTTTACAGGTTTTTTGTTGAGTCGCATCTTAAACTGTGATGGAATTTTCATACTTGTCACGAACGTTTGTTGTGTCTCTGTCCAGGGAATGGTTCCATCGCACTGTTGTGACTGGGCTGTAACATTTTCAAGTTTCTTTCAGATGTAGCAAAAACATCCTTCTGTCCCTGAGCAACAAAGGAGCAAAAGAACAGATCTTTGATAGCAGAACAAATTCAACATTTCATTGTATGCTGATGACAATTGACATGGAGGCAAAAGAGGAGAATGTCTGGGGAATAACCTTTTAAATATATATATATATATATATATATATATATTAAAAAAAACAGGCTTGAACTCGGTTGAATATTTAAAAAAAGGTTATTTGTTAAAATAATACTTTAGGCCTATATCATACTTTTCATGCCCGCAGACGTCCACTAGGGTCTGTTGATGTGAATCTCATCCACCCATGTCCACAGTGGTGCAGTTGGTGTCGTTGCTTCTCTTTGGGTCAAAAGAGACACTGAAGACATTTGAAAACCATGTAGTTTTGCTCAGAGTAGGAACATTGGATTTATTACATTTATGATGAAAGTACGACCGAACCCTTATCCAACTGCAACTGTGTTGCTAAGTGACAGTGGAAAGGTTGGGACAAGCTGCTAACAATGCTTACATTAGACTGACCCTGATTCACTTTGTACTTCGACACAGCCACTGAAGATTGGATGATGAGAAGAAGCCAATGTTATGATGACGGAGGCCATGGCTAGATTTGGATTCGCAAGGTCCAGGATCAGTTTATACTGACTTCATCCATTTTCATTTGTGGTGATTCAGGAGAACTACACAAACCTTTCTAAACCTACAGACATCAGCCATACTGGCCAATGCACTTCCTTGAAAAACTGTCACAACCCATGTAAAGTAAGTAAAGTAAGTCACTGACCTAAAAACAAAATTTACCTTAGTTGTCTCTTAAATATGAATTCAGTTCAGCAGATCTCAAGAGTTTACCCTACAGAAACTACACAAACTGTTGATTGTTAACATACGTTGCGTTTTTCTCTAAAAAGGTTTTATATTTAGGTTTGTGGTGATGAGAAATAAAATGTAATTTGCCGTGTGAGCTGGGAGAACACTGAACCTCGGCTGCTGCCTGTAGGTGCATCTGTCGACGTTGTCAGAGGTAGGAAGTGGTGGTGAAGCGGGGGATTGAGTGGCACGTAATGTGTTTTTCTTCAGGAAGGAGAGTTTGCCGAGGGTTGGAACCCATTTCCACATCATCTGTCAGAGCTCACAAAAACTGCACGTCACTATTGTGAAGTCACGCTCCATTAATCTCATACATTTCCCAGTTGTTCTCTCCCCCTTGAACTTGAGATACAGTACCTCAGGGTCGTGTACACAGACAGGAAGTGTCCCGATTTCCGCCAAACATTACCAAACACGCATCTGGGCTGCGATCGCTGCATTTCTGGTGCATGTACCTGATATGTTGAGTGCTGAGGAGAACATCTGGGGACAATCAGAGGTAAAGGTCCTGACAGCGTAACTGTCAGCACACGTGTCATGTAACAAACCATCTTCTCTCTGCTCTCATACTGAACATTACCTTACACTTACATTACATGGTGCTTTTTGTCAGGAACTTGTTCAGATGAGTCAGTGGACACACGTCCTCACAGAAAATTAGCCCTTTAGCTGGAAAATGTACTTTACCTTAATGCATATATATGTGTGTGTGGGGTTCAATCTGCAGTTGTGAAATCTAAAGCCCTAAAATCAGGTAAAGGCGATCATGCTTTTTTAAAATACATTGAAATAATGCATTTAACACAAGCATAGTAGGGTTTATTGGCAGAATATGAATATACTACTCACATGTCTCTGTTTGAATAGTTGTTTTAAAATAAAACCTGAAAATAAGACTTTTATATGTACTTTGGACAAAGGTCTTGCTTCATGGCCCTTCAGCCATTCACACACACAGTTAGTGATGGTGAATGTATTTAAACATCAGCATTTAAAGCATGCTTTTCACACACCAGTGGTTGGATATCTTGCTCAGGAGCACCCCAGCCTTTGATCTGTCCTGGGATTTGAACCCTCTAGTTACAAGCCCAATCCCCGTTCCACTCATCCATGGGTTGCCATTCTAACTTGGTTGCATAAACCAATGAAGGCAGAGAAGGAAACAGCAGGTAGAATGGAGGGAATTGTGAAAGTGTTGGGGCTAGTATGTGAAGGCCAACGTAGTTCAGTCACAGGTTCATGCATGCTTCAGTCTCACCATTATAGATGCCACTTATTTAAAGTTATTCTAATTCTCACTGGACCATGAATGCTTATTTCTGAGTGTTAAGATGTTCTGTAATTACAATCCAAAGTATCCCAAAAGGTTTTAGTTTAGGGGAATTCATGCTTATTTGTTAACCTAAAGTCAAACAGAAATCTAAATAAAATCTAATATAAAGCAGAATCCACTGTCCAGAAGCAGGTAACTATGTCAAAGAGATTAAACATGTCAGAAAAATGCTAGTGAAAGCAGTTAAGAACACAAGACTGTCTGTCTGTCAGGGACCAAGTGAATGTGGACTAGGGCTAATGAACAAACGAGCTGCAGGGGAAGAGTGAGCAAAGGAAAACCAGGTGAAAGGAATGAGCTGATTGCATGGCAAGATCTGATCTGACAGGTGGGTTAACGAAGAGGCACAAACGCAAAAAAAAAATTATATTCAGACTGCTAATATCACAAATGTGAGGACTTGAAATGCTCGACTTACAGACCCAAGATGGTTTATTGTATAAAAAAACACAGGCAAAAAAAAAGGTATCTAAAATATTAAGCAAATCTCTCAGTCCAAGAACAAAATAAAGTCAGAGAACACACCGCAGGAAGATACTGGAAAAATTGCTGGGATGCTATACAAGCTGATCTGACAGTACAGGAAAAAGATGACACTATGAAGGGAGAGACAGCAAGTGAAGCAAATTGAAGCAGGACAGGTAATCACACAGGCAGGAAGGCAGACAAAGTCCAGGGCATGGTAAAGGGACCTTAATGGGAGCTGGATTTCTACAGATCCATTTTTTTCATACAGATTGGGGTTAAAAGTAAATGGTCTGTATTTATATAATCACTTATCTAGTCATTGCTGCTTTACACCACAGCTTTGCCACAGTTTTCACTCATAGTGCATCTATGTGCAATGTAATTTTCATACTCATTCACAGCTGCCAGGAGCAACATGGGGTTAAAGTGTCTTGTCCAAGGACACATCGGCACACAGACTGGCAGAGCCAGGAAATCAATCCAAAAAAAAAAATAAAAATTTACAGTCCAACAACATACAGAGTTTAATTGGACACTCTAAACTGCCCTAAAGGCGTGAATGTTAGAGTGAATGGCTGTTCAGTGGTGATCTGTCTAAGGTTTACCCTGCCTTTCACCCTGTGTCAGCTGTGATTGGCTCCAGTGGTCCTAGTGTATGATAAAAGGAGCTGACAGTGAATGAGTGAGTAATTCAGGAAGAAAATTATATTTTTGTTGTTGTTGTTGTTATGACACTGATAGCTGACCACATTGATAATTTCTCAAAAAGTGATGATTACACAAATGCCGGTGGAGGGTTTCACCATATTTTCTAGAGGTACAAGTTCTTTTATACGTTTGCTGGGAAGCTGTAAATACGCTGATAGGCCGCTCCGTAGGTGGCAGCTTATTCAGCATACAGATAGTCTGCAGTTTTAAACTGTACAGAACCAGGCCTCTGTCCACTTCTGAAACAACATTACAAATATTACTGTAGTTGGGGCACAGTCTCGACTTTGGCATTAAAGTCTGTGGAAACATTTTCCACGCAGATATTTGAGCTTAACCAAATACCAGCACGACTTTAAGCTAGAAATTATGTATGGACAGGAAATATTGAGTGACACTTTGTAAGTTTCCCGAGTTAATATAAAACTCAAGCCTCAGTTTAAATGTATTAATTGGTTATTTTAGTGAGACAGAAAAATGTAAATGACATGTTGGAGCTGCACAGCTGTGCTGCACAAACCATGGAAGCACTGCACCTGACTTTTAGCAGCACGGCCCAAGACTATACTGAGGACCAGAGGAAAAACAGCGTATGGTCAGTAATGCATTCTGGAACAGAGAGGGACTGCAGTCAGAAGAGTTTCCAGATGAGCTGTCAAGATCTGGGTGAAGAAACTGAGCGTATGTGAATGAGTGTAGGCGTATGACGGTTAACTTTACTGCAGATTCACGAGGAAAAAGCTGTGAATCATTTACCTCGGTGACATGTTTTATATCATGGAAGGCCTGCAGAGTTCAAAGTATTCAGTTTATGTCTTTATTGTTAATATCTGTTGTTACTGATACCACAAAACATGTAAGAAATGAGACAATGGAGAAAGAAGACGACAGTTCTGAACATGCGTGCTGATTGGTGCACATCTAATCTGCGGGGTCACCAAGGTAACAGAATTTCAGCCTAAAATTTTTTGAAATTTTCTGAATTTTTTGTGATTTTCTTATGCCACAGTTACTCAAAACGCTCAGAAAAGCCTAGCACCCTGTTTCTGGTAAAAATCACACATGTTGGTACATGATTTTTTCTTCTAAAGTGCTGGATGAATTTCACAGAAGAATTCTGGCAGTTCAAGAGGAGGAATAACAAGTAGTAAGCCAGATGAAAATTAGTAGTCCCAGTTTTTGTCAGAATAAGAATAAGAAGATAACATTTCTTTGAAGACATTTTGGCCATGCTTGCTGATTGGTGCATATCATTTGATCTGTAGAGGGATGAGAATGAAATTGTAATGTGAACACTGAACTGTGGAGGGCAGCATTGCACCTCCTGGTGTGCTGCCTGCCTGAAGAAGAAGAAGAATTTGATCGGTACACGTGTCATCAGGGCAGTGGAATTCTACATTTGGTCTATATTCACCATTCATTCCTACGGTAAGTCCTTCTGCTTTTTCTTTAATACCGTTTCTCATCTTGGTCAGAGATGCCTATGCAGTCTCCATTAATTTCCTATGGAAGTTTTTTCCCCCTGCAGTTTTTCCACAATTTCTCAAAAATACTAAGAAAAACCATTGAACCCAGGGTTGTGATAGATATTTTCTTGTTGGTTTTCTTAAATCTGCAGGAACAATAAATGAGAAGTGAATACATTTTCTACTTCCAGAACATGGCAGTAATGCAACATCATGTATGCAAGCTGCCGTTAACACCCACAGAAGAAGAATTTTGGCAGTAGAGGAAGTAGATGATGAAGAGGAAACCTGATAAACTATTATTATTAATGACTGGTTTGATCTTTGGTCTCAGCACTTTGTTTTTCTTTGAGAAGCTTGTGGTCTTGATGTGCTTTAAACCTTAGCTCTGAGGTTACTTTAATGGATGTACTGCAGAAAATAACATTAAAATATTTCTTTCTCAATGTTTTGACACCACATTCAGAACTGAAGCAGCATCAGTGGTGTTGCATTCACCTGGCATTCTTGGCCACAGTGATGGAAGAGTTTAACTCGTACAATCACTGCGGAGAACAAAATATAAACAAAATAAAAACAAAATATACGAACAGGTTTGATTAATTTCTGGATGCTGAAAATGCTCTTTTGCAATGAGTTAAATGTCATCTTCTGCATCACCAGCCTTAAATATCAGGGTTTATGGATTGAATTTACTACCCAAAGACAAAACTGAGACACCGTGTGATGTACATGGAGAAAGACAGCAGAACACCCGCTCGTTTTCTGGGCACAGATCCTCATCCAAACCACTTATTTGCGGATGGAATTCTCAACATTTCTGTGAGTCTGACATTGTTATTCTCCACTGTCAGTGGATTTTTAAAGCACTGAGGGTGAATAACAGCAGCAATAGCATCACTACTGTGTTTGCTGAAGGCCGCTGACCATGTTTCCAGATATTATCACAATTTAATATTTGTTCTTTTTTTCACGTCTCTTTCTCAGAAATCTCACGTTTACTCAAAGCTTTTCGTTTGACAGAAGCTAAACTTATCTAAACTTATCTTATTTCATTTTGGAAAACAAATTCCTTAATATTGCGTTGAAAATTGAGAAACTAACAAAAACTACACATTTGAACAAAAGGGAGTCAAAATCAAACAGGGCTTGGTTTTTCAAAAAGGTGTCAGGGGATTATTCATCCTGACTGCCACTCACTAAGTCTCTCAAAAGGCCTGAAAAGAGAAGACAGAGTGGTAGAATGGTTTAAAAAAGACTTTTGGTCCTTATTCCCACATAAATTAGAAAAGGCAATTGATGGCGTTGACCCTTCTATTTCACCCAACCCACTGAACTAACCAATAAAAGCCGCCTCCCTTTATAATCCAGTTGATTACAGATGAGAGAAAACCTCACAGGTGCCTCCAATGGCTCCTGATGAACAGGGTGAACAATGACCTGCACCTCATCTTGATTTATAGTGTTAAAGGTCACGTAGAATGGTCTTTTTGAACCAAAAATCTAGATTACTGATGTCTACTTAGATTAATTAAATCATATTTATGGTCAAAAACCTCATAGTCTCTTCAAATTAGTCACTTTACTTTTCAGGTGTAAACCATTGCATATGTGTATTTAATGTTATTTACTGATCCAGGTGCAAGTCACAGTTTAGTGTAAAGTATTAGTGAAATTATTTACATGATAAAATTCTGTGCATCTACTGCCGCTCTCTAGTCAGACACCAGCAACTGCTTTCAAATTTCGCTATTGGCTTTCTGAGCCCACACTTTCATCGCCTTCTTATCCAACCAGCATCAGGCTCGCTGTTCCAGACTCCTTCCGCTGTCGCTTCATCGCTTTGAAGCGTGGTGCTCTCCCTCCCTCCTCCTCTTCCTCATTTTTTTTTGTTTGTCATGTCTTTATTCTCATTTCACTTGTCCAAGGTAGCTTTATATCATTTTAAGTGGGCATGTACTGCAGACAGAGGCTTTAGCCTGTGCCTAAAAAGGACTCATTCAGTAAAACTCCTTTCCCTTCTCCATCATCATCATCATCGTCCAGTGCGTAAAGTACACTGAAACTTTTTTATATATATAAATCAAAAATAGAGACAGACTGCAGAAGGGCTGACAGTGTCTCGGACAGACATGGGGTGACAACTTGTGGTTTTATCTGAGCTGGAGACGAAGCATGTGCACATACTTTAAACACAGCCAGTGCAAACAGATTTAATGCACCGCTGTTGGGGAGTCGTAAAGAAATCACAGAAATGGTGTCTGGAGGAGAAGCCAAGCACTTGTGGCGTTCTGCTCTGTGTCCGAAGTATGAGATCTGAAACCACAGCCCACAAATGTCCACCACGGCAGTATTATGGGATGCATATGGATTCCATCACATTGTTTTTTTGTTTTCATTAATCATTGTTGAAGCTCACGCCACATTCACAGCTCACCACTTCCTCAAAAATGACCCCCAGTGACCTTTATACGTCCATTTCCAAATGTTTCACAATGACATCAGGGAGAAAAAAATACACCTGTCTTAATTTTCAATAAAGGAATAATTTCTATCAATTAAAGATTACCTTTTATTCAAATGTTTTATCTATTGATAAAAGATAGAACATATTTTATTACCTAAAAAAACCAAAGACACCTGCTACAAAGTGACACAATGTTAATGCAAATAACCATAGAGACACGGCAGTCCTAAAAAGTGACTAAAAATAACCTCAAAGAGACACAAAGCTACAACAAAGCCACTAAAAACAACCACAAAGATATGTGCAGCTGCCACAAACAAAAAATGCTACTACAAAAGACAAAACACCCACAATCTGAGACACAGAAACACAAAAAAAATCCACAAAAAAGATACAAAGAGCCAAAATACTACGTGAGAACCATAATATAATAACTACACATAACAAACATACAAGAAAAAACTACAACAAAGATACAATCAATCAGTCAGCCACAAAGAGACAAAGAGTTACTACAGAGACCAAAGTAAAATTGAATACAAAAATGCAAAAAAGTGAGCAAAACAATGACTAACAGACAAAGTAACCTACAACAAAGAGACACATTATTGCTGCAAATGACTGTAAATGACCACAGAGACACCAAAAGATAACCTGAAAGACCCATAACAATACATCAAACTACTACAAAGATACTACAAAGGACCACAAAGAGACATAAGATGCAAAAGAGAGACAAAAACAATGTGAATGAGACACACAGCATCTACAAAAAGATTTAAAAAAAAACTTATTAACACAAAAAGACAAACTACAAGGAGGCAAAAAGTTACTGCAATGGGACTAAAAATGAGCACAAAGAGACACACAGCCCCTACAGAGGGACAAAAACAAGACTAAGAGAGACTAAAAAGCTGCTACAAAAGGTAAACCATCCACAAACACACTGACCTAAAAGACACAAAGATTTTAGACAAAATAACAACCCAAAATGAGACTCAAACTACTAAAGAGAGAGACAGTAAATTACTGCAAAAAGACCACAGTGAGAGAAACAACGTAAAGACAAAGGAACCGACTGCAAAGAGACACAACATTAATGACCTCAGAGACACACACCTAACAAGACTTAAAAACAGATTTTGGACAAACTGTTGCACCTTATAACATTGCACTTTAAGATTAGATCACTCTGCATTTTATGTATATTACTGTTGTATGTGTTAATTATTTTTAACTATGTGCTGTAATTTGAATTGTGAGGACTACAGATGGAAATCAGCATTGTGCCAAATCTGGTGCAGCCATCTTTAATGTAACTGCACATTGTCCAATAAATAAATCAACTAAACTAAACTAATCTGCACATGATTTTCGGTTTGGTGATGAATGTGGCGTTGATGCCCACAGTTTAATCCATCCAGAGGAAATTCACCATTTTCATTTTTTTTAACCATTAGCAATCCGATATTTATCATAAATTGGAAAAGAAAAAGAAAAAAAGCATGACACGATTAACACAAAAATAAGCACAGCAGTTCAGATGTGCGCGATAAATAATAGCCTTTTTACAGTGATCAACCGCATGATTTCATTATATTAAAACACAAAACTATCATAAAATTTAAAAACCGAGGCATGTGTTTCATTTTAGGGCTGAAAATGAAGCCTCGATCTTCTCCCTCCACGTCACTTGGCCTTCACGGTGAAAACCACTGCATCTCCCTCTAACTAACAAGGTCAAACTGCCTTTGGACGCAGATCCAGGCTCTGCTTTGTAATTTCCTCAGCAGTATTTTAAGTCAGGACTCCCAGAAAGAAGATGACGACGTCCAGCCATTTTAACTCTCCTCACCGTTCATTTCATACAGTGGAGAATTTTCTGTAATTAATCACGGTGTTGTTTTACATCCAAAGAAATAAGACGATGGAGCCAAAACAGCAAAATCTATTTTTTCACGTTATTTATTTGTGGAAGAATGACTTTACCTGTATTTACGTTGCTCATGTTTAACCAGTGAAGACAGAATCATCGCTGTACTTATTACAAGTTTACAGTGCAGTAAGAACAGCAGGAAACACATTAAACTATACTGCTGCGAGCCAAACTGATATTCATAATGAAGTCATGAGGGAAAACAAATGCATTCACATTACGTTGGTGGTCATTTCTCCTGCCTGAAATCAATGGGAAACATTTTATGACTTTAAAAGGCCACGGAAATCGCGGTTGTTTCACTTTTGTGATAATCTGATAAGTATTTAGGGGAAATGTGGGAAAAGATAGTGAGGACATGAAAAAACAAACACACAATATGGACAGGACTGAAATGTTTACAATTAACAGAGAAGGTGCATTAAAATAGGAACAATAAATAAATAACATACATTGGGAGCCCAACATCTCTGGAGTGCAAATAAAAGTGAAATATGTGGGAGTAGATTTACTGAATTGAACCAATGGGAAAAGGCAAAATTGAGTACAGTCTAAGAGTATCAGATCATATTTCATTTTTTTGGTTTCTTTATCTCTAGGGGTCACCACAGCAGATTATATGCATATTTGATTTGGCAGAGATTATTTTTATGCTGGATGCCATTTCTGTTGCAACGCTACCATTTATCTTGGCTTGGGACTGACACTAGGAGGAACTGGATGTGGCCAATTTAGTGTCCAATTAACAGTGAGCAGTGGGGATTGGGTACCTTGCTTAGGGGCACCTCAGCCCTCAAGCTAGTGGAGATTTGAACTGGGAACCCTCCAAGTCTCTTCAGCCATGGGCTGCCCCAAAACCATCATATAATGTAATATAATAAACTATAAAAAACAAGAAGAAATAATAGAATAATAATGATGATAAGTGATATAACAACATATCAGCTTTCATTTACAATACATTATGTTAGTTAAATGTCAATAATAATTAATGATAAAAATAACATATAGAATCCAAAGATATTAATTAATATTAAATAGAAAACAGTATATTCAGTGCAACATTCAATATGGCTGTAATTTTTCTTTCTTTCTTTCTTTCTTTCTTTCTTTCTTTCTTTCTTTCTTTCTTTCTTTCTTTCTTTCTTTCTTTCTTTCTTTCTTTGGGTTATAAACTTAGTTTCAGAACAATAATCAGACAAAACTAGACAAATGAAATAATCACCATTTCAAGAGAGTGGATGGATATTTTTTTTTTCCCTCTGTCTAATGTCCAGTTTGTTTCTTTTTGTTTTGTAGCTTTAAAACATCTTGTCTCGCCGTAAATATTCCCATATATTTTCAAACAAATTTAACAACCAACGTGAATAAATCACTTCAATTTAGGTCACGTGCTCTCGCTGATCTCACGAGTGGGAAATTAACTTCAATCGTATTTGCGGTCCCCAGATCCACACTTACAGCCCAGTTCAACACTGTTGGCAGATTTAAAAGTAATATTTTCCACAGAATCTGTTGGAAGAACATTCCCGACTCCGGCACAGATGTGCCACCAAAGAGCATTAAAGCACTCTTGGACGCTGATGGTGGCCTCAGCTCGCAACTGCAGTATTTACACTTGATTCCTGTTTCTTCACTTTTATGGCCTGTTTGTTTATAACTTCCATTAATGTGCAAGACGTCAGTCTGCAGCATGACCTTTAATCCTGTCTGGATTAAAAGAAAAAAAAAAAACAGGAGGAGCTCATATACAGATGCACAATCTGGGAAACATTATATCCTAAATATGTGATTTACAGTTGGGATGCTTTCGTCTGGCTGCTGACAGCAGTGTGTGTGTGTGTGTGTGTGTGTGTGTGTGTGTGTGTGTGTTGAGACTGACCATGGTCTGTCTCTGAATTGTAACTTTTTTTAATAAACCCATTCCAAAAGCAAGCAGCCGCCAATAAGAGTTTTGGCCGAAATATTAGAATCCTGAAGTAATTGGCGAGAGCAGCCATGAGCGTGAGGAATAGTTAGTCAGTGCTGACACTTTACAAGGCAGTTACACACTGCAGGACTGACAGAAGCGCAGGTAGGAGACACGAGGTAACTCGACCTCACGCACTCAAGTGGAAATAAGATTCTGTATTTGACTCATAGAGGAGTTTCAAAGGAGTTTGCAGCTTCAGTCCTGAAGGGCCCTTCATTAAACCTGACCCAAACCCCATGCAATTCCAAAAATGAATGGAAAGAATAACCAATAAATGTGCTGATCGTGCATTGATAGCTGAGACAGAAATTAGTCTTCTGGAAAGCTAGCTGTTGTCATGGAACGCCACACAGTGTAGGATTTCCACCTTCAAAAATGTCCCCACCGTGAATGTCTGAGCCTGAGCAGGTTTGGTGCAGTGCAGTATAGATGTTTCTTTTTTGCATTTCTGTTATGAATAGTACCAAAATAACCATGATGGAAACACAGCATATGGAACTCCTACATAAGGAAGTCCTGCTTCAGAGTCCCAGGCACAATTGGCTTGTCAGTGTTACCGCGACAATGACAGTTTGTAACAAATTATACCATTTATTACTGTAGGGGGAGCCCAAGAGCAACACTTCGTTCTGTTACTTTAACTCAAAGTGGTTCTCAAATATGTTAGTATCTACTGTATGGACTAAAGCCAAAGGGGCTGTTGACATGTCTATGTGTCTAAAAAATGCTTAAAAAAATATATGGAAGCAGCCAGAGATGTTTTTAAACATGGGGCATGAAGGGTTAAGCCCACCGTAACCAAGCTACGACAACCTGGGAGCTGCAGAGATGACTGAATTAGCTGCAGGTTCACTGAATTAACTGGCACACTGAACAGTTACAGTTAACACTTTTCAACACATATGTGGAGAAAAGTGTTTACTGTAACTGTATGAAAAGACACAGTGAATGTACTCACTACATTGCAAATGTTGAGATATTTTCATCTCTGAGTGACACAGACACAGCTAGTAAATCATCGCTCTTGTTTTTTTGCTGTGTCTGACGGGTCTTTGTTGAAAATAATGCATGCTAAAATTGCATGTGAACATTCTTTATCTTCTTCGTTTTCAGTGTTATGCATGCATAATGTTGCATCACTGCCTCCTTCTTCTCTTTCCTTTGCACTCCTTATTATACCTACGTCAAAGGTTTGGACATGTCAGAAAATGTGCAGATTTCAGCTTAAGCAACTTCAGTATTCAGTCGTTTTAAGGGGCCCCCTCTTAGTTTGGGGCCTCAGGCAATGACTTTGCTTGCCCACCCTGTTGCAACACTCCTGCTCCTGTCTGTTCGCTCTTGAAGCCTTTTCCACTCTAACAGCTGTTTTGCTCTTTTGTTTCAGTTTTAAATTGACTTTAGCCACAAGCCTAGAAATCTGTCAAACACTCAAAGAAAAACACATTTTCATATTTACTGAAAGCCGTCTTTTAGCTCATTATCTCAGTTACAGTCTGAGTGAAAGGCAAATGAAGGAAAATAACTATCAATATACTTGTCAGCACGCCCCTGATCTGCGAGTGGGAGCCACGGGTGAGAGGAGGACGCTTCTTGATCAAATTATACACGAGCGTAAGGAATCTGCTTGAACTACGTGCGTGAGCGACTGCAATAAAGCCTTGAATGACAAACGACACTCTTGGTGGCATGAAAGGAAAACAATAAGAGTCACATGACAGTGACTTTGAGCTCTTGGACGCGCTTTGACCACCGTCCTCCTGGTGACACAGATCTGAGTGAACCGGCTGAACCGAGCCGCTGCAGAGAACTAGACTTTTCTAACCACACTTCAAGTCTGAAAACAGTTTAACCACATGCTTTGTCACAAGGCAGATGCATTAACTAACACTAGGCGTCGTGTCTGGTCAGACAAACTAGTCTAAAGGTCCAGTGTATAAAATTTGCAGGTTTTGTGAGAGATGGAGCTCATGGTAAAGGTTGGAGTTTTCTCGTCAGCGTCCAAATTAATGAGGTGCTGAATCACGGTGCCCGTCCCCGACCTCTGACCCCGCCCACCCTGTCCACACTTTCATCCCTCATGGTTTCACGTTCATCCAGGCGACCTGATTTATTTTGTCTGCGTGGATTTCCCCCTCCTCCTCTGAGATTAACGTGTCTCCAAATGGGATTAATTCCGGATAAATGAGGTGAGCGGTGCAACGGCGCATGAGAAAATAAACAACAGAGGATCAACATGAATACATCACTTAGACCCTCAACTTTTTGCGTCCACGTGTTTTATACTTACAGTGAATAAAATGTGAAAGGTGGTGAAGTCTATGCAGAGTTTCAGTGGTTTTTAGCTCATTTGTTTTGGTTTTCTGGTGGCTCTTCGACAAAAGCTCTGGTACTGGGCTGCTTTGTAACAAAATGTACCGTGGGGATGAATAAAGTTATTTTGTACAATGCATACAGAAGAGTATTAGGGCCACATGTGGACATTCTTGGGGGAAAAGACTCAGATCAGACTCTCAGATTAAATCCTACTTTTTACTCTTGGAATTCTGAGAAAAACTTTAATGGTAATTACAGAATACTGGCTTGAAAGAAATGGTAAAAAAAATCTCAAATTAAAAGTCAGAATTCTGAGAAAAAATGTTTAATGTAATGACAGAATGCTGGCTTTAAAGAAAAGGGAAAAATCTGAGATTAAACTCAGAATTCTGACGTCTTTCTCAGAATTCTGCCTTTTTTATCTTTTATACTCACATGTGGCCTTAATCCTTCTCTTTAAATACATAATATAAATATTTGTATGACAAATTTTCTTGATCAACCAGTTGATTGGTTGAATAGAAGTTGCTGCTCTGCTGTTGGAGTTTGAGACATCAGCAGCTAAAAAGCCAAAGTGCAGAATGAACTTTAAATGTATTTGAAAGACTCGATGAAACCACCGAACAAATGTCTTTGTTTTTCCATGTCTAATGGATTAATTACGCAGTTTTTAGATAGAAATCAAAGATCATAATCCTGTTATGAAAATATGTGAATAATATCAATCTAAATGTGATTCCCTCAGATACTCTTTCATTGCCCCAGTGTTATTTTCACATATCTGGAATCTATAAAGTTTGTATTATTGCACTTGGACATGGTCACTTAGCAGAAGCAAACAAAACAGACTGTTTATATTATAGTACAGTATTTTAGGGGTTTGCTTTAACTCACTTTGTTTTAAACGCTGATGTTTAGTGCAGCATAAGGCCGCGGTGCCGTTGCTATGGTTAATTGCAGTTTAATTTGCTCATCTGTTTGTGATGGCGATGAACTGTTGAGCAGATGTTTGTCTGAGGTGTCACCTGCCAACCATTTAGCAGCCAGTCTTTCTTCCGTGACTCTGGTGTAAACAGTGTTGGGTTATTGTCGACCGTTTTTTTTCAGATCCAGTGATGTCGCAACATGTTAAAAAAGTCAGCTGCTGAAAAAGCGGGGCCTGTCACGATTCATGCACTTGTACCATCAAGTTCAGATAAAATAAAAGGGAGCAGACGTTTTACGTCAAACCCTGTGAAGCCTGACACGTCCAATAAAAGCCAGAAAATTCTCCTTTTCCACTTAATTGCTCTTTGAACCTCTGGGCAAAAACACACAGAGAGGAATTTGTTTGTATTGTATTTAATACATCTGGTATTTATGGCAATTTATTGACCATAACCACATTTACTTATAAACAAATCTGATATATTTCATCACATTTGATACATTTTACATCAGGATTGCTGACTCAGCAGTGTCCTCTGTTGAAACATGCTTTTATTATAAATTTTACTTGATTTTTTTATTTGATTTTCTGATTTGATCATAATTTGGACTTCCAGGATTTTCTTGAATTTGGAATCTCCAATTTTTCTCATTTATTTGAAGCGTATTCTATTAACATGAGGATTTTTAAAACCCTTGATGATGATGACTTCATTTTAAAATGAGTTAATTTCTGCCTAGTAAGGCATGATGTAAATTGGATTTATATAAAATAGATCTGTTAGTATTAATATCAGTTTTTATTATTCAATGTAAATTGTTTGGTTGGTTTTTATCAACGAATTTACAGTTTTGCTTCATGTAATTCTATGATTTTCTGCTTATTTTCAAGTGAATGGATGAATGAATGGGAACCAGGAATATTCCAACGTGTAATAAATTACTATATGTCACTACAGAAACATAAAATAAATGCTTTGTTTTTCTTGTCCCTCTTCTATCGCAGTGGTGTGGGAAAACAAACGCATTTAATGTCATACTTTTGCAAAAACATACTTCTTTTGCTCACATATTTTAATTGATTGGTTGCCATTTTTTGATGAACCATAATTTACTGAGCATTTAAAGAATCGTAACATTATAGGTGTACGACTGCACATGTTAATAATCAGTTTATAAATCAAATGCAGCCACTTTGCCAGAAAATATAAATGTTCTAATGTAAAGAGACAAATGAAGTGTTGGAGTATGATTTTCCAAATCTGGCAACCCAGAGCCTATCTATAAAACATTGGTATGTTATTAACTAGTAATAAATCAATTAAATACAGCTCAAAAACCCTTAATAAATGTTATGTTATTTGAAAGTGGCACCAGGAATATTGTATTTCACCACTTGAAAATCGCTTTTATATTCTAAACAGACAGATTTTACAAAAATATGAAATGTTATGAATATGAACAGTTGAGAGTCAGAGTTCATGTCTGTTTCACTGTGAATGAAAATCGCAAGTTACCACTGAGCAGTGAACGTCAAATAACAACAGGATCTCACAGAAACCTTCAGGTTCCAATAAAACCACAGCTAAATAACCGAGCAGGACTGGATCGTCCAATCTGCTGAAAACAGTTGTTTTCCAGTGAGCTGACGCATAAGAATCCATGGCTGCAGGGGGAGCCGAGCAGTGCTGTCCCTCCGGAGCCTCCTCATCAGTGTCAACTGAACAACTGAATGTTCACATTCACAGTGAAAATCAATCTGTGGATATATGTGTGAAGCAAAGTGGTTTCCTTCTCTTATTAGTGTCCCTGTAAATCAAACCAATGGAGTGTCCCGTCGTGAGCGAGGCCAGCTTGTCTCCAAAGCTGATGCCAGAGAAGTATAATAGCAGATAATGGAGTCCGAGCACATGTACACTGTACACTGAGGGGAGACGCTGTTTCCCATTAACCTGAACAAAACCTCTAATAACTTCTGCTTCTCCACAGTAGCACAGACTCGCTGCTGCTGTCGCTGAACCACATGTGATTTCACTTGACAGACTTTCTCCTGATGAAACTTAACAATGAGGATTATTTAGGACGAGCGTCTCTGACTGTAAAATGTAACAAGTGGAAAAATAGTTAATTGTATGTTTTAAAGGGTTCATTGATCAAACTCAAGGCAAGCCAGTTTTTATTTAAGTGCTGCACAGAAACCAGGGCTGAGTAAAACTACTGCTTTACTTAATCAAGGTCAAGGCCCTTGATTAAGAGATTTTCACACAACTAATGTTGCAAATTGTACTAAATTTGGATCTCTATGAGTAAAAGGGGACAGAAATTGATGCAGCGGTCCATTGCCTTCAATATAAATATGGATTCAATGAGTGAGTTACAACCCAGATTAAGTCTAGAGGATTTGAGGCTGCAGCACCTGTATTTTTCTGTGCCAAAATGAGAAAGAGGAAGCGATTGAAAATGTCTGCAAAAACTTTATTACCAACAAAAGACTAAAGGGTAGCTAAATGAAGTGAAGAGGGCAGTTTGGTTCAATGCAGATGATTACACCGATGAAGCTTCTTCTGTTCCTAGACACACACACACACACACACACACACACTGTAAAAGCCAATTCTTTAGGGTTAGGGTTAGGTCAACCTTGAAAAAGCCCGTTAGGGTAAAAAAATGGCCTCACGTTCCCAAAATGTCCTCACTCCATATGGTTTATATGAGTTTTGGTCCTCACAAGGCCAGAAATACAAGAAAACACACACACACACACTTTAAAGGCCCAGCTGAATGGATTTATATGTGATTCAGGTGAGAGCACAGGTGAGGTTTACACCAGGTTCATTTAAGACACGCATGATATACACATGTTGTATCAGTACAACACGTGTGTGTCGCTGCTGGGTTTCATCATCTTTTTAATTTTGGCACCTATATTAACAGATTAAAGTGTTTACACAGTATGTGGGAGACCCAAGACGTGCATCTACTTTTGACTTTCTGTTTCTCGCTTATTTTTCACGCATGACGTGCACGGTTAGTGCAGAGTGAAGATATTGACACTATCAGAATGATCTCATAAAAGTGACACCTCCTATCGCAAGCTTTAGTGTCCAGGCGGAATCTGAATACATGAAAAACACGAGTATCATATCTTTTTTATATACATGTATCTGCACAGCTGCTAACTATTTTAGCAGAGACTCACAGCTGGTATGAACACACATATGCCAGCTGGACACGAATGAGATGCAGCAGTGACGCACACGCCATGGAGCCAGTGTGAACCAGGCATTAAACTCGGTGATGGTTTGTTAATATATTAGACCGACTTTCAGCCACGTCGTTCCAATCCAAATGTCAATGATCACGGAATTTGACAGCCATAAAAACAACAAAAGTCGCTGGTGCCCTAAGACTTTTGCACATGTATGGAAATAAACTCTCCTAATCAAAAACTGTCCAGACATGAACACTTTCTAGTAATGACGTGTGGGAAACAATACCCATGACACCAAGTGCACATGTCACAATAAACGCCAACTTCCAGTCTTTTGAACGCACTAATCAGGACCAATCATGTGGCTCCCCTGATGATCGTGAATAGCCGCGCTGCCAGTCAGGAATCTGGACTCTGGACACTTAGCATCCTACTGTGCCCATGTGGTGTTTTTCAAATCAACTGGGGCTCCCTCTGGATAGTGGTAAACCGAAACCATTCCTCTTGCCCTCATCAGTCAAGAGTCTTGTTGTGACTTAGACATCCTACACTCTCGCTGAGGGAGATAAACCAAGGTTCAGTGAGAAGGGAGATGGTGTGAAGCGGGGGGGGGTCAGCTGTGGTAGTGGGCTACAATGACTTTTACGGCCGTGGCTGACACTTTGAGTGTTGATCAGGATGGATCACCGCGGCCTACGCGACTACTGATGACGATGTGAGCACAGAGGGCAGCGGAGAGGCATCAATCACATCAAATGCTGGGTGAATTTTATTGATTATCTTCTAATGCTGTAATCCTTCACACATGTCGGGCCGGTGGTACAGTGACACTGGATCACAGCAAGTAGCCGAGCAGAGAGTGTTAGTATAGCCACTGTGACCTGATGCCTTTAACTCTTGGAGGACCTCTGCATTTCTGCAGCTCTCCGGCTCATACATCACCTTCCCGAAGAAATGCAGAGGTAGGAAACAGCTGCCCTCTGAGACAGTGGCTGCTTTATCCTCACATGTTAAAACCAACTAAAGAGAGGCTGGTGAAAGCTCAGCAGCTTGTGATTAAACAGGATATTTATCACACGGGTCATAAAGTAAGGACTCAAATTTAGAGACTAGGCGTTTTAGCGCAAGTATTTCTGATTAACACTTGGGGAAATACCCTTTTTTTATTTTTATTTTTTTTGTTTTTTTGCATGTCGGCACTGTGTAGGAGCTGGCAACGTTCGTATAACTATGAACAGTCAAACGCCCCATTATATGGCTGACTTCATCCTCCCCACACACACCCAGTCTGTCCCTGCATCATCAGATTAAAACTTTCTTGCTGTCCCCAGGACCAGAAGGTTGTAATCTGTTACCAACAAAACAGAGACACATGATTCGATAGGATGAGACTTTTTTTGTGAGTCAGTCAATCCACAAATTAAACATGAAGCTCAATCCCAGATTTAGTGCACGGTAAATTGGTTAATGGTCTGTTTTTGTATAGTACTTTTCTAGTCTCGATGACCACTTTTCACACACTGACCCAGTTCACATGGTGCATCTTTGTGCATGTAGACTAGTGGAACCAGGAATCAAACCTGCAACCTACCAGTTAAAAGACAACTGACTCTGCCACTGAGTCACCATTGCCCAAATTGTTCTTTTTTTTTGATGTTTACTTTTCTTTATCAGTATCATTCTGCTGTCTTTGTCTTAGTTATGCAAATTTCAGACTAAACTGTTCGATAATAAAGTTTTATCCATCAATCAGTCAGTCCATAATGTGTTTCAGTCTAATGTGCTGCTGTTCTGACTCTATTATTTCTATTTCTAGGTATATTGTATTTATATTAAAAGGTGATGTGTTGTATCTCAAATATGAATGACAGCGACCTTTAGTGTTTAAAACAGTTTCAATAAATACATCTTTATAGTGCTTTACAAAGTAAAAAGGTCCATCAACGAGGCACAAAACGTGAAACATTTAACGCTTTCAAAATCAACTGTAAACTAATGAAATTAACTGCAAACCTGGAGCGCGGTTGTCAAATTTTATATAGTACAGAAATACAGAGATGCACCTTTACCGGTTATTACACTGTGTCCATGTACATTCACATAAACAACTGTCCCACTTGTTTTATTTTTATTAACTTTGAATATATGTGGTTAATGTTTGTGTGTCAGCAACAAACAGAGATTGAGAGTCAAAGTTTGTGTGTTTACGAGCAGCAGCAGAGTATGATCACATGATGAGAGGATTATACTCTATCTTAAAGTCTAAGTGTCCATTACAGGCTGATTTTTTTTTATACTTTTAAAAAAGAAAGTGTGACTTTTTAGACATTAGATTTAGGCATTTGATTCCTGCACGATGCACCAGTAAAAGCTGCTGTAAACTGCAAATTAATACAATTTCAAACATATGGACATCACAGTTAAGGAAAAAAATATACTTTGACAGCCCTAGTATTATAGTCAGTCATGACCAAAGCTGTGAATATAAGAAAAAGCGGTATTTAATCTTTAACAGAGTGTAGTGAAAGCAGAAAGGAAAATCCAGTAGGCTGCTTCTTTCTCTGATAAAGTGCTGCAGTCATCACTGCGGTTACTGTCGGGCCGATAACGACTTCACATGCCAAAAAGAGGTTGGCCACTCTGATCACAATTGTTCCACTGATTTGTGTGTATGCGTTGTGTTTTCTCTTCTTTTTAATTAAAACATTACAACTGTGTTGCGGAGTCATTACACGCAGTGTCACATGTCATGATAACTATAAAAAGTTAATGAAACATAATGTTTGCTTCAGCACCAGTGTAATCTCTGCCAAGGCTGATGACAAAGAAGGAGAGACATGCATTGCTTAAAATATTCAGGCCTTCAAGGGATTCATTTTTTTAAAAAGAATTGCCCCCTTTTCAAGCAACACAAGTCACCATAACCAGTGTTTCCAGGGAGAAAACCTCCTAAACAAACACATGCATGTTTGCTGTGGCACAGCTTTTAGACGTGGCGACTACTCACGAACATTTAGACTCAGAGAAAACATGAAACACAATTCTGTGGCAGTTCGACTGGTTCGAGTCCCAGCTTCATGGTGGCTCGTCGTCGCTTCTCTACGACGCCTCCCAATTTCCCTTGTGTGAGAGAAAAGTTAGAGCCTCACGCAGGGTCGTTAAAGTTGGCGTTCTTTGCCTTAGGTGTGACGCTGACATCAGATATGAGGCTCTGCTTGTCTTGTAGCTTTCTGAGTAAAAAAACAAAAAAACAAAGGCGGTATTTGATTTTATGCGCAGCCTCCGTTGTGATTTGATGGGGAAAGTGGCGAAGGAAACCTCAGGACGTTGTGGCACCAAGAATCACAGCAGGCTGGCAGCTCTCATGATTCAAGATGACACCGCTTCAACTCTCCCTTCTCATTTTGCCATAAATTTTAATGAGACGGGGGTCACTCGATCCATTGAAGTCATTTTAATGATTTAGCTGCATTCGGTGAGGTAAACAAAAGATTTCTGCCAGACATATTTAACCCTTTAAGCCTTTAAAAACCAATAGGGTTGGTAAGGGTTTATTAACAAGGGGGATTTTGTGGTCGGCAGCTGGTGTGAATAATCAACAAGAATTCTCACACTCACCACTCTCCACGCTTATAAACACATAGACTTAGTCGAAAATCCAGATTCTGGTTTGTACAGTGAAGAATAAATCAAGTCCAGATGTATTTTACAGAATTCTCAGATTTGACACCACGTTGTTCCACATTTTTCCAAACAATAATTACTCAGTATAGAGAATATGTTAGTTATTGCAATAACATAACTGAATCAAAAAAAAAAAAAAGAAAAAAGAAAAAGAAACTATATCTTTACAGCATTCAAAGGTTAAACAAACATGTTATTTTGGATTAAGTTAGACAGAAATGATATAATCATTTAATAACATCTCATGCTTCTGTATACACTAGTGAGTGGTTAAACCTTTCACAAAATTAAAAATTAGAATACTTGTTTCAATTTATTTAAAACTTTTCTCATACAGTTCTTACATCTAATATAGAGGTTTCAGACCTAATTAGCCACATGGTAGCCATATAAACATATAAATAATATGGTATACAGTATATTCATATTTATAGTCATTTTTCTGCTTTATTTGTATGAGCTTCTACTTACCGGTTTTTCTACAGTGTTATGATTATAACCATGCTGATGGCTGAGACCATAAACTGGCACACCACATGTGTTCCCTCATGAGTGAGTAATTTGTTACTTAAAACTGAGATAAACAGATTTTTGGCTTTTTGGCTTCATTATAATGTGAAAGCTGGTTGCACAGTGTAATGATGATAGAAAAAAAAAAACCCCAAAACAGTCTGTGTTTATATTGACTCCCTGTAAACCTTTCTTTCTCTGGAATGAGGTTGTCGCTTGAAAAATGCTAATTAAAGTTTGAGACAAAGAAATTGTTTGAATCTATCACTCACTCATTTTCTACCCCTTTATCCTCCACTGAGGGTCGCGGGGGGGGGGCACTGCTGCCAAACTCCAGCTGTGCTTGAATCTATTAAAAAAAAAAAAATAAAAAAATCACAATCCACAGAATATTATGTTTACCCAATATTTGGTGTTTAATATGAGTGAATGCTCTGGAAGAAGAGAGAACATTAAAGCACCTTTTTATTTTACTTCAAAATGACTGCTTCGCAGTCATTTTGAAGGTTTACCGACTGGTAACGCTCCCATTAAGGGAGAATAACTCTGTCAAGCAAAACTATCAGACCTGACTGAGGGAGTGTTTGTGTATATACAGCTTTAGAGCAGGCCAAGAGGCATTTATTTTGTCAAAACTGCAAAATGACTTGGACTTTTGAATCACTTCTGAAGCTTTTCGGGGAGCTTTGTGTTTTCGGTCAAAGTCCAACCTGCTGTGAAGCTGTCGCCTCCATGTGACACAAAACAAAATACTTCCTGTGTGCGGCGCGTGACTGTCATCGGGCAGTGCGAGATCTATGCACTGCAAAAAAAGATAGTTGTGAGGAGCTGCTATACTTAATCAACACTGTGTGGACTAATATGATGATGATTTGAATCTAACAGACATTTGTTTTGTATTTAAATTACGTGCTACGGTTTTAAGTCAGGTAATAAAGTCACTGGCTTGTTTTATGTTATTTCACAGTCGAGTCAGACAGAGCAGGAAACCAGGACCGGACAGTCCCTCACTTAAATCTCATGTCTGTAAATGACTCCCAGGCAGCTTTAACTCCCCTGCTACCAAAGTGGGATTTACACTTTGACCCCGGGAGCTGTATTCACCAAAAGTCAACTTTTTTCTTTTTGAAACAGACTCAGCTCGAGCTCCCTCCCTCCACCAACTACACCAAGAACAATGGCTTATTCTCCTGCGCCAGTGCTCCATTACAGGGCCTGTGGCTTGGCAGTGCAGCAGGCCTCAGATTTCAACCACATGTACTGCTTTCAAATCGAAAGAGTCAGCCCTGGCAGCGCGGCCACATATCTGAGGGAGACACAGAGAAAAACGACGAGAAAATAGGGAGGACGACTGAGAAAAAAGAGGGGGAGAAAATAAAACTAGGTGATGTAAAGAGTAAATAGTGGAGGGGACAAGGAGAGAGGAAAAAATATGGAGACTGTAGGAGTCAGACAGAAAACCCGATGAGCAAACACAGATTATGGCTTTAGCGCCAAAAGGTCAGGACACAGAGAGGTCATGTCACATGGGAGCCATTTTGGACAGCAGTGAGGAATAACCTTGGCTTAACCCTGGAGCTGGCTTTTCACAATGAACTGTAATTTCCAAAAGGCCACAGACAGTAGCCTTTCAGTGGAATCCAAACTGTGCTCACCGTGGCAGATTTTCTATTTCGGTGATATTCCAGATATGCTCCAAGTCATGTGGGATCCTCAGGAAAAAAGCTGAGAGATTCTCCGTGAGCTTACAAAGAGCTTGAAAAACAAGCTGAAAATGCAAACACCGGGTGTTACCAGTGTTTTCCAAATGATTGCTCAGTCATCTGGCACCGACACTGGCGTCTGCCTGGGCCCGGGCCGATACATCTGGGCCTCGGAAGTCCACTGTCAAATGTAATTTCAGCGTCACAGGCGATCGTGTCATTAATGTGACAACCTGTACTTGGATGAGTTTACCTTTCTCCCACTAGTGTGAAAGGAAAAGGAGGAAAGAAACATCACAAACACATCTTGATATGTAAGGACATGTGTTTTTTCACTGAGGTCCTCGCTGCTAACAGGTCAACCGTGACAGTATTTGGAAGCCGTTTGACATGATGTATCTCTTTTAATACCTGCTTATGTGATAGTAGCATTCATTGTCCTTGTTTTATAAACTAAATTCAAAAAAGCCTCAAAACAAACTAAACCATGTGTGAAAATATACAGCAGGAACTTTTCTGTGGGAACAGAACCTGGATTATCTAAGTACTTAATCTAACACAAGTGCACATACAGATTGCACACAAGTCCCTCTGCCATTACTGCTCTTAAGTGAGACCAGCTCTATGGGAAGAAAAGTGCATTTGGGGACAGCGAAGGTTGTGTCTAAGGTAAGTGAGGACAAATTAAGTGTTGGCCTCAGCTCTGAGGTTGTTTGTAAAACAGTGGACTGTGCCTGGAGGAAGCAGAGGGGCAAGAGGAAACAAGCTTATGAGGTAAACTGTGGGCCTAACGAGAGCTGAAGCAACCTGACACCCCGACAGATGTTCCTCAAAGTCCGGACACCCTGGTTCCAATTTGACATAATTTGCTCTTACTCCTCTGTTCTGCTGCTTAATCTTAATTTTTCGTTCTAGCAGAATAATTCCAGCCACAGACTGTAAGACATGAACATAGCCGTCTGACTAGAAAATGAAGCCTAGGATGTTTGTTGGAAGAAGCAGGTAATGGGGTTCTGCTGCTTCCCATTTACATTAGAACGTGGAAGTCGGAGGTGCGAACGTCACCTCCAGGTTAATCGCGTTTCCAGAGATAATTCTATTTGGTATTTGGTGGATACAAACAGCGTAAGGATTAAAGCTAAACACTACTATGTGTACAACCGATTTACTGTGAATTAAATACGACAGGAGTGTGATTAACGATAAAAGAAGCAGTGTTTGTACGTTGGAATCCCAACTCTGGATTATGTGAGGTTAATCTGAGTTTCTGCGTTGGAAAACTGAAATCAGGGAGTGTTCCTGTTGAAGGACCCCTGACCTTCTGAGTTCCAACTACAAATGGAACATACCATTAGCTACAACTACAAATGGAACATACCATTAGCTACAACTACAAATGGAACATACCATTAGGGACTTACTGTAGCTGGTTGTAAACTGAGCTTAATTTAAGGTAACTAGAAAATTAGCTTGTACTTCAGTAAACATTTCTGAATCACTCAGCTCTTCTTCAGTAGAACGTGATGTCAATTTTGTGAAGGTTTGAGACAGTTAAGTACGTCACATATGAGTGGACGCCATTGTGATTGACCGCTGCCGTCCAATTGAAGCCTGATCGCGGGCCACACTTCTGAACGTACAATCTCGAAGCTTCAGCTGGAAAACGTCCATTTCCATGGGTTTCCCACAGAATTGTTGCTGCTGTGGACTATGTTCAAAAGACAACAACCACACAATGGTCAGAAACCCACTAAAGAGGCTGCAGGCCACTGTGCTGCCAAAAGCTTTATAATTTCAGAGGTTCAACATATGGATCATGAGAAACACTCAAGAAAGAAAACAAAGGCAAAATGAGGAGCAGAAGGACGGCGGTTTGTTACGTTTTTAAGCCTCGAAGTCGGCAACAGCCTTGGCAGTGGGCATTATTTTTGTGGGTTGTCCATCTCACATCACATTTTTGTAAAAAAAAAATCAAGAACATATTGAGGAAATAATTTCAAGTTTGGCACCAGAATGTACTTGGACTCAAAGATGAACTGGTTTAATTTTAGTCGTCAAAAATCAATGGTCAAGGTCACTGTGAAGTCACAAACCTTTTGGAGCAAATGTTCAGCGAATCCATCATCTATGGCATAAGTGTTCATTTAGACTCGCAGGTTAACTGTTCAAAACGTGCTTTTTAAAGCAATAAATTTGTTTTTAAAGGTCCATAAATGTATAACTTTTAGGAAGGTGGATGTGTTACTTATAATACATACAGATATATACTGTATAGTTTCGGGAAATTAATCACTTAAAAATAATGTTCTTTAGGCAAGGGCCTTGTTTTATGGAGGCTGCCATGTTTCTACAGAAGTAAAAACTTACTCTGCATAAAATAAGAACAGCTCTGTCTTCATAAACCTGAGACATAAACCAACAAAGAGAGGCCTGATGAGAGAAGAGACTTGTGAAAGAGTGTTTACCATCCTTTCTGGTATGCCAAAGCCACTGTAGTTTCCTCACATGCTTGATTAGTGTAAGTGTGAGCAGCAGAGTCCTCCATTAGCTGCACTCTTCAGTCTCACCTTTAGGTGTCACTACTTCTATTAATCTTCTACTTCTGTTAATACTTGTTGCATGTTATATGAGTCTGGGCTATAAATAGTTATAAAAAAATGTATTGAGTCTTCCATTCTCTACAATATTCAATCGGGTCACATGAATATACTGAATTGCCACCAGGGGGCAACGTCACTTGTTTCAGGAAGAAGTCAGATTAAATGGACATTAATGGGAAAATGAGCTTCTAATTCTCACTTGATTTATCATGTTAATAAACATTTACCTAAGGAGTTAGTTTTCTTAATTTGTAGGTTCAAGCTCTTATTTACATGGACAGGATGCCAGTTTTGTAAATTATGTTCTTGTTTACAGGTAAATGGACCATAACGTTTGGCACGTATGTGTGGACATCAGTGTGACTGACAGTTGGGATTGTCCAATAAGAGCGTTGCACCAGCTAAATCCCATTCTTATGGGCGACTTGACAAACTGGATTGGGGATAAAAAATTGTTTAGTTTGAAAGTGTTAGTTGGAAATAAAGATTCGTTACAGAGTTACTTCAGCAGGTAGTTTGTCTGTTAGAAACTTTGTGTCTTGAAAAGCGTCTGCCAGTAGATTCTCACGCTTTAGTGTTTTGCTATTTTCCTGTTCGAACTGAGCTTGTCTGAATACAGCAGAGCTTGCAGAAGATGCCTTGGTCAGAGTGCAGCATCAGATGGCTGACGAGGGGGAGGGAGCGTAGAAAGATGCGTGTTCAGTGTCCTCGGTTGTGACAGTGTCCTGAAAACGCCTCGGATCTGCAGCTGTGAAATTCCCCAAAGTCATGATTGTTTGATGTCAAGCTGTTTGATGTCATGCGGGATTTATTTGGCAAAACGTGTCAGAAAAACAGACTGTGCTCTAAGTTCACGTCCTCCAACTTGTAGGTTTTGCTCCATAAATCTGGTCAAAACAGATATAGTGAGAGTCACATCTGTTTTGGTTGAATGTAAATCAGATGTAATTTGCAAGAAAGATAATACAAAGGGGAAGCGGCTCTTGATCGTGGTGTCCAAGCAAACCGCTCATCTTTTTGTTCTTGTTCTAAGTAAATAAAACCAAGAGTGTTTAAAGGAAATAAATACAGAGTTTACAGACAGATTTGTCTGTCAGTGGCAGAGATCCTGTTCTTATGGCACTAGAATGATGCCAGAAATCACATCTGGAGCAGCGTGCACCAACTTAATTCAAGTTCAAATGTAGCCAAGTAGAAATTTGCATGTTACCTAACTACACTGAATTCCATTACGCAAACTATCTCTGACGTAGGAATTCGATTTTCTGAATTATTTGTTGCATCTGACTTCCAGGTGAATCTGCCGTGTAGCAAATAGAATTATAGTTAATTATTATCTTACAACTAATGCAGTGTATGATATTAAACATGAGGAGGAGAGGGGTTGTGTGCAATATGGCCAACACACAGTATCTGTCCTCACATGCTCTTACTCGCTAATGCTAATGTCAAATATAATCATTATAATCAGGTTTCCATTTCAAATTGAAAGAAAATCATGAAATCTTTTAAATAATATGTAATAGAAGATGTTCATTTATGTGTGTCACAGTGGTTTGTCATCTTTAAAAAGTGGGTCCCCCATAAATAATTAGGATTATTGGGATTATCCTAAATGGAATTCAGGTTTTAGTCCAGTTCTCTATAGTTTGAAAATTAATCATCAATTCATGTTGCTCATCCATTCCTGTCCTGAACCATACATGTTTTTCCAATGACTAATATATTAAATTTTCCAATAAACACAATTATTTATTAATTTGTCTATTTATTCATTACGTTACAGTAACAACACAATACTAGTATGGTAATATGATTGTACTGGGGTAATATATTAACATGTTATTTCTAAAGCAAATTCCACTTTGGTTATAATGATAGTAGTGTGGTAGAACATCATATTAAACTCCAGGTAATCCAGGTAATGATATACTATCATGAGTGTAATACCTTTACACAAAAATGTTTGCGAAGTGAAATTGACATTTACCTTTTTTACACAATTGAACTTTATTTCTATCTTGATTACATTAGAAATAAGTCAGCACTGCCACAATATTACTTCCCTATGTCAAAAATTATGACCAAATTATTATTCTTTTTTATTAATTATTATTATAAAATGGGACAGTACACATTAATGAATGTTGATGTAAAAATGTACCAGATTGTGCCCACAGGTAATTTCCATCTGTAGTCTTAAGCACAGGTTTATCTAACAAATGAACACATGAATACACACATTGATATACACATACCAAGTACGTGGTATGTGTAAAGTAGAGCACTCTTTAGAACATGAACCCCCATTCTGAAGCCTCTGGAATCACAGTTTGACTGGTGCTATGGTGACATTCTTTGTTAATCTCAAGTTTGTAGATTACCAGTTTCATTGACCGTTGGTATCATCCAATAGGAGTCTGATGGAGGTGAAATCTGCAACTAGGTTTATAAATAACATAATAATATTAAATATATGCAAATTTTCCCAATTACACTTCGTTCAAACTGTTGATTTTTTTAACCAGCGCAGTTGCCCCCTAGTGGCTAGTCAGTGTATTCTCATTTCCTGGCTGGCTTTGACAAGAAACTCATAGGACAATGTCCATTGATTTATATATGGACTATGATCAGCACATACAGTACAGTGTATACATTACAGCCTGACATAAACATTTAAAACAATAAAAAAGTGCAAATGAAGATCACATTTAACCCTGTTTTTTTTAAGATTGTGTCTGCGATTGCATGAATTAATTCACCTAACCTCCATTAATGCAGCACACTGCTTAATATAAACATACACTCACTCATTTTCTACCGCTTTATCCACTAGGGGTCGCGGGGGGGCTGGTGCCTATCTCCAGCTTACATAGGGCGAGAGGCAGGGTACACCCTGAACAGGTCGCCAGTCCATCACAGGGCCACACAGAGACAGACAACCATTCACTCTCACATTCATACCTATGGGCAATTTAGAGTGTCCAATTAACCTAATTGGACACTCTATGGGCAATTTAGAGTGTCCAATTAACCTAATCCCCAAATCTGCATGTTTTTGGACTGTGGGAGGAAGCCGGAGTACCCGGTGAGAACCCACGCACCACGGGGAGAACATGCAAACTCCTTGCAGAAGGCCCCTTGTTTCAACCAGGTTGTGAACCCGGACCTCTTGCTGCAAAGGCAAGAGTGCTAACCACTACACCAGTGCTAACCACTACACATTCTGTCAAATCCATACATGTGACTCATTAGTTTGGTAAACTTTAGAGACAGGGATTTACAAATTGATTTTAAAAACAGGATCTCTGATCTACACAACTTGCAAAAGAATTAAATTAAAACCCATCTAATATTGATGTATTAGAACTTTCTCACTAGCTGTCACACTCATTTGTAAAACTGCAGCAGTTTGATATCAGGTGATTAAACTCTAGAAACTCATAAGGATAAACTCAATCCCTTCAACTTCTCATCAGCTAAAACTTTTCCCTGCCTCAGCAGTTGCACCACGGACAGAAACCACTGTTTCTGCTGTTTTTCCTCAACACTAATATGTTATGTCTCCTGGAAGTGGATGGGGACACTTGGACTGGCAAATCTGCTTCTTAGCCCTTGACTCTTCCTTATTTTCCTGAGCTGGCCACATAATTTCAGGGCCGTAAAATGGACTAAAGTTTTAACATGCTTGGTAAATCTCCTGACTGACGCTGACCACACCTGTGCTGCTCAAACAGCTCAGTAATATTTAATATTCTGCGGATGTTTCACACCGGAGCAGCACATTAATAACATCTTTTTGTGTTTCAGGGCTGTACAATGTACAACAGAAGGAGCTTTGTGTCAAAGTGTGAAAAAGCAAACATTTACCTGGCACTAAAGTGAATTTAGCAAGCATTTTCTTTTAACCCCGTAAAAGAAAATGTGTGTAATATCCATATTAGGGCGACCTGACAGACTCAATTAGGAGGCAGTTTTAGCGTCAGGAAGTATCCGCAGTGTTCCTGACAGTCGTCCACGCCCTCCTGACGGCTGCAATAATCTGAATTATGTCTTTTTGGTTTGCCAGGATGACGAGCGAGCACAGCTTGAGTTCCTGTTAAAGACTTGGCCCGAGCAAAAACACTAACAAGAGAGGTATTTACGTTCAGATCTGGTGAAGCACTTCTCCACGTGACGGTTACATGAACGACCTCGGGGTCAGGAGGTGGCCCCACGTTTGAAGACGTGAAGCAGCTGCAGCAGAAAAAAGAAGCAGCAGGAGCCGCTCTTCATTTACGCCACAAGTGCTCTTGAGCCAGGCACGTCCAGGTGCGGATCCATTGCAGCAGCTGCTCTGACAAAAAAAAGACACAGTCTTATAATAACGTTGAGGATCAGTGGTGGGTTAAGCTGATTCAATTTATGTGATGAAATGCACAATTTAAAAATAAAGAGACCAATAAACAATAATAGCAGCTCTTTGTGCTCTAAGTCCAGGAAAAGTATCACGAAAAACCCAGTGACTTTCTCTTGCTTCCAGTTTTTCCATTTCTCTCCTTTTTCCTGTTTTCTCTTCATGTTTTTGATCATATTACAGCACGCTTTGGATATTTATTGTAGAAATTGTGATAAAATATTTTATAAAGGCATAATTTGCTTATTTTCTTCCTGTTCAAATCTGGATTTTATTCACTGACTTTTCATGATTCTCTTTCAGTTTACAAGCCAAATTCGTTCATAAATAGAAAACAACATAAGCCACAGAGTCTGAAAATGTTAAAAAATTGGTCAAATTTTTAGTATTTTATTCTGCATCCATCTTTTCCTCCCTTTTTTGCATGTACAGGCGAATTCCTTAAAAAAATAGAGCGAGACAGAACTTCTGTTTTAAATCTCATCCCTGGTCGTTTCTGTGCAGACTTGGCAACTTTCCCTCACATATTAATGTGCAGGAGTCTATTTTCGAGCAGCAGGTAACAGGTGAGCTTTCAGTTGAGTCTGGCTTTGGGTGGTTGGACGTCTGTGCTGCAAAAACAGCAGCCAATTCCCCGAGCAGCAGTGAAAAACACAGCAGCAGCAGCAGCAGCAGCAGCAGCAGCAGCAGCAGCAGCCGATTCAAATATGCTCTGGATTTCAGCTTTACAATAACTGAAGTTAAAATTCAGACTCAGAGTTGCTCCTGGTGACCTTAAAGAGACCCTCAGACCAAACACTTGTTTCTCTGAGGCATCAATATGCAACAGCATCCCTTTTTTTGTCACAAATACACCTGAAAATAGCACAGTTTTCCCCACAGCAATCGGGGAAGCTTTGACAAAGTCACCCCATATGACAGCGTGTCGACTGAGGAGGCAGAACAAAAGCGACTCAAACTCCCAAACACTTGTCCTGAACTCCCCAGCAAGAAAGTCTCCTGTGAACAAATGGTGTGATGACAAAATGTCAGAGTACAGCAGGAGGCTAATGAGTGTATTTCGGTTATATGACCCGGAGAAACACGAGAACACAAACACCGGTTTGCACTAATTACTCCCCAGATGACTCGTAGAGAAAAATAATAACGATAAAGATTATTTGTGCAGCAGGTTTTTTTCGAAACACGCTGAGGTGAGTGACGTGAAGAACAGCCAGTTTTGTTTGCGAGAGAAAACATCTTGAAGTCATTTCGTTTCTTAAGCGTGGTCTTGTCTTAAACGTGTTTGTTTGCTGTTCACTCGTGGCTTCGACTGATGAATAAATGCCGTTGTTTTCCGCGGTGTTTGATCAAAAACCAGGAAAGTCGAAGATTAGCCGACAAATTAAACTACAGCTGGGTTAAAAACTGATCCTAACTCAAGGGCCACCTACACGGCCTTTTAGAACTGTTATTTTCAAATTAAGAGACTATAGAATAAGTGCAGGTCATTAAAACCTTGGATGGATGTTCACAGCTTGGCAGACTGTGGGCAGTTTAAAAACAATGCACAGGGCAACAATATTATTCAAAAGGGTACAGATGCATTTTTGCACTAATCACTGTGGTTATGTTACCCTCCATTTTCTCCCAATTTTCCTCTTGTTTTTCCGATAAAGAGCAGAGAAACAGAGCTGCATTAAGTTGCCACTACTGTTTCACTGTTGTTCCATGTTTTATTATCAATAAAAGGAGAATAAAACTAATTGGAAGATTAAAAGACCTTGGCACAAACAAAGATCTAGTGGTATTTTTTTTCAGAATGGCATGAGTGAGCTTTGGCAGGCAGTTGTGCGTTATTTGCTGTGCATCAGCTTGTCTTCTGTTTTTGGTCTTTTACAGGATACACCATTGACAGTGACAGTTCAGGTCTTTCAAAGTGTGGATTTATAAGGTTCTGGCACAGTCAGCAGCACTGACTGCACTGTGAGCGCCCCCTGGGCTGAAAACCAGCCACAGAGAGAGACACAGAGGAATACTATCACTGAAAACATGGATGGTCAGATAGTTTTACTGACATATCTGCTCCATAGAGAGCCTTTATTGACTGGAAACTAAAAATTGTTAACTGCTCATTCCCCTGCACCAAAGTCCATAGAGAAAACCAGCATTTTTAACTCACAGTGACTCAGAAATTCAGGTCTACTGCTGCTCCATTTGGTTCATTTGTGACAGATCTAACAAAGCGATTGGAAACACTGAAGTCACAAAAGAACACATTATTACTGATGGAGACAGCAATGGATTAACGATTCCCCTGTGCTGTGATGTCACAGATTTTCCCTATTGGTGCCGAGAATAGTGAGAAGTTTATAAAGCAACGCAAACTTAATTTTCCAGTCAGAAAAGGTTGTTTAGTTGCTAAATGGCTAAATTCCGTTTTTACTTTATGCACCTCCTGGTGAAACCATGCTTCTGTCTCAGAATGGTTCTCAATGTGTTCACACTTAAGAAAACTACATTATCGCATGATCATTTGAAAATACATCGTGACATTTACATTTTAAATCTGATGGAGATGTGTAAATGTTAACATTATTGTTTTAACTCAAGACAGTAGTATTATTTTTCACACATACATGAACACGTAGTAAATTCATGTGCATTGAATACAATCAGACGTTTGAGTGCATGTATATGACACATGTAAGTGACACAGTGTGTTGCCATAGTGTGAGTAAGTTTACACTTTTAAGTGTAATAAAGCCTTATTTAGATAATAGATATGCAGACTTGAGCTGTGGAAAATCCCTTTAATTCAACAGTTAATCTCCTGACAGTGAGGTCAGTTGATTTTCTGTGGCTCAGTTGCTGTAAAAACAGTGAAGCTCGATGTTTAATGATGCCGTGGTGAAACATCTAAATACTAAATATTGTTTTTCCTCGGTATTTTTAAAAAAAAAATTCTTATGTGTAGTTCTTATGTGAGTTAAACACATTAGTTTACCGAAACAAATGACAATTATGTTTGTTTTTTTTTCTGTCATTTATCAGCCGAACTCCTCACTAATGAGACTGGAACTGTGTTAGGTGTGAGTGTGAAAGTCACTGGAGGAACTTATGGATAAAAAAAATAAGAATGTTTTGTCTAGAAACACCTGATCTTATACTTAAACGTGCTATATGTGAAAAAGAAAAAGTATTATTAATGAAATTCTCAGAGGACATGGATTGGTTGGTGAGTAGCATAGTGAGTAAAATGTCACCAAACAGCAGAACACAATTCTAGACCATGTATATGGTTGTACTTTTATTTTTGACTCGATTTTTCTTTATTATTTGCATGGCCGACCAATAGGTTGAGGGTTCAAATCTTGGTGCAGGTTAGGGTTAAGCACCATTACTTTTAGGGCACAAATGCACAAGTCAAATCCACTATCACTAATTGGTGTGGTTGTGTGCAAATGAAAGTACCTCTACAGGAAAATAACTTGTTAGATTTTATATGTAACAAAAGTCGTAAGATAAGACAGACTGTGTTGCTGTTGCTGCACAGGCTGCAGTTCCACCCTGTGCGCTAATTGTTTTCATCTAAGGTGCAGCTGAATGTCTTCTCAGGTCTGAGGAGTAACAGCATAAGAAAGCATTTAAAATGTTGAAGCACACAGATTCAGCTGTAAAACGCAGAGCCAGCTGGATTCTGCTGATTTTACAAGCCAATGCTGTGCCATTAAATTATGGCAGTGCTGTGTACTTGAGCGTATTTTTGTTTTCAGGCAATTGACTCAGTCACAAAAGAGTGAATGTCACATTGTTGGACTCTCATGGTGGAATAAACATCGTGAACACAGCACCTAATCTGCACTAGTTCTGCAGGAAATGTCATGATTTGCAGCAACAGATTGAGTTTAATTTTAAAAATAATTAACAGGAGAAAAAAACAGATGACATAATGACATGTGTATATGAGGCATTCTTATGATTTTCTTCTAAATCATTTGAAAAAAAAAAGAAAAAAATTACAACCAGTTGCATGACATGGAAATGGGATAAACAGCAGGTATCCATCTGTAAAGAGACGTGACTTCATACAAAATGGAACGTCAGATTTACTCCAATGTTCCATATTTACTGCTGTTTGGGTCAGAACATTCAGGAGTCTAATTGGCTACAGCTGATTGGTTGCTGGATTTCATTTCCATGCATATGATGTCACTGGTCGAAGGCGAGACGTGCCAGCGGTGACAGCTCCAGATGACTAATCTTAACATGCTACTGCCAGAAAGACCAAGAGGAAACACTGTATCAACAAGTCAACACACATCTCTGCTTTTCTTGTTTTTAAATCCCTTTTTTATTAATCATAACCATGGTCCACATACAAAAACAGTTAAAGTCTTTCCCCGGATAATAAGCAAATTGATGCAATTGGCCATTACATTAATATTGTAAACACAAGTTAGGACCATCCAAGTGCATGATACATTAAAAAGAACAACATAATATTAACAAATATAAAACAAATACAGGGACGCAAACTAAGAAGACAAACTTTTGGGTTGTGTCTTCATATTGCATTACTGATGAGGATTAGAAGAGACATATTTACAGTAAATACTGTGGACATTTTAAATCCAGTGGACATTAGATGCCTTGAATTAAAAAAATAAATAAATAAAAAGTGGACACTTTACATTTAGTTGGCACAGTAAATCCAGTGGACATTTTAAAGCTGTAGTGTGTAACTGTTTTTTTTTTTTTTTTACATACAGTGCATAAGAATATAAAAGCTGTCATACTGTAAACATCCAGGTGGTGGCAATAAATGCGTTTTGCTGTGTATTACAGAGGAATATGTTTCATGTTACTAGTACATTGTATTGTAAAAGATACTGCAGATATAACTTTGTTATATAATTTAACAGTCTGATCATATGAATATGTTCAGCAGATGACATCAGCTGACTCAGCAGTAACATCACATAAGTGAAAAGATCCTCCGTCAGGATGTTCCTCTTGATGTTTTGACAGCGTGTCATTATCGGACTATTAATCTCACAGAAATCTGCCGCAAGACGCAGGAAGTTGTTCAAGCAAAGGGGCGGGGTTTTCCCTTTAACAGCTGCCAGTGCGGCTTTTTATTTATTTTTTTTGTGGTCATGTGATGCTATTTTTTGTTTTTTTAATGATTTCAAGGACATGAAATGTAATTATCAGTGTGATTCTTTAGAGAATCTGGCATATTTGTGGGAAGGGGAGTCTTCATGTTCACCATGTCTCCCTGTGAGCCACGAGGAATGAAAACCAATTGGTTGTAAAAACCGCTGCATGGGAGAAGCAGCGGAGGGAAGAAAAAGGTCTCATCTTACGATAATGAGTCAAAAATATTCCTGCTACAGTAAACATGAGTAAAAACAGAGTCTGGAGGCTTCACATGAGTTGCTGTCGACATTCTTCTCCTTAACAGTAGCTGTTGGGAGATTTTTCCACACACGTGATTACGAGACCTTGGATTTCAGTCACTCTGTGGATGAAGCATATGAAGGAGATTCCTCTGATGTTTGATCTGGACCGACTCTTCTTTTCTCAACTTTTTGACACGTTTGATAAATTCACCTTTTGTGATGTTCAGTGTCTTGTTAATCAGAAGGCTCGGTTAAGGTTCTGGGAAATAGTCTGTGTTGCCTTTTTGTTCTTCTTGCCTGTTATGGCACAAGCAGTGTTCACACATCAGTCTTTTCTACTTCAATATCTCAATCCTGCTTTCCAATACTTGAAGCAAAAAGTGTGTTATATAGACAGTATTTTGATATTTGCTTGTACAAAAGCACTCATGAAATGCTGGTTGCAAAACCAGACTGGATAAATACAGAAAATGATATTTATGTTATGTTATTACTTTTATTCTTTGCCTCAAGAAAAAAGTTTTTTCAGTTTTCAGTTTTTATTTTATTTTATTAACCTCTCCTGGACATACTCGTCACCCAATTTGCAGCTGCTTTTTCTAATGCTTTGTGTTTATGTATTATGTAAGAATAATAATAAAAAAGGTGTGTCACATTAAATAAAAAAGAGATTAACTACCGAGTGACCTTGAGTAATTGATGTTTGAAGATTGAAGCTCATGTGGTCGAGCGAAGTATACAAAAGATCAAGACAGGAAATAATATTTAAAAATGGCGACATAAAACATAAGATCACAGACAAGTTGTTGCTCAACAGGATTGTACAGGAAGATGGTACCACCTACTGGGCATTGCTACCCTGTCGGCACTCCTCCAGCACTTCGGCCAGCTTCCTCAGTACTTGGTCATGACGCCATCTGTAGCGGCCCTGTGAGAGCGCGATCTTACAGCTTGACAAGATATGCTGGAGGCTTACGTTGGGAGCATTGCAGAGCGCGCAACATTCCTCGCACACAAACCACTGGTGGAGGTTCCGAGGGCAGGGAAGCGTGTCGTAGGTTGAGCGGATGAGGAAGCTGAGTCTTGCCTGTGGGATCTTCCACATATCTGACCAACTGATGTTCCTGATTGCAATTCCCTCCCAGGTTGTCCAGCTTCCTTGCCGACCCTGCGACACAGCCTTCATCTTGTAGCAATCTTCCTCCATCCTCGTCACCTCCGCCACCACCATCTCCTTCCTTTCCTTGCGGTTGACCTTGGACCAGAGGCGTCGTGCCTGTCCCCATCCTAGGCCTGCTCTTCCTACCTGGACTCTGCCCATGATCTCCTGGTGTTGCAGCCGACTAACAGCTTGGTTGACCTCGGTCTGGGCATCCCACTTGCGGTCAGTCAGAATCTTGACGTTGGCATTCCTTACTGACTCGTCTGTGGACTCCCTTAGCTCAAGAACCAACCTGGTCTTCTCTTGCATGTAGCCCAGCTGTAGTGACTGCAATGGTAGCTGCAGCATGTTCTTTCCAAAGAGGCCAGCTTCAGATAGGCACCGTGGCAGCCCCAACCACTTTCGGATGAATGAGTTGGCTTTTCCATCCATCTTACCCCTCGATGAGGGATCTCACTCATTTTCAGGGGCCACATTACCCTCTGGTAGAGCATAAACTGGTAGCACCAGACCTTGTACTTCCCAGGGAGTTGGCTTTGGTCGATCCTTGCCAGGCCGTCAGAGAGCTGTTTCATGACAATTTTCCCCATCTGCTTGTCAGAAAGCTCTGTGGTATCCTGCCTCCCCAGACTTTTGATGGGTTGCTCTGCAAGGAGTGGGATTTTTTTCCCCCCCGATGACAAAGGTGGTGCTGTCGTTTCTGACTCCTCTCCTAAGTGACAGGCTGCGAGACTTGGAGGGCTTGATCTTCATTCTTGCCCATGACATCAGCTCATCCATCCTCTTCAGCAGTCTTGATGTACATGCTGCTGTCTGAAGGAGGGTGGTGACATCGTCCATGTAGCTCCTCAGTGGGGGAAGCCTCTGACCGGTTGGCAGTTTGATCCCTCCAAACATTTGCCTTTCACCGATGAGAATGGTCTCAAAAGCTGCAACAAACAGTATTGGAGAAATTGTTGTTTTTCATTAACCAAGAATGAACCTTTACTTTTATATAAAGAAAGAGCATTTTGGACCACCATGTTTTTACAGAAGCCCACAAGGGACAGTTTTGATTCAAACTGAAGGCTACATAGTTTCTCCAACACACTTGGTCTCAGTTCAAAATATTTTTTTTTTTTTGTTTTTGTAACAACTGAAGCAGTAAATGCTCTGAAATGAAGGTCGCATAAAGCAACGGTTGTTAACCAATCAAAAATGTTAAGTTTTCTGAATAAAACTATAAATGGCACAGACAGAGAGTGTTATTAAATTGCTATTGTTGTTTCACCTGTAGATGTATTTGTGGGTAACCCATGGTTGAGCGGAAGGGAACTGGGCTTGAAACTGGAGGGTTGCATATTCATATCCCTGCCAGGTCACCAGCTGAGCCAGCTGCCCAATCCACATTACTCATTAGGGCTGAAACAATTACTTGATTCATCAAATATTAATCAACTACTAAATTAATCCTCAATTATTTTCATAATTGATAAATCAGTTTTCAGATTTTTCAGCTTCTTAAATGTCAGTATTTTATGGTTTCTTTACTTTCAGAGAAACAAAGAAATCATTAAACCTGAATTATTTTGGTTTATGGACAAAAACAAGACATTTGAGAACATCATTATTTCCAGGTTTGGGAAACACTGATCAACATTTTTCACCACTTTCTGACATTTTTAGGACAAAATGATTACTTGATTAATCAAGAAAATAATCGACAGAATATTCCATTAAGAAAATAATCGTAAGTTGCAGCCCTAAAATATCTCTAAGATCAAGCATGTGAATCATCCACTAGTGAGGGAGAAACCTGATAAAGGGAGAAACCTGATAAATAAAGTAAATAAGTGACAGTAACTTAACAGTAACTAGGAAATAATTAATTAACATGATTTTTTTACTGTCTATCCACAGATTTTACGTCCACATAGACTAGATCGCTTTATAGATTATTTCTCCTACTTCTAATTCTTTCTTTTTTCAATAAACAACAAATAGTATAAGTTGCTTGCATATTTCAGAGTCACCTGTCACCATCTGTTCCATGGAAATCCTGACGACAGACGGCCGTAAAGCACTTGGCACCGTTCTCCCTCAACATACTATTGCGTTTCGCAAAACGTACACCACAAATGTCAAGGATTTATGAAGTGAGAGGGACTGAGGGGGATGAGTTTGGTTCTGACCTGAGCACACATATGGAGTTTACCACTGGAGAGTTACACAACAGTGGATACACCAAGACGGGACCAATAAAAACGCAATTTGTCAATTTTCTTTCTTTCCTTCTTTCTCTTTCTTTGTTGGAAACCTGCAGGGATTTAACAGACGTTCGAAATGAGCAGCAGCAGCAGCAGAGAGACGTCATTAACTCAACAACATTCGCTCTCATGTGCATTACATTCTATTTATTTGAGTCTCATAAATGTCTCACCTGTTAACGGCCTGGTGTGTTTGGTGACACCCTGACAGATACACTTTCCCAAAGAAAACACACTTTGTCAATTAGAGGGTGTAAATATTGACTTCTGCGTTGAGCTCTGGAGAAGTCGCGCACACACACACACACACACACACACACTGCTGCATTCCTCTCCTGGTGGTGAAAAAAAAAAAAACCTCAACCATGTGTTACAAATCAAATGGAAATCATGGCATTAAAATGAAATAGGGCACTGAGATAACCATTTAATTAGCGCTCGTGTGGTAGCGATCAGGATAAAATCCAAGAATAAAAAAATGTGGTATATTTGCATGACTGTCACCCCCTCCTCTAATACCCCGTCCTTTTCCCAGTTGGTCTTTTCAAAGCTCTGCAGCAAAGGACTCATTTCACGCCTCTTACAGTTCTACAGCACCTGGTGTGGTTCCCTCACAGTGAGGAAGGATATCGACTTTTTATATGAAAATTCAGATTAGACGGGACTTAAGTGGAGTTTCCTGTCCACCCTGCCTGAAATGAACGCCCAAATAAAAAATGTTGATGTGTATAGAGAAAGATCTGGTGACTTGCATCGGTATGTAAGGAGTCATGGAGGTATTTACGGCTATCGTAGTGTTGGGGGGGGCGGGGGACTGAAGGAAAATAAAGAAATCTTTCACCTCAGCCTAAACATGGCCGCACACATGCACAAAGTAGTGCATCAACAATGTGTAGCTGGAATGATCGCACAAATTTCAAACAGGCCCCGGTCGCAGCCAAAACAGCGAGGCCTGGACCCCCCACCTCACATTTACAGTGTGTGTGTGTGTGTGTGGGTTCTACACTTTAGAATCTTTTCTGGCATAAACACTGACCTTGTCTGGGCCAGTAGTCCTCATGGAGACCAAAACTTGGACCTTATGAAGCAGAAGTTTAGTGCTAAGGTCTGACTTGTGCTTAGATTAAGGTTTGGGATAAGACTTTGCTAGACTCCAAATGAATATAAGTCAGTGAAGCGTCCTAGGAAGGATAGTTGTGCAAACCTATTCTATATATGTGAGTGTGTGTGTGTACCTGGTATTCCTTATGTTGTGGGGACCTAAATCTGTTTAAACAGTCACAGTATGGGGACTTGGCTTCCATATGGGGACAAAAATCAAGTCCCATAATGCAAATGACTCCATTTTAAGGTGAAGACATGTTTTAAAGTTAGAGTTAGGGCAATAGTATTTATGGTTAAGGTTAGAGTAAGTCTCCAGGAAATGAATGCAAGTCAACGCAATGTTCTCTGAAGTCATGAAAACTTGTGTGTGTGTGAGTGCGTGTGTGTGTGTGTGAGATCCTCACCTCCCTGATGCGATGAAAGGACAATTAACAAGATGGTGGATGCTCCCTCATCAGTTTCTCATTTGCAGCTCCCGCCCTACTGGAGTCGTTGTCAAAGTTAAAAAACACAGAGAAATCATTTGTCTACTTGACAACAGGAAGTGGTCGCCTCTCTGATCTGAAAGCTGCCAAGCTGGAATGGCTGGGAAATTTAAAGTTTCCTGCTTTGGAGAAGAATGGATAATATCAAACCACACTGGAAAACACAATCCTCCTATTATGTGAAATAATTCCTTATGTTTAAAGGGTCTTTATGTTAGAAATGTATTGTATTTAGTCATAATAATGGCCATGAAATGTCATCAGAGGTTAACGGTAACATGTTAAAGCAGATCGATGCAAAGTTTTTACCCTAATGTAACAGCTTCAGAGTCACTGTGATGGTAAAATGTCTTATACCAACACACACACCCTAGCCTTTTACCGGCTATAAGATCAAGGTGGTGATAGCGATATTTTAGCCGGTGAAAAAAAAAAGAAGAGAAAACCGCTGTCGGCGGAAGCGGGGAAGAGGAAATGACCGTCTGACTGAGCCACAGCGAGGGGCCACACATGAGTAAAGATTGGAAATGCTATTAGCTGCGTTATTGGGTCTGTGGCACTTCAGACCAAAACAGCAAACCATAACATAAACACAGTTTAGGGTCCAGAAATAAAAAGAGATTTTGTGAATATACTGAATGCACAGCTTCTTCTGTGTTTAGGAAGTGTTTTGAGTTGGGAGGACTGCAAGTGTTTTGAACACTAAAGGTCGGTAAAAAGAATGAAATCCTGCTTTTCACCTTCTTAGGAGTGTTTTGTTTATTATGATTATCTCACAATCACTGTACTGCGACTTTGTGGGGCATTTGTATAGCCAATTTGGAATTAACCCGACTCAGTAATGAGTTAGAAGGTAGAAAGTAGCAGTTTGCAGCAGCAGCAGCAGTCATTTATTAACAAGTGCTCCCATGAATTGGAGATTAATTTCACTTCACCACTATCTGGTGTGCATGCCTAAACCCCCCCCCCCCCATGTGTTTTGCATAATATAAAAGTAATCAGAACCAATACAACAGAACAATACATGAAAAGCCGATCCCAGCTGACATTTGGTGAGAAGCAGGCTAAATCCTGGATGGTAAGCAGTCTATCAAATCCACAAATAAAAATAAAATAGTGCATTAATACATTAAAATATGAATTCCAAACAATAGTAACCACATTAATAGAACATTTTTAAAACAAAGTGGGTCACTTACCAGATGACTTTTTCCAAACATGTTTAAAGTATAAAAAACAGATTGTGGTGTTTACTTTCACAAATCTTAAAACAAAGTTTGTATGTTTTGCATCACTGTCCGCACATCACTCAAAGTGGAATATCTTGTTTAGAAAGCTGCAAGGGCTGTGTTGTATTTGCCTCAGAAGCTAAACACATGGCCGTACGCGCTGTCACACGGTTGGATGTGCGACACATGTGATACTGTCCCCCGTTTATGTAGCTCTTTTGATAAATCCTCATTCGGGTCAGATGTGTTTATTGCAGCCCACATTGGCCCTTAAAGGCATTGTTTAATTGTCTCTGTATGAGGTTCTGACACACAGTCAGGACACGTGCACTCTTGCACCAAATTCACTCTCTCATTCATCTTCAACTGCTTTATCCTCCACATGAGGGTCGCAGGTGCCTAATCCCATCTGAGAGAGGGCAAAAGGTGGTGCAGACCCTGGACCAGTCCATCACAGGGCCACATGGAGACAGACCACCATTCACTCTCATTCACATTCACAATCCAGTGTCCAGTTGGCCTAATCCCTTAATCTGCTTGTTTATGGACTGTGGGAGAAAACTGGCGAACCCGGAGAAAACCATGGGGAGAACATGCAAACTCCAAGTAGAAAGGCCGGGTCTTCTTGCTGAAAAGGCACGAGTGCTAACCACTACACCAACCATGTGGCCCCTTGCACCAAATTCCATAGAGCAAATTAATGTTTTTAGCTCTTGGGTATGCTGGAGTTGTTGATTTACTGCTGCCTCGTTTGGAAAGTCTGTGTCTCTTAGGGAAAAGCTAATGAGGAATTTCAAACACTGAAGTGACCAAGTAACACTTTTAAACTTACTGATGGAGGCAGCAGTGAATCAACTCCCGTGTGTGATGATGTAAAATGGTTGATTTTCTCAATGGAATTTAGTGTGGCTGAGTGAGTGATTTGAAAAAAAGGGACACAAACTTAACTTTCCAATCACAAAAGGCCGCAAAAATATTCTTACAGTATCATAGACTTAAGTCTTCAGTTAAATCTAGTTTTCCTCATGTCCCTGTGATGTTTTCACTGAGAAAAGGCCCGCGAGTCTCTAAGGTGACAATGACTACCTTATTTGACGACTCTTTAAAAAAGTATCTGAACTGTTACTTTAACCAAATATAAGTTAATAACCCATCCCTGCTCACATCTGTTCTTGTGCTCAGTTCCAAAGTGGGCCTGCTGTCTCTAAAATAACTCCATCAGTCTGGGTTTCATTGGAAAGTGGAGGTGTCCCACCCATGACTGCTTTAATGGTCGTCTAAATGATAAGAATGCAGTGTAACGTGAAACAATGAAGACTTCATTTTATTTGGCACCCAGTGTGGAAAACTGAAAAGTGGAAATGTAGTGATGATCCTTGATCCTCTGATGAAGTTTCATGAAACCTTGTCCACACTCTGAAGCGGCAGAAGAAATATGTGTTGTTGTGTCTTTTGGTAAGAACACGATCAGTAGTCAGGAAGTGTTTAACATTCCCAGAAAGTCATGTAACCCCGCTAAAGTTTACCTTTGACCTCCGACCACAGGAAACTTCGGATCCCAGGAGGATCAGAAGTTGCTGAGAGGCATCGGCAGGTTTTTAACCACATTATATCATGTCGGCATCAGGTCCATGACTCAGTGAGGGAAAAAAGGTACAGTAATGAAGACCAATTCATCCATTTAATCATGATAATGTACATTTTGACATTGGGAAAATTTCTATTCAAAGTGAAAGAAAACAGACATAACATTTTTTTTTTGCAAATGTCAATATCATAATAATAAAATGAGTAGAAGCAAGGCACATGTCAAAGTGTTTTTATTTGAGAGTAAAAACATGACAGGAAATGAGGAGGTTGAGATGGGAAATGAGTTTTACCTAATGTTCCCCATTGGATTTGATTGTAGGACACTGCGGTTCATGGTCAGAGGCCTGAACTCATTTATCAGAGCACTCTTGAGGAATAGGATAATGAGAATAGTTCCGGACATACATATATGATGGCCTTCGTCATGAGGTGTCAATCAGAATAAGGGAAGTCAGGATGGAAAACTTTCACTCTTTGCTTTAAACTCAGCAACTGGAAGCACAGCAAGTGATTCCTGATCTAAGAATGTGCCTTATCTGTATGGAAGGGAAATATAATCACACATCAATCTCCACAACTGGACCATAACTCTTACAGTATCACCGTTTGTAAATCAAGGCTTCAGTCATGAAGTGACATAAACACAGTTGTTAAAGCTGGGTTCAGTAAGTGTGGCTACATGTATAATTCTGACGTGTGCCATTATTACGTTCAACTGTTATGTGGTATATGGATATGATATTTCAATTTCCCAGCTTGGGATTAATAAAGCATCAATCAATCAATCAATCAATGGCTTAAAGAACATGTTACAGATACACTACCAGCCCCTGCTGTTTACCCTCTCAGAAAAGCACCAGGCCCCAAAAACACTTTTAATTTCAGCTGCATTTTCACTGCGGTTTTTCCACAACTTAGAATCTATCACCTTTATTTATTGATAGCAACCAGGATGTGAATAAAATGTCAGTAAATCCAGTTTGAAACAGTAACTCAGAAACAAATTACTGTTCTTAGCAGTGCCATTACATTTTGTAAAACATTTAAAAACAACTTAATTTTTAAGATTAAGATTCCACATAGAGATGTGGAATTGCGAAATGTGAGTATTAGAGTAGCAGAAAAATTAACAAACAAATAGACAACTATGAAATGTATGCAGAATAATATAGTATGCACACAAACTATGACTAGTACAGTATACTATAATAATATATACACAAAAATAATATAATATGCCTGTAATGCTATACAGAAATAATAATAATAAGATGATGAAGAAGAAGATGTTAGGTTTTTACACTGGGCATGTATGGATGAAAAAGGAAAACGGAAGCCAGGTTGCGAAGGACAAGGTTAGTGAAGTTTATTTACCCAAAAAATACAAAAACTAAACGAGGCGAGCCAACAAAGAATAAACTAAAGGCGAGGAGACTGACAGGCTGGCTGGGCGAGTATCTCCCGGGGAAACTAGAAAGAAAAGGGAAAAACCACGAGTTAGAAAAATGGAACAATAAAGCATGGAGACGAGCTGAGTTGAGTAGCGACTAGTACATGTGAGTACCGGGTTACAACTGTGACGCGCTGACACCTGCTGCAAGGAGGAACCAGCTGATAAAGGCCGGGGGGAAATCAGGGAAATGCGCAGCAGGTGTGAGAAGAGGGACTCCACCCAGCAGCCTGGTCAAGGACAAGGTTAGTGAAGTTTATTTACCCAAAAAATACAAAAACTAAACGAGGCGAGCCAACAAAGAATAAACTAAAGGCGAGGAGACTGACAGGCTGGCTGGGCGAGTATCTCCCGGGGAAACTAGAAAGAAAAGGGAAAAACCACGAGTTAGAAAAATGGAACAAAAAGCATGGAGACGAGCTGAGTTGAGTAGCGACTAGTACATGTGAGTACCGGGTTACAACTGTGACGCGCTGACACCTGCTGCAAGGAGGAACCAGCTGATAAAGGCCGGGGGGAAATCAGGGAAATGCGCAGCAGGTGTGAGAAGAGGGACTCCACCCAGCAGCCTGGTCAAGTCTCCTGAAATCAAAAAACACAGACAGGGTTGCACAGGAACAAAAGGACTTTTCAAAATAAGGGACAGGAAGCAGGGGAAACCGGACCCTGACAGAAGAAGGAATAAATACTATAGAGGATTATGATATAATACAATGAACAATAATGCACAGTAAATGCTTTAGTGTTAACGTATAAGTTGGTTTACACCAGTTCAGATTATAACCAAATCCACTATGGAATAGTGTTAAAATTAGCACTTTTACCATTAAAGTAACACTAAAGTTGCTAAATACACTCTGAAGTAGTTTTAGCACTTTTAACTATTAAGTCAGGTTTAGGATTAGGGTATTAGTAATTATGGTTAAGGTTAAAGTCTCCAGGAAATCAATGTAAGTCAATGCAATGTCCTCTGAAGTGATGGAAACCAGTGTGTGTGTGTGTGTGTTTGGGGATGTGAGCTGTTCGTTGTGTTTTAGCGGCACCAAAACACCTGTCCTCATGTGAACTTAGAAAAGATCCTTGCAGTCCCGTGTACAGACTTTAATTTGGAAAAATAAGGGAGACCACTGGAAAGAGTTTGATACTTAGTTTTGGAGCCGAGGTACTGGAATTAGTATCTGGGGTAGAAAGCCTTCCATCAGTATATCCCAGCCAAAGCCATTCATCCACACACACTTCAACAGTTATCACTGAATAATGATTCTTAAATCCTCTGTGAAACAGAGCCTCTGTTTACTGCGTTGTCGTCCTGGAAGGTTGGACACTGTTGGCTTCGTGATGAAGGACGGCACTTGTTTGACCGAAAGTGACTCGACAAATATTGTGATGGAATATACTGTAACTCTACAACTTTATGTGTTTAATATCGCTTCCGCTGTTGAGGAGCCGTGTGCTGTGAGGTCAGCCAGGACCTGGCTTCCTGCTATTGACTGCGGAGCCTGTTGTTTTTACCTGCTCAAACAATAACTTGGCACACAGGCTTTTGAGCAAAGAAGCCTGTGTGTGATTAAGGGCCGTCTATGCTGTGGGAGCTTATATACGTGAAAAAGCGGTAGGTTAGAGTCAACACAAAATTGATTTTTCAGAGGGTCAGGTGAGTTCAAACATCAAAATAGCTGAGAACTTTTGAACAAAAACAATTTAAAAAACTGTGTATGTTGCACAAATAGTGTATAAAGTCATTATTTTCCACTCTATGTATCCATCATAGCCATATTGTGGGTTGGGATATTATTGATACTGCTGTTCTACAACAATTCTGATCAATACTTTTCTAAAATTTGATTCTGCAAACAACCAGAAGTGTAAAGAATGTACTTCTTAATTCAACAACAGAGTGCAGGCTATTCTGTTTTAACCAACGCTCCTCTTAGCTGTCAGTGTTGTATTTGTAAGTGCTTTGTCAGGTTGCAAGTATTTTCCTTTAACATAACAACTGCATCTTAACATTGTAACCTTTTTCAGCAAAAAAAGCGAGCCCAAACTTTTGAGCGCTGATCCTCCGCGATGGCTGGAGTAAACAAGTCAACATCCCGCTCAGATCAGTCGCTAATGCAGAATGCTCGTAAACTGTGCTGACATTTGCTGGCCTCTAACCATTCATAGAGATCAGTAGTGGTTTTGTTTGTGCAGATGCTATTTAAAATGTACTGTTATATTTACCTTTTGACTGCAAAAACCCTGTTTTTGCTTCACTGTGTTGAATTGACAATAAATGCATTGCTATTACTGAGCTTCACATGTGCCTGGAGATATTGTCCCTGTGTTTATCCAGTGTTTCACAGTAGAAGATTGTTATTTGTTGGGCAGCAACCGGGTGTAAAAGTGTATAATGTCGGTTTCAGCACTTTTCACACAGATAAACACAGAAGGTGCTGCAGGGAGTTCGGCAGAGAGAGAGAGAGAGAGAGAGAGAGATCCTCCATCAACACTGAGCCGTTTTTTCATTTTAATGGAAAATACAGAACTGATCTTCCATTAAGATTGGTTGTTTGTTTATTTTGTTTGCATTGAGTTTAACTTTTGGACAGACTTGAAATGCCACGTTTTTTTACTTGGGCACATGAATACAATAACACCATGGTCGGCCCGAAGAACAAAAAAATAGAATACATGTTAGTCTCACTGCATCCACAAATTGCCCCATGAGCAAACTAGGCAATCTGTTTGCTACATGTCAGCCAAACCTTGTCATCATTTGTGAGCAGTTCCACGCTCATTATCTCATTATAACTCACACACAGCAAAATGACTGTCATTTTGAACCAGTTGCTGTTTACTGTATATGTAGTTTTATTCCAGGAAATCACTATTTCCTACCTGACCCTGAGCAGATGGTACATTCAGATCACATTTCACAGCTATAACAAAAAACAAAAACAACAACAAAAAAAAAAAAAAAAACAGCAAATGCACAGCATTACATATTATGGGATGATACATATAGTACCACACAATGTTTGTATCCTTGTAACATATGTCCATTGTTATTGCCAAAATGGTACCAACAGTCAGAATGATTTGGATTAATGGCAACACCTACTACATTTCAGGTTCTGAAACCAAATATTACTTTCATCATCAATTAATCTGCCAAATGCCTCTTTTGTCTGAAGAACTGCCACCAAATGCAAAGATATCCATTTTACGATCACATTTGACAAAGGAATGTTGCAGAATGTGAAAATACTTTTCAGCCTAAAAAAGTATTACTTTTATTCTGAAAGAGAAGCTGTCAAATAATGTGTTAATAGTTTTAAATCACAATGTTCTTAAATAAGTGAAAATGAAGATCAGTACCTTTTATGGGGTTGTAATAATCTCATGATCTTTTGCAACATGGGGGCTGAATTGCTTTTATTTTGGTGGGGGAGCTTACCATATTTAAGGATTGTAAAATGATCTCTTTTCTGTTACTGAACATTAAATCAGTCTGTGTTTGATCTGGGTCCTGGTGGAGTGATGGGTGATCTTCGCTGGTCCTTTAATCAGCTGTGACAGATCAAAACGCTCCGTTATCTGTTCGAGGTTCATTCTAATTCAATACTGTGGTATGTGTATCCACAGTAACAGCACTCACACAGCAGGCAGGTGGCAGAGTGAGCGTATGAGCAGTCGGCTTTGAGAACATATATCACCTCTGAATAAATCAAACAGCCACGGTTTGTTTTGGCCCGACATCACACTCGTCTGTAGTTCTGCCATATAATGTGGTAACACCTATGTTCAGTCATGTGAAGAGTTCTGGCAGCCATATGTGGAATCTGCACAACATCACTGCACGTTTATTTCTGATTTTTTTTTTTTTTTTTAAGTTAGACTTTAGCTTTGCAAAAATAATTTTCAACAAATGTGATGAATGGCTTCATTGCCAAAGTATCATTTCAGATAATAAACTATTGCATCTGTGCACTTGATTAGGCTTCTTTTGAATGTGGTCCACGCATTTGCACGCAAATTTGTGTCTAACAGGTGCTTGAAGGGTGTTTTAGCATAATGTTTTTGTTATTACATTACTACACGATGAGGTCAGATGAGCAGGTCTGCGTTATTGGAAGACTAAAGTTTATAGCCCCCGACCAAACGGAAAATGTAATATTATGTTTTTATTATCAGCAAAGTGGTGGAACATAAAGTGGTGGCAAACTACGTTCAACGCTGGAGGAATGAAGCTACATAAATGTGATATGGAACATGGAAATATAATGCACAATAAACAAATACAAGAATGTACAAAACACTGTTAAAAAGTGCAGAAACTCTCATGCAACAGAATGAAGCAGTGACTGTATTTGACCAGTGAGGATAAATTTACACATTACACACAAAACAGACACGCCACGTGTTAATTTAGACTTAGATCTTAAAAAGAAATGCATTATAAAGAATGTGTTTTACCATCTTAACAAGCTACATCTTTCTTTCTTAACACAGATAATAAAATGATTGATTGACTGATTGCATGTGTCTTCCATGTGTTACATTGGATACATACTTTGAGTTATTACTTTTATTTCATTCAGTTTTTGGGTTTTGTTAGTGAAGTCAATCGGGAGGAGGAAATATTTTGAATTTAATTAATTTGGAAGAATCTGATTTGTTATGTTGTTACACCGACAATTAAATATAAGCAAACAAAACTCAAGAACTATGCTAGAGATGATGTAATCACACGGAATCAAACCACACACACACTTTTTTTTTGTGGAGTTGCATGAAATTGCAATCTTTCTGGGAAGGTATGTATTCTGTTCTAAGTGAAGTCCTGGGATGCAAAATCCCACAAACACGTCTTTTACTGTACTTGGGTTATATGAAGAAAATGGTGCACAAAAGAGACCATAATTTGGTCGAGATCCTCCTTGCTGTGGGAAAGAAAGGAATCCCAAAGAACAGGCTGAAGGTGGACGCTCCAGATCACAAGCAATATCTATCATAAATCTATCATAGAAGATATTCAACTGATGAAGAATCTTATACAGGATACGGAGGAATCTTTTTCAGCTCAAAAAAGACTGGGGAAAGTATCTTACTTACATAACTGTATGATTACAGAGAAAGAACTTAAAAAAGTGTTAAGATGGACACATTGTAAGTATGTCTTTGCGAAGTGAATGTAGTGTGTCTGCAACTCAATAAAGAAGGTAAATCAAAATATGAGAGAAAATACTGAATTGCCAGCAAGGGGCAATTCCATTGGTTGCAAAAAGAGCCCTGTTTGAATGGAAGTTTATGGGAAAATGAGCTTAAAATTTTTGACTGATGAGTGAATGGTGTCAATTGATAGTTTTACGATCTATGTTTCTATTCATTGGAAAATAGAGGATAAACTGCAGCACATATGAGTGTAGGTGCAGGTGATGCCTCTGAACGTCCAAGTGCAAAGCCTCAACATGATGCTGGCAAAATCAGCATCTAAATTATATTTTAACCCATGTCCACCGCAGGGCCTCATTTAGCTTGGTCAAGACATTTTTGAGAGAGGTACAGGTGCTTTTTAGGTCTTGCATTGTTCAGTATGTCTGATGCTAGGCAGATGCCGTACCATTATATTAAGTGTGACAAGTTGTGTTATTAGGTGGATGGTTTCAATAAACAAAAACAAATGAAACCAGTGAATGTAGTGGCTGCACCATTGTTATCAGTAAAGCCAGTACTTCAGATGAACATTTTCCTTACTCGCTGATGAAACATCAGGGTCACTTTATGTCTTATTAAAACAATATAATGCATTTCTTACATATATCACCTTTAATTGCCATTGTTTTCCACAGTCGTGCATCTGTTTATTTCTAATCTTCTATTTGTCCAGGGAGATTAGACGTTAATCTGTCAGTCACACCAACTTGTGCCTGAACTGTGCAGCATCTAAACCGTGCTCAGGCTCATGCAGCTGCTGCTGGTTAGTGATTAATGTGCAGGTACCTTCGGTGGGAACAGCAGGAGGCCGAGAGGTTATAATTACCTGAACCTAACAACAATATACTCTGGTGCTGGTTCACACTCTGTAAAATATCCATTATTTCCATCATTTCTTCTGGAAATTATGACCCTCATTTCTCTGTCTGAAACTGCTGACTTCCCCACAAGAGGCCCTCATTATTCCCGCCTCTTCCCTACATTTGATTCTGAAAGTCACTTCTGCATGACCCTGACCTTTGAACCTGGGTAGTAAATTCCCTACTCACTCAGGTACCTCGGCGCCATGTTCCCCTGGGACCCGAGTGCTGCTTTTTAATTGCTTATCCTCCGTCTCCACGTTGAAATTGGTGCATCATATAAATTTGTGGACTTGACGTTGAGGTCCAGGGAAGAGCAGTGCCAAGTAATATAAGGGAGTCTCTGTGGCCTCCTTGTATATCTTGGACAAGAATATAGACAGGAAGAATAGAAGTGGTCGGGTTCAAGGCTCTGTGAACCGGGGCAGTCTGAGTTTGAATATTTTTTTGGACTAACTAGGCTGTAAAAATGTATGAAAGGAGAACAAATGGGTCTGTGTCATTTCTTTTCTGATGGATGCTTATCTGTGGTTAAAAATGGTAAAATTACAGAGACATTAACAAAGAACAACAAGTGAAAAATCATCAGTATGGGCTTCATTAAATCTGCCAATTTATTACAGTAAAAACAGTTTCATGTTATAGGTTTATCCAATAGGTGCCAGTATCATAATTTTCCATGCTATGTTTCTGCTGTAGACTGTATTTAAGAATGGTTGCTTTTCTCTGGTTGCAAAACTAACTCTGTTAACTGTTATAGATGTGACGGGTGCAATGTTACTGTTTCTGAAGCCAGAAATTCACAGACGTCACCTGTCAACTCTTGTTGAATACTGGACACAGAGCCAACCAATAAAGCCAAGAATCAGTGACATAGTAAACCAAATCAGTAACGGGAAGTAAAATGTTTGAAATGAGACAACCAGGAGAAATGCCAAAATAAAACAGGATATAACACGCTAGGACTGGAGCAGATGACAGATTGAACACAATCAGGAGCTGGTGTTTAACAAACATGTGTATACTGTACATAAAAGTGGACACAACCTTCCAATTTCAAATGTAGGAAAGAAGAAGAATTTACATATCAGGAGGCGACTCCACTGGGTGCAAAAAAAAAAAAGCTTACTTTTATACTTGATTTATAAAGAAAATGTGTGGAACATATGAGTGGACACCAGTGTGATTGACAGGTGGTATCATCCAGTAGGAGCCTGGTTGTAGTCTGTGAATTTCTGGTTTAAAAAACTGACATAGTGTCAGTCAAACTGTAAATATCAAGGCTTCGAGACAGGAATAATTCTGCAACTGGAAGTCCTTTTTTTACAGCCTATGGTACTATGTCACTTTTGGATTTTCGAACTTTTGATGTAACATGAATGAAGCAACTTGCCCAAACATCACGTTCAAACAGTTTGATTGTACAAATGTAACATTTCCCGTGGTTTGCAGAAAAGTAAAAACAGCCTGGTGACTTCCTTCCGATGCCAAGCTGCTTCATGTTGACACTGGTTGTGCTTAGTGGTTAATTCTGGTCAGAAAACACATTAATGCAGAGTCAGGGTTTCAGCCTCTTCTGTTCAATTTCGCTCAACGCCCTCAGCTACATGGTCTTCATTTTCCTGGTCCGAGCTCCAAACCGCAGACTCTCATTCTTGTTATTGGGGTCTTATTCGATCACGGTAGCAGCTCCATGCTCCTTCCCTTCATCAGGAACTTTATTCACTGCTTCTCTGTCGCCAAACCCTTGGAGCCAAACCTTCATAGCCAAGTTGTCCTTTCCTGCTACAAGTGGAAAACAAGATCGAGGAAATGGCGTCAACTCTGTGTTTTTAATGTTACATGTTTAAAGAACCTCTGCCTCTGTGAGCCTCAGGAACTTCAGCAGTGGATGAATGTACTTTCAGGTTTGTTCCTGCTGATGCTTCAGGCTATGTTTTTCCACACAGCAGAGGTTCAGTTTCATCACGGAATGTCCAATGGTGCCTGTGTCGTATTATCCTAATCACTACCAATGTGCCACAGGCTGAGAGGGCAGCATCATGATTTATGCTCGGCTTAAGTGATTTAAAACTTCTTTACAATATTTTACTGGTCTGCTGCTCCTGTGAGACTTAAATACCCATATGGGAGGAGGCGGGCAGAAGGCACTGATTTCTGTTTTCAAGAAGACACGCATCATTTATTTGCACTTAATATGAGCAATCATGAGGAATTGGATGAAGTGGAGACCTGAAATAAATGATTAGGGATCATTCAGAAATAGTAGATACTAAAATTTTTTTTTGTGGAGGTAGCTTGGCTTAGCTTGGCTCCTGGATGAAGACATGAAGAGTGGCAAGGTGGGAGGTTCTAGCTCTGCTAAGATGACAGTGATGAAGTATTTTAAGGAGTCACCGTCATGCATGGACACACACACATGCCGGTGCTGTGTTAGCTTTAGGCTATTTGTGATCAGCAGCCATCTGCACACAACTGTGCCAGTGTTGTTCTTTGTCAGTGACATAATGTGGAAACAAAGGACTGAACAATATGATAAGTGTGGCTTGTTTTTCTTTTCTTGGGCATTGTTTCACTTTTTGCCAGTACAGTACATCCTTAACTGGTGACTTGTTCACCGATAGAAGTTGCTGAAATGTGCCTGATAAAATTACTGTTTGTGAGGAAAACCAACTTTTTTTAGTGCTCCTGCCTATTACAGCTTTAACACTGCTGTCAAACGTGGCTTTATTTTCAATGTCTTGTGCTAGAGCTGGATTTTGGAATTTGGCAGAGCAGTGTCCATCAAGATTTACTTTAATCCAAGAGTTGGTAAAGTTGTTAACAGGGTTCCCATGGGTCCTTGAAATCCTTGAAAATTTGTGAATTTGAAAATATAAATTCAAGGCCTTTAAAAGTTTTTTGTGGGCAAAGTAGCTCTTGCAAGTTGCCCTCCCACCTTAATCTTTGTCAGCACATTTGGTCCTTGGATATGAGGGAAATGGTCCAGGAAAGTTCTAGAAAAGTCCTTGAATTTGATTTCAGCCAAGGTGTTAAAGAGTGGGGGATTCTCTGTCCAATACCAGCAAAATGGGAACACAATATTGTCTGAGAGCTCTGTAGCTTGTAGCACGAGCAAAGCCAAGCAACAGATCCAAAATGCAGTTTGGAAATGCATGAGTGCATCATAACACTATAAATATCTGTCAGTAAAGAAAAACTAAGAAAAATTGTCTGGATACCTAATTGTTGCACTGTGTGGCTTCAGCTTTATATATTTATATAGTTGCAGCTCTGCAGACCAAATCCCATTATGGTGTGAAAATCATGTGTAACAACATAATTAAGTCACCAATAAACAAATGCTTTACACCAATAAGAACATAAAAAATGACAAGTCCTGACGAATGCTTACAGAGAATCCCAAATCCTATTATGGTGGTATAGCAAAAATAAATCAGAGCTCAATCAGTGTGTAACAACACAATTAAGTCACAAATGTGCGTAAGAGTTATACGATTAAGATATAAAAATGATAAGCCCTGACATGTGCTTACACAAAATCAAAATTGTAGTGTTTACTGGGGCTATTTTCTGCACCACATGGACAGAGCAAGGCCTTAGTAATCGTCATTGCTGTGGTCACCCACCATAGTGGAAATGTTTGTGTAACCGGTGGGGTCACACACTCTGTGTTGCATTGAGTAAAAGAAGCCAGGTCTGGACCACAAACACTTTAAGAGGCAGACTCCTTTGGATTTTTGACCAAAAGTGCAAAAGACGCAACAAAAAAACACCGGTCTGACCCACGTGGAGAACCTGAGCAAATGAAATGATAAAAATATGTTTATTTTAGACAGGAATACATCATAAAATATGTAATTTAAGACATATACAGCACAAAATCTAGGGGATGAATGAGGCATGTATGACTCTTACCTGCTGCATCACAGCAGAAAGGGAAGAGGGAATGCAACACAACCTTATACACAGGTGCACCCACAAAAATGTACAATAAAGAAACTGAAAACAAAGGTTCCATGTGTCTGCCTGGTGGAATTATAAATATTAACTCAAAATTGGCATTGGTCCATTTGTATAAATTCAAATTGAAAATGTCAACTTCAGTAAAACAACAAACCTCCCCCCAGGCTGTAAAAGAATAAGAAAGGCTGGAAAATGCATCTTAATGTGTTATTTCCCTTTGTTGAACTCAAAAGGAGTGAAATGGGTTTCATCTTACACACAAACAACACTGCAGAGGAGAGACGACATTATTGTATGTTTGCCAGGTTAGTATTGAGTTGGCACTAGATGGCAGCAGCACACACTTGTGTCTCCCCTTTAACTGCAGAGAAACTGAGCTCCAGCACTTCAGAGACTTTTCTAGAAACAAGTCAAAGCCTCAAGAGTTGCTCCTTGAAAAGCAAAAGAGGAAAATGTACCAGAACTTGGACTTTATGTCTGTGAGAAATGAGTCTGCCATGTCACCTGTCAGCCAGACCTGCCTGTCATCAGCTGAGCTGTTTCTGCTGAACAAGTTTGAGTCACATCCTGAGAAACAACAACAGGAGTGGAGCTCTAGGAATCCAGTCAAAGGAAGGAAACAGAGGAGGAGGAGGAAAAATAGTGCAGGAGTGAGGTTTTTGTTGCTGTCTTTTACACACAGGAGTGACATCAGGCATGGAAACACCCAGGGAGCGATAAGATGGGACGTCCCGTCTGGCTTCCATCATGGCACTGCCCCCTGCACGCTGCTGCCTCAGATGTGTAGGAGCCGAAAGCCTTGGAGTCAGTCACTCCCTGTTTAAACAACACGGCAGCAATCTGGGGTCACTCTCCTGGAGGATGGCAAAAAATATAGCAGGCTGCACAGTTAAAAGAAACCATAATAAATCTACACAGGGCAGGGAGGGCCAACGTGGTGCTGCCATTAAAGTGAACTTGCTCACCGCAACACTAGGAAGTTAGAAGAGCACGTCCAAAAGTGAAGTTCAAATTTAGGCGGAGCTCTGAACAATATGACTGTGGTTAGTTTTATTTATTTTTCAAGACTCAAAACATCAATTTGTTGAAAAGCACAACCCTGGTTCTGTCAATACTGGAGTGGAACCCTAATTAATGTGTAAAACCTAGAATGATGTAACTGAAAGCTGGTCTTATAAATATAATTTATTAATTTTCTCATTGAATGAGAAAGTGTGTGTATATATATATATATATATATATATATATATATATATATATATAAAGCAAATGTTTTTGACTTGAAACAACAACAAGTTTAGTAACATTAATTACGCTTCAGCTCCAGAACCGGGATTGTGTATTTTTGTTGAAACTAATAGTTTGCGAGCTCCCAGTAGCTCCCAGTCCCTTTCCAAGAAGCTCACCAAAGTTTTCAATAATCAAACATAAACCTGCTTACATTTTTATTCAGTCAAATTCAGAGGTGTCCCGCCCCTTCTAACACTAAATGATTATTTGCCAATTAGTTGTCAATGAAACAGCTTGATGAGAGTGCTGTTGTGAGATGGACAGCAACAATAACCATGACACCACATGACACCATGAACCACGTAGAGGTGCCAAAATCCAATTTTCTTGTTCATTGCAAAATGTGAGTTGTGGAAACCAACATTTTTTAAATGTTCATTTTGTTTGTTTGGGCTTAAATAAGCAATGAGAATAAATGTTAAAAAAACATAAGTAGCTCTTGGCCATTTTCATTTTGCCAAAGTAGCTCTCAGGAGAAAAAAGTTTTTTTTTTCCCTAAAAAGTTGTTATTTTAAAAAGGTCACATAAAATGGTCTTTTTGAACCAAAAATTAAGATTACTGATGTCTACTTAGCTAAATTAAATAATATTTATGGTCAAAAACCTCATAGTGTCTTCAGATTAAGCCAGATTATTGCTGCTCTCTGAACAGACACTCTGTTTCTGAGCTAATGCCCGCCCCCAGGACACTGAGTCTCTTGTGATTGGCCAGCTGCCCGCTGACTGACTGCTCTCTAGTTATGTAACTAAACTGGACTTTTCAAAACCACTTGCTCGAGCGCAGGTAAACAGAGAAGCCCATCTTTCTCAGAAGTGGCTGAAGTGTTTATTGTGACACTTTAGTGATGTTTACCAAAAAACATCAGAAATTTAATTTTCCACTGAATGTTCTCTTTAAATCTGCATACACGTGTTTTCTATATTTTCTGGATGTTTTCAAATTAATTGATTGTACTTTATGGTCATTACAGTATTGCTAAAAAACAAATCTACTGGTGACCTAGGTAATATATAAAACATTTGATATTAGTATTTTACATTTTGGCCAAAGAGTGTAATCTGCTAATGTCAAACACCATGCAATATGCCACAGCATGTGACAACAGGCTGCAGTAGCTGCTAACAGAGAACACAGATGCCACAGCATTTTCCTTCAGTAGCTACTGATGTCAAACTCAGATGAAAGCATCTGGTTAAAGAAGCTGCAGACACTAAACTAGCTGTTCTGAGCGCTTCTCTTACATTTAAATGTTTAAATGTAGGAAATGGCATCCAAACATTGAGGGGGAAACAGACTTTTATCTCCTTTTCTTTTCTCACAAACAACCATTTTAAAGCCTGTTTCGGGAACCGCGACCGCCAAACACACAAACTGAGCCGGACCATTCTCGCAAAAAAAAAAAAAAAAAATTGAAGGAAGTAAGGAAATCTCTATGAATTTCAGGTTTGATGGCTGACTGAGTTGTAGCTTAGCATAGATAAATATAGAAGAAACAAAATTATACTGTTTGTTGCTCCATCTCCACTTGAAGAGTTTGAGCACTTTCAAAGTAGAGATGCATGTTTGTTTACCTCGAGGGGAGAGCAAAGATTTATATCCACATTTTCAAGCTGATTCCCCAGAGATACAATTCATCCCGACCACTTTTTATGGCTTTCAATAAAACTCGCTTTAAAAGATGTTCCTTCCCTTTTGTCTGTGCCTCTGATGTGATCAGCAGAGCTCCGCAGACCAAGGGGCCTTGGCCTGGTTTCCTTTTTCAGATATGATTGCATCCTCCTTGGTGTTCTCCACTGTGTTTCCCTTGCGATTTAATTTGTTTTCTTTAACAGCCACTTAATTCAAAACCCCATCATTTATTTTGTGAGCCTTACAAATAATGTGTCCAAGTTATCCCACAAATAAGATGTCTGTCAGTCTGCCAGTGAGGCCCCAGAGTCAGCGAGTCATCCTGCTGTGAAGTAAATATCTTTTACTGCTGTGTCATTAACATGACATCAAACATGCACTAATTTATGGATGCACATCTATAGGCCCTCCCTCTATGGTTGTGTTTTGTTTTTAAACCTGAGGTAAACTGAGAAGCAGGCGCCTTGTTTCTCACGAGGGCTGGCCATATTTCATGTTGTAGTTGACCTTTGAACTTTGGGAGCAGGTCAAACCCTGTAGATCAAGCTGAATATTTGTGGCGAGTGCCTCATGGGCTGTGAGAAGGGACTGTTGAAGGGTTTCTCCATTAATCACAGCCTCAGTTTTGACAGAGTCGACCTCTGGAGTCAAATTTCCAGCCTGGTGCATCAAAGTCGCAAATCGTCACCTAAAGACAAATGTTTTGGATGACGACTGAGACTAAATTAGGACCTAAATGGGTCTCAGTTTTCAAATTTAACATTAACGAGATGCAGAGTGTAATAATGACACACTTATTCAGAGTTCAACCCTCTTTTGAGTCAGAGGCAAAATAAGTATTTTTTTAAAAAAATGAACCGAGGCTCTGCATCATCCTCACATACACATGGGAGCAGCTGCAACTTAATTAGCAGTTGAAGAAGAAAAAAAAAAACAGAAAAAGGCAGCAAAGAAGCAAACATTACAGAGTTTATCTTAATATTCCTCTGTTGCACACAACCCTCATCTGAAATGCTCCTCATTCACTTTGAATACAGCAGCATCAAGCATCACCAGACTGCATTGTGGGTCTTTTGCTTCGCTTTGTTCACGTTTTGGAATTTGGGAAATGTTCAACTCTCAATCAAATCACGTTTAATGTTAACACTCTTAAAAGGATTGTTTTCCTCATTACCAAAGTTTTACTTTTGATTTTCCTTTTTTTTTTTTTTTTTTTGCACCCATATAGGGTGAGCATTGCATTACAATCACTTTAGCAACATTAGCAACATTAGCTGTGTAGTTAACCATGCTAACCTCAGCTAACTCACCTGTGGCAACAACACCCATCCACGAGTCCACTCCAGTGATACTTAAGTGTGATGGACTTTACAATGAAGACGCATATAAACACGTCCAACAAGTGCCTTTGTATCTAGAGAGTTCTTAATATTTTGTTTGGTCGTGATTGATAAAATGACCTTTCCACCACTAATACACAGTGATAATGACAGATACAATATTTAAAAAATAGGCTGGGGACGTGGCACTACACCTCCTAGCACCGGCAGGGTCAGGTTTGTTCAGCTAAGTTCACACTACATGACTTTTGCAGTAACAGTAGTTTTGCTGTGCATCCAACACGGCAGGAAGTGCTCTCTTGTGCAGTCACTGTGAGTTCACACTACATGAGTGATCACAAAACCGGGCTTAATTTAGCAGTTTTATGTCTTCAGGTTGACCTCTGAGCGTTTATTAAAGCAGCGTTGTCTGTGATGTCATGATTTAAGACGTTGAATTGCTCTTGTTCCTTCTCCCTGTTCTCCCTGATAGAACCGCTGTTGTATTCCTGTTTGGCTCTCAGCTGCTGTTACCTTGACCTGGTCTCCAATTGGCTGGGATTGTTCAAGTCATCACATACTGGAAATGAGATCAGGGTCTACGGTGCACAAGGAGGCCAAGTCTTGACAGGGTATGAGATGATTAGGGACGATTCACAGCCACTTTTCTTTGCTCAGCGATGCAAATTATGAAACAGTTTAAATCACCTTTAAAGACCCATCTCTTCTAACTACATTTGTTTTTGGTCTAACCATTTTACCGTTTTACACAATTATTGTGTTCTTGTTGTACTTTGTTTTTGTAAAGCACTTTGGTCAACCCTGGTTGTTTTTAAATGTGCTCCAGAAATAAAGTTGCCTTGCAAAAGTTCTCAATGATCAGATTATTGGGCTGAAAATTGTGCAGTACAAACCAGGCCTGAGAGACAGACAGGTTCTGAAATAAATGTTTTATTGTGTTTATTGCAGTACCACAAGAGTTGCTTTTTTCCCTTTTATTCCATACAATTTTATTTATTGACGGCTACTGGGACGTGAAGGGGATTTCAACAAATGGAAGGAAGCATTAAGCGTAAACATTTAATCTAAAGTTAGTGGAGATACTTTTTATTTCTGGAAAGGGTGTGTACCTCCTCTATAACATGCTGGAGCAAAGTCTAAACTTATATTTTGTTGACTTACATCAAACACACCGCATTGTTTTTCATGAAGAAGCAACCTTTAATCCTTCCACAGCCACCTTTAAAACTAGTGGGGGGTCTGTGTTTTATTCTTAAAGTACAGATTTTGGTTGTATTGTCTATTTAACATGGTTTCTTATTATAGTGTTTTGTTGTTGTTTGCAAAGAACAATATAAAAACACTATAATTTGTCGTAGAGAGAGACTGGCCAAGTCTGGTTGGCGTTCAGATTTCAGCCTTCCCTGCAGAGGAATTATGTTGGATCTGTGAGTTGAGAATATCAGATTAAACAGGTGTCAAATTCACTTGGCAGAGGATAAAGTCTTGTTTGAAGAGCTGACCTCAGCGCCCCACCCCGTCCGCACTGCATTATTCACTTGATTCTCTGACAACGGTCGACACAGGAGTGAACCTTGAAGCCGTCGCTGAAAGTCTGTGCAGCTGCACAGCTGGAGGTGTTAGAATAGTGATGGCTGGACAGGTGTTTGTGGGTGTGTGTCTCCATGCATGTGCAAGACGCAAGTGTTTGATGAGAACATTATCATCTGAGGCCGATAGCGTTAATGTACAGCTCAGTAATTGATTTGAAACTGCTGCAGCATTTGTACTTTTTTGCACTATTGTTAACAGTGGGAGGCAGATCCAAGTTAACACAGACTCACAGCTGATGCATAGACATTATTTCTGTCATTTGTCCTTTGTATTCTTGTTCCTTGATGTGTATTCTAATCGTGATCCCCTCCCATCAGATATGGTAAAACCAGATGAACCTTCATTGATGATTAAAGTATCATTAGGGAGCTCAGTGCATCCTTTTCAGTTGATTTGCTGGCGCGCTTACAGGAGCTCCAGGATTAATTTATTCCCTTTATCTCTGTGAATGCCAAGAGTTGTGGGGTTCCACCAGGGCAGCCCGAGCACCGCTGCCTTTATTTATGTTTCCTGGAAGACGCTGCAGCGATGAGACAATCCATCACAAAGGTTTTATCTGCAGGAAGAAGAGTTAGAGGTGGATCTGGCTTTAAAGAACAGAGTCTCATCCATCCTGTTGGCTTTGAACATGATGCCTAAGTAGGCCCAAAGAAGCCAAAGTCATGATAATATGGTTTGGATCAACACACACCGACACCGACTCTGTGTGAAAACCATCAGTGAGTCATTAGTGGGAGAAAGTCACAGCCATCAGGCAGCCTCTCTCTCTTTGAAACAATGAAAAAAAACAAAAGCACATATGCCGATATTCTTGTGTGTTGGTAGGCCAGACTCTTTGAAACATCACAAGCAGAGAGGAAGTGTTGGTTCATTTGAAAATGAATGTTGTAATGTTAATCAGATGTGCTTCAAGTCATGTAAGCAAATAAAACCTTAAGTGTTTGGTTTTACCAGGCTCAGAGTATGTGGGTGACATACAGTACAGATGCTAAACTAAGAGCCACACAGTGATAATCACAGGAAATGTTTTTTTTTTATTTATGCTGAGTGCATTTTGGTTGATTTTACAGACTGAACGGGTATTTTGTTACTGTGACTTATATTGTGTTGTCTTTTACTTGATGCTGTATAATTGAATTCAGACGTAATCATGGACTCTAAGTCTAGTAAAAGAAAAGAAAGAGTATCTAAAATATATAAATAACTTTACTCTTACAGCTGATTTATACTGGATGTGCATGCATACTGCGTTTTACCGCGTTTTACTCTCATTTTCCACAGTTCCAAATCGTACAGATTAATTTTGGGCTGGGTCGTACTTACCACATTTAGTGGAGAGACACTTTGCATATGCAGGAAATGCGTGGATGCTGACATTCACATAATGCGGACGTAAGCAGACCCCTACACATACGTGGACATGGAAAGTAAGACCTTGCCATTAGGTTAACTCAGGACTGTATGCTTGTGAATATGAGTGTAAATGGTTGTTTGTCTCTTTATTTTTGTTTACGATGCCTTGATTCCAGTGTCAGCTGGGATTTGCTCTCATTGCACCCTCAAAGCATAAGTGGTATATACATGAATAGAGGCAGGGATTTTTACAGTATGTCACAATATGCACTCGTGAGATACAGGACTCAGACACAGCTAGACTATACTTTGTAGAAATTAGGTTTTGTCAGATCTGGAAGAAATGTGTATGTGTAGATGTTCTAAGTGAGCTAAAAGTGGGAATAGTGTGGATGATGGCGACATCTATTTCACACTATTAGTGCATCTAATTATTCCAAATCATCACCATATTGTATTAATACATTTTTACAAGAATATACAAGAGCCAAAAATCAAAAGACTGTTTAGTCATTCAACTAAATATGCAACCTGTTTGGCAGCGAAACCACAAAGCCACAGCCTCTCTGAATACTGGAATGTGTTCAGCAGTTCATTTGAGTCATTAATTGTATCCTGCAATAGTAGCTCATGCTAGATATGGACTATTAACCTGCAGCAAATCTCTCATTAAAGTCATTTTCCATAGTATCAACATATGTTTAAGACCAATTTCAAGACAAATAATGACAGTTGTAGGAAAAAATACATCTCTTCTCAAATGTGGGGCATAGAATGAGATGATATTTGTTCAAAATAAATAAATTACATAAAAACATGTGCAGTGTATGGTCCTCAGGAGCTTAAAATATCCAAATTAATGACAGCATTAACTAAGCACCAGATGTGAAGATTACAGTGATTTTAAAAATAAGGTAATTAGCATTTCTCCCATTTCACCTGGTCTAATTTTGCATTAACTGTTTACTCCCTTATCAAAAGCAGCTGCAAAGAAAGAACACAAGTCTTTTAATAACTATTTAATTCCTGCCTCCCTCTTTCTTCTCTCCTCATAGAATCATCCAGCATGAGCCCTGATTAGAACCGGATGCTTCCTAACAGTCTCTCTCTCCTCCTCCTCCTCCTCCCTCCAAGTTTAACATCAGCAGAAAAAAAACAACATTACACAAAAAAGATTTCAGACTTGACTTGTTCTCTCCGACAGGCTGGATCTGACGGCTAATTGATGGCACGGCTGTTCTGTTGTCACTGCCAAGTGTCTGTTTGTTGCCATGCACGCAATTCAGTGACACGCTCTTCGTGCCACGTGTGCTCAGTCTGACTCCAGCCTCAGACTGGGTGCATGGGAAAATATGGTTCCCCAAAGCAGGTTGAGCCCTGCAGCCTGATGTGTTATGGTGGTTTTGGTGGAAGGAATGTGTGATGTGTATTACATGCAAATATCCCGGTGCACTGAGAGACAGATCTTTAAGCCTGGAAAAAGCGTTGTTCAAATCATACTACTGAAATTTGGTTTATTTGTACATAGAACTACATGTATGCGGGATTTTTACCTTAATTTAACAGTCATTGTAATGGTTAAATGACTTGTGTGGGTAGATTGAGGGCTGTCTCCACTCCCCTATTGTTTGTTAGTGGGAAAACCAGCCTTGTAAGATCAGGGCCGCCGACACAGGGTCCTCTGAAATCAGGAGGTCTTGGGTCACAAGATCTAAGATCAAGACAGCAATAGTTTAGCCGGCAAAAAAGAATCAGAGAAAACTATTGTTGGGGGAAGCGAGAAAGAGGAAATGACTGTCTGACTGACCAAGGGTCCACAGACGGACCATTTTTTTGAAAATGCAAAAGCATGCAAAACAGACGCCGACATGGCTCCACAGCTTGTGTTCACCAGCTCCATCAGTGGACACCATTGTGATCAACAGCTGATGTCATCAAATAGCACAACAATGTGTTATGTTATTATATGTGTTACATGGATACATTTTGAGCAAAAAAGCCCTATTATGATTATTATTTGGGGATATTGAATCAGCATTTCCAAAAATAATGTTATCATTATTATTTTTTTATTATTTGTAACTGCTGACACAGCAATGGGGTGGGGGGGGGGGGATGGACCTCACACAAAAACTCACAACTCACACAACTTCGCCCATAATTCAGGAACACTATAAAAAATTAGGTTCAATACGGTCAACTTCAAGATGGAGGCAGATGATCTGTTTTGGCGACAGAGAAGCCAAAAGAATATAAAATTGAATGGAGAGGGTCACCCGTTGTACAGATCAAAGGGAGATGAAAGTCCTTACCACAGTAGCTATGACAACACTGATCAAAGGCCGATGACGAGGAAATCTCATCTTCTTGTTCTTCTTTAAGAACTTCAATTATCGGAAGTTTCCTGAGTTAGTGGCAATGCAAACCAAACTCTGACAATGCAAAGATCAATTTGCCCACAGTAGTGGCAGTAATGTGACATAAATGTCCTCCTTCTGGATTGAATCATCTTATGGCATCCTAACATCTAAGGATCTTCAAAGGTTCAGATCCAAAAGAAGCATTGGTTAGAGGAGGTAGATGAATAAATCCAGGACACAGCAGTTAATGAACACCTCCATCAAACACAGATGACTGCTTTTCTTTACAAGGTTTGTTTTCCAAGAGACCCTCCACATTTTCGGTCACTTCCCTGCCATTCATGTGGCACTGTGAACTGTAACAAGAGCAGCTCAGCTTCTTCCAATGACAATAACACTCCATATCTCACAAGTTAATAATAATTAAAAATATGTTCTTGGATGTGTATCTGGATTTTCTACCTTGGTCTTTCGTCTACACCCCCCCCAAAAAAATCTCGCAGACACAGACAAATATGGCCAAAAACAACTTCCATGGTAGCCATGGTCACCCCATGTTCACAGTATTTCAGCAGATCCTTCCTGAGTCCTGACCAGTTCATATCAAATGTGGAAAAAAAAAAATCCATCAATTTTCATCTTGTTTGTGTTTTTATACTATACAGAAATCGACAGCTGTTGTAGATGATGTGGCAATAAAGGAAAGACAGTTCACCAGCTACCAGAAGAGGTGAGGAAAATGTCATAACCATCCCCCGAAAGAATAAAAATGAAGAAAAGAATAAAAAAAATTAAACACAACAAACAACCCATTTGTGGGTCTCAAACAATGACATAAGTGTACTGACAATACTACACTTTAGAGTCGCCTCATATGCATCAGAACTCACACTGTGGATTCATGATACTGACTAATATAGTGAAACCAACATGACCTGACCATAGGCTACATGGACAGAACAGCAATAATGACGTAGATAAATTAAATGAAAGGCCAAGAGAAAGAAAATATGAAGTAACACAACATCTTTTCTTTCTCTTGGCCCTTCATTTACACATTAAAGGCCCAGTGTGTAACAGTTAACCATAAGTATGTTTGTTCTAGTGCAGAATCACTTTAATATAAACAATATTTTGTTTTCATAGCCTTACAATAAGCCTTTCATATGTACTTCAGACAAGGTTCTTGCTTAATGGAGGCCACCGTTTTGTGCCACCATGTTTCTACAGCAGACACAACCGAAAATCCATCCAGAGCTCGTGTGTTTGAAGCAGCAGCTTATTATACAAATGAATAAATAGCTTTTAAAGTGAGAATCAGGCCATGTTGTGTCATTGTTAATCCCCTTTGGTGTTTTATGGCTGTTTGCATCTGGGATGTTGCATCACTGCCTCTCTCTGGCTTCCCATTCCTTTTGGGTTCTTCTGCTGATGTTCAGCATTCAAACAGCTGTTTACATCAGGACTAGAAACGTGCTGATAAAGATATTAATACGAGAATTGTCTTTAAACACTCTTGCTATGATGCTGAATTCAGTCGAAACTGCAGTGACTGCTTCCTTAGAATGATTTGTGATTTTGTCTGAGCTTTAGTAAACAAGTGAAAACAGAGCTGTGCTCTCTTTGTCACCAGCGTCTCCACCGACAAAGCTCCAGCTGCCAACAAGGAAAAAAAACTCTCATGGAGCAGTCGACTATTTGGCCAGGTTGTTGCATTCACATTTGACTTCGCATTAGACAAATTAAAGAAGCATGTCGAAATAATGTATGCTTCACCTGATAAAGTACCAGTGTCATCAACAATATCTGAAACATTGTTTTCATATTATTTTCCTCTCTTGATTTCTACTAAACAGAAAAAAGAAAATCATGAGAAACAAAAGCAAAGGTAAGGCCCCTCTCCTCTTGACTAACCTGTTTCCTTTCCACCCAAACATTAAGTTCAAATCCATATATAACAGTTTCTTTCCATTCCCCCCCCCAGTATCTCCACTTCAGCAAACAAAAAAACACACGAAACAAAAGAGCCTAAGAAGCTGAGTTGGTGGAAACGTTTCAAGGTACAAATGTTCAACAAGCTGTAAGTCGTGGCCTTTTTTTTTTTTATTTTATTTTATCAGCATTTATTTAAGCAGATCATTTTTCTCCAACAACAGAATAGAAGTCAGATTTCATCAGCCCCTAGGGAACAGCAGGACCCAGAGAAGAAGCGTACCGCCACCTCTCACAAACACACAAGGCAGGCTAAAGATGAAGCCAAAGCTGCGGCTGATGCCAGCAGCAAAAAGGAAAAGACATCACGCTGTCAACGTCTCTTTGGTCTAGGCGGGGTATGTTTTACAGCTTCAAATGAAACTGTATAGTATTTTAAATTATGACTTGTAAATGTCATCAAAATTTGATGCAGTTAATTGTAATATTGCCTTTTCTCTCTTATTTCTCTACCAAGCAGGAAAAAGAAAAGCCTCCTAGAAATGAAAAGCAAAGGTAAGACCAGAAGTAGTTTGACTGCATCACGTTGCTCCTCATTTAGGCACACTTGTAAACAGATAAGAAAAATTATTTAAAAAAAAATTGATAAGCACAGGGGAAAGGAGGAGATGGACAAAGACTGTGATAGATAATTAATCCAGGAGGCTGTATTGCAACATTTCAGATGCCCAGATGACTAGTTAAGTTGCCAGAGTCGTGTTCGTAATAATAATTTCTGTTTGTAATGTATTTAACCATTAACCATTCTGTCATAAAGTTTTCTCTCCACCCAAACATTAAGTTCAGAGTGAGACAACTGTTTCTGTTTGTCACCAGCATTACCACTTCAACAAACACAAACAAAAAGATGCCAGAGAAGCTATTACGGTGTCATCGTTCTGAGGTACGGACTCAATATGGACTCAACCTTTCTAAAGTGAACAGCGGTTTATTTTTAATCACATGATCTCCCCAACAACAGGTTATACCAACCGCACTGGAGCAGCTGATCTTAGAAAGGCGGTGTCGTTCCACCTTGTCCAAACACACAGCAATGGAGGTTAAAGACACTGAACCAGTGCCTCCCATCAGTCAACCCAAGAAGATGATTAGGATTCCTGAGTGAGTATATCTGGGAAAACAGTGCACATACATCAAAACATTACTGTTGGATTCAAAGTAAAATAAACACAGGGAAAAAAATAAGCCCTGTTTCGACCAGTCATTATAGAACTGATAATATCAAAGCTGCTGTCAGTGAAAAGTTAAAATGAGTGTAAAAATGTTTTCTGGTTTGAAAAGTCAAGCCCAGGAATAATGTAGCATTTAGTCAACAAGGGGCGACTGCTGGTTGTTAAAAAAAAAATTCAATTTGAAGTGAAGTCAAAGACAAAATTAGCCTTTTTCTAACTCCATTTAAGATGTGATAATACAGTATATAATTTTCCTTGTATGTCATACCAGCGTGACCCAATGAAGCCCACAATAAATACCACAAAGCAGAATGCAACACAGTAAACAGAGCCACACGTGAATGTTTATTACAAGAAAAAGATGAGCTCATTAGTCATAATTATCTGTCAACCAGTCAATGGACCTCAGACTGTGTAGCTTTCCCGTTCAGAAGCCGTACCACTGCGCTTGGTAACCTAACAATAACCCAGTCCAAATAATATTGTGTCGTACAAAGCTGAACAGAACTGTATTGCTCCCATTTACAGGGAAATAGACAATAAAGCATGACACACACAGTATGAGTGGACACCAGTGTGATTGACGACTGAATTTCAAAATTAAAAAAAAACAAAAAAACAAATAAACTGCATGGTGCCAATTAAATCATGAATATCAAGGCTTCAAAACAAGGGTTGATTTTACACCCAGAAGACTACATCCATTTTTATACACAGTCTCAGGTAAAATCAGCTCACTAACCCAGAGTTTTTCCTGGGAGGAGGAAGGAGGATTCTACCAGCAGCCAAAAGATGACATTACAGCAACTTTAAATTCACAGTGAGATAACTGTTTCTTTTTATCACCAGTGTCTCCACCATTAGATATATGCTTGCAACAATCCCTGAAGAGCAGCAGAACCCAGGGAAGCGTCCCTCTGTGTCTCCCCAACCCACGACTGTGGAGGTTAAAGACACAGCTCAAGTGCCTCCCATCAAATCCCCCAGGAAAAAGCAGATTAGGTTTCTTGAGTGAGTATATCTGGGTGTACAGTACATGAACATCAAAACAAGACTGTGGTGATACCAGTAAATCAAAGTAAAACAACCATACGTAGGAAATGAGCTTTAGTTTTTGAACATGTCATTGGATAATTGAGTCAGCCAAGTCTTCCAGTGATTTGATTTCACTCTGCAGACACCAACTTCAGAATCTCCATAAAAAAAGAGATTGAGATTGAGATGCATTCTGGCAAGGCTAAAGCTGCTATGTTGTTACTGAATATCACTTTTTCAGTATCAAGCACTTTATCCCAATCAGGAAAAAACTGTAAACAGAGTCCTGGCCCCCATTACCACAGCAGGAACAGACAGGAAGGTAGCCAAAAGTTGGCAAAAAGATGGAATTACTGACAGAACTTTTAAGTCCACAGTAAAATAATTATGTTTCACTCCATCACCAGTGACTCCACCGGTGGAGGTGGCATTGCAACAGCCGCCGAAAAGCTGCAGAGGTGTCCCTCCCCCCATCCCCGACACAAGGTAGTGTTTAAAGACACAGGCCAAGTGTCCCCCATCAAATCCCCCACAAACAGGCAGTTTGGGACTCTTGGGTGAGTATATGTACAGATACATTATACAAAAGACTGGTGATACGAGTCAAAATAAAAAATAAAATGAAAGTGTATGAAGTAGTCATTACAGGACTGATCAGTCTGTGAAAGTTAAAAAAATGTATTATATTGAAATATTATTTATGACATATACATGATTATCTGTAACATAATTACTGACAGGTAAATATATTTAACATATTTTAACTTTGGTTTAACCCGTTGGCTACTAAATTAGGCGGCGACTAATTTTGCCATTGACTATTTGTCGATAAGTCATTGCAGCCCTGCTGTGTACATACTGCATTTAGGTTTATTTATGCGCCAATCAGAAATGCACATGAAAACAGGCTGAAGAGTTGGTATTTAGCAACTATCATATTTGACTTGTTATGTCTGTGTGTCAGTTTCTCAAACCCAGCATCAACCAGCTACATCAACCAAGGACCAAAGGACTATATTAGAGATGACAGCTTGGAGGTGGAACTGGCTTATAGACATTTGCAGGCAACAATGAAGAGGTATTTTATATTTAATTTATCTAACAATAATACAGTGTCTTCTGAAACGCACTGGAATCCCAGGGTACCAAGAGATTCCCACCCCTTCACTATAGTTTGAACCAGGTTCACGTGAATCTATTAAAGCAAATAAGTAAATCAGCCTCTCTTCGTCTCGTGGACCACACTTAAATGCAATATATTACATACTGTATAACTATTGTCATGTACTGTATCACCTACAGTATATATTATCACATGAAATACCGTTGTGAAATTTGTGTGTGCACATGTGCTGCATTACATTTATCGGTAGTGGGAGCTGGGAGTGGCATCACGTTCGAGTTCACTGCCTTCCAGGGAGAAACTTGGTGACTGGACAATAAATTTAGGATAAAACTTTCAGTTATAGCGAAACTTTTTATCCAGTTAGGAGCCAGAAAGCTACAAAGAGGCGGTCCTGATGTTAGGCTGAATAAATGCAACATCACCAAACAACAGATAAAAAAATTGCTGACAGCAACTTTGAGGTAACAGTCTCTAACTTTGTTTCTCTTTATCACCAGAAACTTAATGAAAGAGGAACACAACACAACAGAGGATATCTGTCCTTCTACTTCTCTGCAACACAGAAGCAAAACCCCCAGATATCAGCACTTCAGGAATCGTGGGTGAGTAGATTTGGGTGTATAGCACACACACACACACAAAAGTGAAATAAATCCATCAAATCAAAGTAAAACAGCTTTCCACTTAAATGTTTCACAATTTTTAACTGCATTTTCAAAAAAAATTGGAGAAAAAGAAGCACATTTATGTGTTTTTATCGAGATAGTGGGGTTAGTTCACAGAGAAGAGCACAGGGTGTCACCACTATAAGTGCAAATAAAAACGGGCTGATAGACACCAACTTTTGGAAGAACTGACAATGAATTCATGTGTACGAATTGTTATTTTTGTATCAGGCTGCCAAACCCTGCAATGTTCTGCTACATGAACTCCTGCCTGCAGAGCCTCCTCACACTGAAGGACTTTGTCAGAGACATAAACACTCAGGAGCTGGTTCAGACTCCAATCCCTGAGACGAAGCTCATGAGGTACAGCTGCAACCAGACACAAACACCAGTTTAATCCATACGTAATGTATATATATATATATATATATATATATATATATATA